>JACEFZ010021327.1:232500-421404 GCA_014155875.1 Cepaea nemoralis
GGCGAGTTTCAAGCTGTGCCAGATAGGACTGACCGAGACCAGAACTGGAACTTGCCCTCAAAGTAATATATTCTGAAAATGTAAAGAGGAAATGTATCATTGTTCAATGTAGTCACCACTGCGTGCAATGCAAGTCTTCCAGCCCCAATGACGTGCCTTGATTCCTGTAGAAAAAAAAAAATTATCTTGGTCACTTCTTGGTGTGCCATAATCGGTCGTGAGCAGTCTGTCACAGAAGTCACGCTGCTTTGAAACTTCGTACTCAACTCATACACTTGCTGGACTGACAGGCATGCATCACCATTCTGGACCTTCATTCACCAATAAATTCTCTAGGGTTCACACCTTAACTGATTAAAAAAACAACAACAGATAAACAGAACTCTGCTCCTCTCTGATGCATGTGAAAGTGGGGCGGCCATCTTTGAACTGTCCTTTTGACGTCACCGCCCTCGTCTGCAACTTGATGTCACGTATTTAACCCTCTTGACATCCTTAACAACAATATTGACAGGTTACAAGACGATGGCATGGTAATTGTAATTTCTATCACACTGTTAATGTTTTCATTTGAAGCCCCTTCGTAACTTAGCAAGTCTTAAGGTGTAATGGGTATATGATGCTAGGCTTACCTATTAGAAACAAATCGGCACTCCATGGGTTATGTGGGTTATACCTGACCGGACGCCTTGAATTCCCATCATATTTCTTGGTGCACATTTCAGCCTGGGTGGAAGTGGAAAGTCAGGTCAATAAAAAAAAAATTCGCACAGATACGGATTCGAACTTATGACTACCGAACCGACAGCAGAGCCTCCACCATAGTTAAAGAAAATGAGTTGCAATTCCTTTACAGGAAGTTGCAATCAGCCCCAGTATTTATTGGTTGTTTGTGATACTAGTCAATGTTAGTTCAGCAGTTTGCCATTGTTTTCTGGACAGCCGACGCCTCAACTATCGAAATCAACACAATGCGGATGCGTCCAAATAACCCGCAGCTAATTTATATCCTTTGATTCGGATTATTATGAAACAACACGCCTCACTATCTATCAACTACGCCACACCGTCGGTATCTGCTGTAGTAACTTATCAGTTAAAACTTGCCGACTTCAAGAAACTCGATGTAGTCACTTGTCAGTTAAAACTTGCCGACTTCAAGAAACTCGATGTAGTCACTTGTCAGTTAAAACTTGCTGTTCCTAAGAGACGTGATGTAGTCACTTGTCAGTTAAAACTTGCTGTGTCCAAGAAACTTGATGTAGTGACTTGTCAGTTAAAACTTGCTGTTTCCATGAAACTAGGTATAGTAACTTGTCAGTTAAAACTTGCTGTTCCCAAGAGAAGTGATGTAGTCACTTGTCAGTTAAAACTTGCCGACTTCAAGAAACTCGATGTAGTCACTTGTCAGTTAAAACTTGCTGTTCCTAAGAGACGTGATGTAGTCACTTGTCAGTTAAAACTTGCTGTGTCCAAGAAACTTGATGTAGTGACTTGTCAGTTAAAACTTGCTGTTTCCATGAAACTAGGTATAGTAACTTGTCAGTTAAAACTTGCTGTTCCCAAGAGAAGTGATGTAGTCACTTGTCAGTTAAAACTTGCTGTGTCCAAGAAACTTGATGTAGTAACTTGTCAGTTAAAACTTGGTGTTTCCAAGAAACTGGATGTAGTAACTCGTCAATTAAAACTGTATTTTTTCTAGAAACTAGATGTTGTATTTTGTCAGTTAAAACTAACTGTTTCCAAGAAACTCGATGTAGTAACTTGCCAGTTAAAACTTGCTGTTTCCAAGAAATTTGATGTAGTACCTTGTCAGTTAAAACTTGCTTTTTTCAAGAAACTTGATGTTGTAACTTGTCAGTTAATACTTGCGGATTCCAAGAAACTTGATATAGTAACTTGTCAGTTAAAACTTACTGTACTAACCTGTCAGTTTAATCTTACTGTACTAACGTGTCAGTTTAAATCTTACTGTACTAAAGTGTCAGTTATAACTCGATGTAGTAACTTGTCACTTAAAACTTGCTGCGTCACGAAACTTCATCTAGTAACATATCAGTTGATACTTACTGTCCGTATTATTCATAACGATAAGAACCCGATGAATACTAATTTATAACAACGAAATATGAGCTCACATTTCAAGTATCTATTTAATTATGAGCTACTTCAAAGTCTTCTGCTAATGGACTGTTCTATCTTGTGTGTACATATTTATTCTACGATAAATTGAACTGTAATGTCACGAACCTGCCATTAATTGCTGCTTTTAAAAGAGAAATTAACTTGCATGTCTGTGTGAGAACGAGGAAGGAGAGGAAGCATGTGTGTATGAAGTTGTGTTCAGAATGAAACTTGGACAGACAAGATGTTTCAGTGAAATGTGTTTATAAAACGACGACATTGTGAATTCAGCGAGTGGGTAGAACAGTATGGAGCAGGTATGTGTGTTTCAATATTTCAGTAAGAAATGTAAGCCGTCTCCGTGGCGATGGCGTACGGTGACCGATTTTGCAACTGACCGTGTCGTGCTGATTTTAACGTGCTGGTATGGGAGCCGGTCGTTCAGAAAGCAATGGCAAACAACTGATCGTAAAACTTGCCAAAAAGAAATGTAAATTATTAGAGTATTATGTGTAAGGTTACAAATGTTTATGCTACGTGTTTGTTCTATTCGTTACGTAAAATGTTTGTAATGTTTCATGTTGGTGATATTGTCGTTATGTTACATATTCGTTGTCACTTATTTATTATGTTGCATGCTTGTTATCCTCTATTTAATATTTATTCGTTACGTAAAATGTTTTTAATGTTACATGTTGGTGATATTGTCGTTATGTTACATATTCGTTGTCACTTATTTATTATGTTGCATGCTTGTTATCCTCTATCTTGCGTTTGTTACCTTATATGACGGTTATGTTATGTGTCGTCATGTTCATCATTGTCATCATAATCATGTGCCTTGCCAGGGGGTGTCGATATGTATGTATTTGACGTTCTGGATCAACGCTACTGATGATATTCCTCCATGCCACCGTCCCTCTTCATGCAGTACCATCTTTCTTGGTCTGCCTTCCCTCTTTTCGCACTGATCTTTCCAATTGTCACGATTGTCTTCAATACCTCTCTTCTCATCACATGACCAAAGAATGCTGTTTGTCTCTTTCTTATACTCATATATCATGTTCTAGTTTCATTAGCGGCTTTCATGCAGTCATTGTTAGCTAATCTATTCGCAAGATTCGTCTCAGTAACCACATCTTCTTTGCATCCAATGATTTCCTGACTTGTTCATTTACATTCCAAGATTCACTGCCATACAGCACACCAGGTTATATATACTATTTCAGCATTCTCCTTTTTCAATCAATGATAGTCTCTATTGCATAGGATGTCGTTAATTTACATGTTCATTATCACATTTTCGTTATGTTGTATGTTTGTTATGCTAGATATCCGTTATGTTACATGTTTGCTAAGTTCCTTGGTATAAGTTCATTCAGTTATTTATTGGTTATGTAACATGTTCGTTATGATATATGTTTAACATGTTACATGACTGCAATGTTAAATGTCCATTATATCACTTTACCCTTTTTCTACAAGGCCGTTCTACAGCCGTTGATTATATTCAACATTTATTAAGTAAAATTTAATTTCCGTTGTACTCCATGGCCGTTAAGTTACATTTTCGTTGAGTTACATGTTCTCTATGTAATAATGAGGGTCTGTTCAAGGCACTAAAGAAGATTGGCTGCCCACCAACTCTTCTGTCCATTGTGGAATCGTTCCACACAGGCATGAAGGGTATAATCAAGTTTGATGGTGCAACTTCTGAAGAATTTGAAATCAAGAGTGGAATTAAGCAAGGTTGTGTACTAGCTCCCACCCTCTTAGGAATATACTTTTCACTTCTACTGAAATATGCATTTCGTGATCAGGATGGTGGTATATACATTCACTCACGCTCAGATGGTGGCCTCTACAATGCTCAGAGATTGAAGGCTAAGACCAAAATTAGGAGGGTACTGATCAGAGAGTTGCTTTTTGCAGATGATGCTGCAGTTACGACCCACTCTGAGGAAGAATTGCAATGTCTACTATCTGCATTCTCCAATGCTTGTTCTGAATTTGGTTTTACAATTAGCAAAAAGAAGACACAGATTATGTCACAAGGTGCACATGGGGTACCATCAATCTTTATTGACGACGCCGAACTGGAGATAGTAGACCATTTTACATATCTAGGATCAGTGGTAAATAGCAAATTATCCCTAGATCAGGAAATCAACATCCGGATTGGTAAGGCAGCAACAACAATGAACAGGTTAAGAAAAAGAGTCTGGGAGAACAGGAAGCTTACTGCCAAAACAAAAGTCCTTGTCTATCAAGCCTGTGTCCTTAGTACTCTTCTCTATGGCAGTGAAACCTGGACAACTTACTCACACCAAGAGAACAACTTAAACAGCTTTCATATGCGGTGTCTGCGAAGAATTCTTGGTATTAAGTGGCAAGACAAAATCACAAATAATGAAGTATTGGAAAGATCAGGTTGTGTGACAGTTTATTCCATGCTCAGTCTTCGTAGACATTAGATGGATAGGACATCTTAGGAGGATGGATGATGGTAGAATACCAAAGGATATCTTTTTTGGTGAATTAGAGATGGGTAAGAGATCTCAGGGTCGGCCTCTACTACGATACAAAGATGTGTGTAAGCGGGACATGATTGATACAGGCATTGATAATGCACATTGGGAGCAAGTCGCCGCTGAACGTGTTGCATGGAGGGCAAATATCAGAAATGGAATAAAGTCAAAGGAGAAAATTATTGCAGAAAAGTCACACACCAAGCGTTTGAGACGTAAGATGGTGCATGATGGTGGAAATGACCACGTGTTTACATGCACCCACTGTGAACGGACATTTACAGCGCAAATTGGCCTTATCAGTCACACTCGCTACCGCCATAGTTAAAAGTTATTATGCCTTTTTAAAGCACAAACTATCGTCTGTCAAGACGGCAAGGTGCCAATGATGAAAATGATGTAATAATATATCCTTTAAAGCACTAGTTCGTTACATTTTATGTCAGTTATATTACATGTTCGTTATATTGCATGTTTATTATATTACAAGTTCGTTATTGTACATGTTCAATATGGTATTTCTTCGTTAAATTACATGTTCGTAACATTACATGTTCGTTATATTAAATGTAATGTTCATTATTTTACATATCCGTTATTGTAATGCTCCTATGTTACATGTTTGTTAAATCGCAAGTTTGTTACATTACATGTTCCTTACATTACATGTTCCTTACATTATATGTTCGTTGTGTTACATGTTCGTTATTTTACACATCTGTTTTGTTGTTTTAATTATGTTACATGCTCGGTGGTTAAAATGTCCGTTATGATCACATGCACTACGTTACATGATCATTACGTTACATGTTCGTTGTTACATCTCCGATTTTACAATTTCATTTAATTACTTGTACATGCCAGTTAAGTTACATGTTCATTGTTATGTGTCCTTTATATTGAATACTATTGTGTTACATGTACGTATTGTTACGTGTTTTAATGTTTCATGCGCGTTAATAATTGTTCGTTATATTGCATGCATTAAGTTACATTATTTTAATATTACGTGTCAGTAGTATACAATGTGAAAAACGAATCTTATTTTAGGTCCGTTCGTAGGACCCGACCTAATAATTTAATTATATGTTTGTTATCCCGCCCCCGGCGCGGCGTCACAAAAGCGGACCGCCATTGACCTTTGATTCAAAAAGGGATGTAACTCATGAATGACAAATCGACTGGATTATGACGGTTTCTTCCCTTTAGAGAACATTTTTTAAACGATGTATTATATTTTATTTGTTTAAAATTTTTTTTTTGTAAGTGACCAAAAAGATAACGATTATTAGTAGTTATTAGTGACCGGGGTTTAAACACTATCATAATACATGTTGCAGAGCTTCAAGTGACAACTTTATTAAAGTAAAGATGGTGATTTGTAGCGGGTGTAGTGGTCGGGATGTGTGTGTGTGTACAAAGACAGGTGGACGGCACATAACGATAGGGTGGGTGAGGGCGCAGGGGTTGGGGCGTGGTAGTGAGCAGCGCGTGCGGTGGGTCGAAGAAGTTCGAATCCTCGAGCCGCGGCGGGTGTCATATGAAAACCGTAATACGTAAGCATGTACATATGGCAATTATGTTATCTGCAGAGGGATGTAGTGGCCTATACAGCAGCATATGACGGGTTAAAGAGCTTCAAAAGAAAACATCAAAAAAGTAAAAAATGGCAAATATTATTGATTGTAGCGGGTATGGCTTAGTGAAATTCGTTAGTAAGGGGTGGGTGAGTGGTGGAGTAGGTAGATAATTGCTTCTGAACACAATCATCATACGGTTTCATAGCTTTAAATGAAAATCTAAAAAAAGTAAAGATGACAATTATTATTGGTTGTAGTGGGTATGGCTTAGTGTCATTGGTTGTTAAGAGGTGGGTGAGTGGAGAAGAAGTTAGATAACTTCTTCCGAATACTATCATCATACAGTTTTAGAGCTTCACCTGAAAACCTTAAAAAGTAAAGATGGCCGGAATTATCGACTGTAGCGGGTATGGCTTAGTGAAATCTGTTTGTAAGGGGTGGGTGAGTGGAGGAGTAGATAGACAAGTGCTTCTGATCGTTATTACGGGGTGACCGAGTGGTGAAGTGGCTAGATAAGTATGTCCAGTCCCTGTTAAGAGCTGGAGGAGGTGCTAGATAAAGATTCGGTCTTTGTTAAATGGTGGGTGAGTGGAGGAAAGATTAGATAGATGCCTCTTATCATCGTTAGGTGTGGTCGAGGGGTTGAGTAGCTAGATAAATTGTCCGGTTCTTGTTATGAGCTGGAGGGGTTGCTAGATAAAGACTCTCAATAGTTGTTAAAGCGTGGGTGAGTGGCGGAAGGCTAGATAGGTGCTTCTGATAATTATTAAGGTGTGGTCGAGTGGCGGGGTGGCTAGATAAATACGTCTGTTCCTTAATAAGAGCCGGAGGTTACGTCTCATATTAAAGTCTGAGGCATGAACTCGTAGTTGGTTGAGTAGAGGGTAACAGCCATTGTGACTCATCACGGGGCTATGTCGGCGTGGGTGAGAGTGTATAGACGTGGCCAGACCTGTATTTTCGGAAAAACCAGGGGTGACTCATTACCAACCCCACAGCCTGTGAAATCGCGTGCACATATCTGAACCTGTTTGGGGGGGGGCATTTTTGGGAGTGGGTCTGTAAACACTCGAAAACAACTGGAAGTACGATTACGGTATAACGATACACATACTTACAAACTGCTGTCTAGATCTGTTGTAATAAAAATATCTAGAGGGATTACAGTATAAATCTAACCGACTGTACTACTCGCAAAACGTATTCACACATAGCATGACACAGCAGTATCTACACACGCCATCACATTATAGTCAACAAAAGAAGCACTCCAAAACTGGTGATCAAACGCAGTCAGCCCCAGGCATGTCTACTGCTCTAAAAATTTTCTTTTAGTGGTATGTAACAGTCACATCAGACTGTTCTTCTTTTCCTCCTTCGAAAACCAATCGTTCGTTTCATGGTACTCCACAGTGGGATGGTATCCACTGTATGGTGACCTTATGCTAAGTTCAGATAGTAGTGTCCTTAGTATTAGCTTTTTCCCAGACAGGAGCGCATCGAGCACTGATTTTGCATTGGTCAATAGCACCTATAGTACAGTCGAGACACGTGGACAATAGTTACATCCGATCAAAGATGGCGTCTCACCTGATCAAACGTGGTTAATTGCTACAACAAGACCACGTGCTCAATGGCTAAAGCTGGTCAAAGATAGCATCGCAGCCGATCACACGTGTTTAAATGGCTACAACCAGACCAGACCACACGCTCACTGGCTAAAACCGGTCAAAGATGGCGGTGCTTCCTGTCACATGCCTAAGGACACAACGAGACCACGTTGATCATAGTTACAGCCGGCCAAAGATGGCGTCGCAGCCGACCACTACGTGTAATGGTACATCCGAGATAGGGTTCACTGGCTAAAACCAGTCAAATATGGCCCTGCTTCCGGTCAACAATAGATCGGATATTTATCTTACGACAAATAGCCGAGAAAAATTGGGAATATAAAAGAGATCTCCATAACATTTTTGTGGATTTTAAAAAGGCTTATGATAGTGTCCATAGGAATATTCTATGGAATGCTATGCATGAATTTGGAATACCAAGGAAGTTAATCAACACGACCAGACTATGCATGGAAGATACTCATAGTATAGTAACATATAAAGGCAGGAAATAATTCAATTTCCAAATAACATTTGGCGTGAAACAGGGTGATGCACTATCGCCGCTCCTTTTCAATCTGGCTCTAGAGAAAGTTGTAAGGAAGGTAAAGGAGGAATGTGCTATCGGAGGAACATCCAGACTGCTTGGTTATGCAGATGATATAGATATTATAGGGGAAAATGAGCAAAAGACACAGGAAATATTGACTCACTTAAAGAAAAAAGCTCAACAAATGAGGGTTGGTTATCAACCAAGATAAGACAGAATATATTATAATTTCAAGAGAAGGAACGGCTAAAAACTCTGGCCACATACAAATAGATAATACGACCATTAAAAGAACGGAAACATACAAATACCTGGGTAAAATCTTCAACTTTTCAAACATAATAAGGGAAGAAATACAAGTTAGAATCAACTCTGGAAATAACATATACTATGCACTATAACATCTGCTAAAATCAAATGCGCTATCTCGTAAGACCAAAATCACAATATACAAAACAATCATTAGACCCGTTGTGCTGTATGGCTCTGAAATAGTCAATAGCACCTAATAGTACAGTCGAGACACGTGGACAACAGTTACATCCGGTCAAAGATAGCGTCTCACCTGATCAAACGTGGTTAATTGCTACAACAAGACCACGTGCTCAATGGCTAAAGCTGGTCAAAGATAGCGTCGCAGCCGATCACACGTGTTTAAATGGCTACAACCAGACCACACGCTCACTGACTAAAACCGGTCAAAGATGACGGTGCTTCCTGTCACATGCCTAAGGACACAACGAGATCACGTTGATCATAGTTACAGCCGGCCAAAGATGGCGTCGCAGCCGACCACACGTGTAATGGTACATCTGAGATAGGGGTCACTGGCTAAAACCAGTCAAATATGGCCCTGCTTCCAGTCACATGCATAATGGTACAGCCAGTACATGTGGCTAATGACTCAACCATTCAAAGATGGCGATGCATCCAGTTTCATGCATAACGATACACATGAAACATGTGGCTAATGACTCAGCCAGTCAAAGATGGCGGCGCATCCGGTCACATGTGTAATGGTACATCCGAGACACGCGTTAAGAGGGATACTACAAAAAGAAGGGTATCCTATAGGTTGTCGAACCATCCAACCTAATTCATGATGATCACCGTGTGTGGGAGCGATTCCATTACATGGTCAACATTGCATCCGAAGGCTAAAATGGTCACCCTTCTCTCTCGTTCGCGCTATCTCTCTTTTCTATATCCGTGTAGTCTTTGTGTCACTGAGTAACACCAAAGGACACCCTGGCATCAATACAACATAAACCTGTCTCGAAAGCAGCATATGCGCGTATAAACAAGTCATCACAGTGTCCGACTAAGCCTTTCTCATACTTATAGTAGAGAGATGTGATCACCGGTGCTAGTCGGGGAAGTCGTATCTGTACGTAAAAATATCGGGTCATACAACGACGAGTGGCTAGTGCATGTTAACAGATGTATAATATTACACACGAACACAACAAACTGTCCCGACTCAATCTTAGACAATGAATGTAACATGACATGTCACATGTCCGCTGTCATAACCAGCGACGTTATCACGTAGCAAATTAGACACCAACACCTTCATTACCTCACTATGTTTCCATACGGGTCTTTACATCTTTCTCCAGAAGCCCATTTCCAAGAGCAATATATGTTTTTCAGTGTGCCTGCTCAGTGCCACACTTCACAGCCAGACAAAAGTACACCTTCTATGTACCACTTCAACCGTCAAATAAGAAAATATGTTAGACAAAGTATTAAAATTATTGGTCAAATACAGAAATATCTCGTCCAAACTTATAAAAAGTAGGAACATTTGTTAACCTATTGGGAAAAATATCAACCAAGTAGGAAAATTTGTTAGTCAAATAGGAAAAATAATGACCACGTAACGAAATATCTTGTCCAAACTTATGAAAAGTAGGAAAATTGTCAGCCAAATGGGAAAAAGTTAGACCAAATACAGAAATATCTCAGCCAAACCTAAGTAAAGTAGGAAAACTTGTTAGCCAAATGGGAAAAAGTTTGACCAAATACAGAAATATCTCGATCAATCTTATTTTAAAAAAGGAAAATTTGTTAACCAAAAAGGAAAAAGCGTGGCCAAGTATGACAATGTGTTAACCAAAATAATAAAAAAAATATTGACCAAGTAACGAAATATCTCCGCCAAATTTATGAAAAGTATGAAACTTTGTTAAGCAATTATGAAAAAGTATCGGCCAAAGAGAGAAATATCTCACCCAAACTTATACAAAGTAGGAAAATCAGTTAGCCAAATGGGCAAAATATTGGCCAAATACAGAAATATCTCAAATAAACTTATAAAAAGTAGAAAAATTGTTAACCTAAATGGGAAAGATACTGACCAAGTAGGAAAATTTGTTATCCAAATGTGAAAACAAATAAGTTACACGTAACGAAATATCTCGGCCAAACTTATTAAAAAGTATGAAAATTTGTTAGCCAAATGAGAAAAAATCTAGGTCAAGTAGGGAAATATGTTAACCAAAATTGGGAAAATATGGTATACGTAACGAAATTTCTCAGCCAAACCTATAAAAAGTATGAACCAAAATGTGTTAACAAATTGTGAAAAAGTTGTGGTCAAATGTCAACCAAACTTATAAAAATTAGTAAACTTTGTTAACCAAAGCGAAAAATGTTGGCCAAATTTCAAACAAACTTATAAAAAGTAGGAAACTTTGGTAACCAAAGTGAAAATGGCTAAATATCAACCAAACTTATATAAAGTAGGAAAATTTGTTAACCAAATGTGAAATGTTTGTGCACATTTCAACCAATATTATAAATATCTCAACTAAACTTATAAAAAGTAGGAACATTTGTTAATCAAATGTGAAAAATGTTGGCCAAATTTCAGCGAAACTTATAAATATCTCAACGAAACTTATGAAATGTAGGAAAATGTTTTGACCAAATGGGGAAAAACGTTGGCCAGATACAGAAATATCTCGACCAGACTTATGAAAATCTCGTCCAAACTTAGGAAAAGTAAGAAATTTTGTTAAGCAAAGGTGAAAAAATATTGCCCAACTAAAGAAATTTCGCATCTAAACTTATGAAACGGAGGAAAATTTGGTGATCAAAGGGGAAAAATATCTCACGTTGTCACCAAAACCGGTTTTCTGCTGAGTGGGGGTACATTTCCAACCTACAAGATATAATCGTCTGTCCCCTATGCAAACAACAGCTGTATTTCATAAATTAAAAGTATCTTATGTAATAAGTCACTATCGTTGAATGAAAACAATAAAATGTCAACAATAAAATTGTACAAAAATTAACACTTAAATGTCTCTTTATTGTTTTTAAATTGAATGTTTCATGTAGAAATTTAATTGTTAACGTTTGTACAATATTAAGTTTGGTTGATATGTGGCCAAAATTTTCACATTGGGTTAACAAAGTTTCCTACCTTTTATAAGTTTGGTAGAAGTTTGCCAAAAATTTTAACATTTAGTTAACAAAGTTTCCTACTTTTCGTAAGCTTGAATGATGCTGTTCGTTACTTGGTCAATATTTTCCCCATTTGGTTAACACATTTCTCTACTTGACCTATATTTTTTTCCCACTTGGCTTACAAATTTTCATACTTTTCTTCTTCTTCTTCGTTCATCCGGAGTTTTTTTCCGGACGTGATTGCGTTGTGCCTGTCCACAGCAGAGCTGCGTTCTTGCGCCGTTAGGCCGACACATCCGACTTCTGCGGGCATTTGTTGACCGGGTTAACCTTCCCGGGGGTATCTTAGGACGTTTGGCTCTCACTGTTGTGGTGTTATCCCCCATCCCAGCTGGCCCATATAGAACAGCCAAAGACATCCTGGTCAGCCCTCAAGGGAAGGCAGGGGCAGACCATGGGCATTCCCCGCCATCCAAGGAGGCTTCCATACTTGCAGAGCCAACACACAGCGCTCTGGTACTGGGCTCACCCAAGGAATCGTCACGTCCTGCACATGGCTGCTTAGCTTCACTTCTGTATATTGGGCCTTCCATTCACCATAGGCTGTTCTTCCGGAAACCAGAAGTATGCAGTCTGCAGATGACATCCACACAGTGAGCTTTCGATTCGGACTTTCCACATAATGGATTTGCTATCCAAGCAATATTCCATTTCGTGCCACTAGGACACTTTTTCCACCTTTTATGAAGCCCACACAGTGTGCTTTCGATTCGGACTTTCCACATAATTGATTTGCTATCCAAGCAATATTCCATTTCGTGCCACTGGGACACTTTTTCCACCTTTTATGAAGCCCACACAGTGAGCTTTTGGTTCGGACTTTCCATGTAATGGATTTGCTATCCAAGCAATATTCCATTTCATGCCACTGGGGCGCTTTTGTAACCGACATACCTGTGGTATGAAGTGCGGCAGTCTAAATACTTCTTCATGCACCTTTAAATGTCAACCTGAATGTAGTTAAAGTAAGCTGCAGTCAACTTGAGCTTGTTGATATCTCCATAGAGCTTGTCCTCAAATGAAGCAGGTGTGGGCCAAAATATCTTTCTCTGTTCTGCATATATTGGGCACTCCTGCAGCAAATGTTTAGCTGTCATTTTACCAGATCCACAATTGCATTCATCGGTATCTCCTATCTTTAGTTTATTGAACAAGTGGTATTTCAGCCTGTTATGTCCAGTGCGGAGTCTGAAGATTGCTACTTGTTCTCTTCGGTCGAGTTTGTAATATGCATCATCCTTCTGGTGACCTGGATGCTCTGATTCCCATTTGGTTCTATAAGTGCTTTTTATCAACCTCTTTGCCTCGTTATAGGTTATGTCTATGTCAGGCTGTGGTAGTCGTCCGCCCTCTTTTGCCAGTCTGTCAGCCTCTTCATTTCCAGGTATACTGCAATGTGATGGTATCCACTGTATTACAACTTTTTTGGATTTCTGGCATAGACCATGGAGTGCTGCTCTTAGGTCAGCTATTTCTGTGCTGTAATTGCTCTTCAGTATTGAGACAGCTGACTTTGCATCTGTAAAGATAGCTATTTGCGTCTCTTTATTTTCCTCCATCAAGAGCATTTCTGCTGCAGTTTTCAGAGCCTCTACCTCCGCTTTGAAGTTACTTGAAAACTTTCCAGTTGCCACTGAATGTGTTTTTTTCACTTCATTTTTAAATTAGGAGAATTCCTCCTCCTCCATTCTCTACTGAATTTTTGGCTGATCCATCTGTATATGCATGGGTCCAATTGCTGCTTGGGTAATGTTCTTTTATGTAGTTTAGGGTTATTTCTCTTCTTTCGGTTTCATGCTGAGTGTTCTTTTTCTCAATACCAGGAATGTTTTCTATCATCTCAGGCAGTAGCTGCTGTCTCCAAGCTGGGAACTTGTCTGCATTGTAAATGGGTTTGACTGTTGATATGTTAAGTATGGGATCTGCCCTAATCTTTCGTTTTGCAGTTTCTACAAAGTTGCTACGCTTCAGTCTTCCCTTTTCAAAACCACTAAACCTTTTATACATAGGGTGGTCTGTCAATCTTCTAAATTTTTCAGCTTGTTGCTGGGCTCTGCTATCTCTTCTATCCTGCATTGGTTGTAAACAATTGATCTTTTCTAGTTCATTAATAGGCGTTGTCTTCAGGCTTCCAGTTATGATTCGCATTCCTTGATTTTGGACTCTGCTTATTTTGTTAAAGTTTGACTTAGCTGCTGTTGCCCAAGCTGCAATGCCATATTCCAGTACTGGCCTCACCCGTCCAGTATATAACTTCTTGAGAACTTTCTCATCTGCTCCCCACGTTGTACCAGCAAGCTTTTTCATGATTGCCATTCTTTGCCTTGCTCTTGTTCGATTTTTCTCAACCTGTGTCTTCCATGTCAGGCGACGATCAAAAGTGACTCCTAGATATTTTGGATTTTCTTCATGGCGCAATATTTTTCCATTCAATACCAGCTTAGGTTGCTGAGTTTTAGTTGAGAGGGAGAATACTGTGCATGTTGTTTTCTCCTCACTTATCTTCACTAGCCATGATTTTGACCAGTCCTCTAGCGCTATTAGGGCTTGCTGTATTCTGCTGTTAGCTGTACTAATATATTCTTCAGATGTCCATATAGCTAGGTCATCTGCAAAGGATGATGTGTGTACTCTGGCTGGAAAATTTTCCGTGATGTCGTTTATATATGCTAGGAATAATGTTGGTGAAAGAACTCCTCCTTGGGGGACACCTTGCTCCAACAGCATCATTTTGCTGGTTTGTCCTTGTACTTTTATCCTGGCAGTTCTGTTCTCAAGGTAGTGGCTGATCCATTTGTACATTTTCCCACAAACATGCATTTTTTGCAGTTTTACTTTCAGTCCTTCCTTCCATACTGTATCAAATGCTTTTTCTAAATCTATCCAGACCGCTAGTGTGTGCTTTTTCTCTTGGAAGGCATCCTCTATTTCCTGAGCTATATAGGTTATTTGATCTTCAGTGGATCTGTACTTTCTGAATCCTGCTTGGTGAGGTGTTAAGAGTTGGTTTTCTTCCAGATGCCATGTTAGCCTGCCATTGATAATGCGTTCCATTAATTTTCCTACACAGCTAAGAAGACTGATAGGTCGATAGCCATTTGGTTCTTCCAGGTCTTTTCCTTTCTTTGGGACTGGTATTAGTATAGCTTCCTTCCATGCCTGTGGGACTATTCCCCTCTTCCAGCTGTAATTTAGGACTGCTAGTAGTTTCTTTTTTGCCTTAGTGCCTAGTCCTATTAGCATTTCATTTGTGATTCCATCCTTTCCTGGTGATGTCTTCTTTTTTAGGGTATTCATTGCCTGTTCCATTTCTTCCATTGTTAGATTTGCCATCATATATTCTGCTGCTGTCTCTGTATATCTATGATGTATCTGTTTATTTTTGATTGCTTTCTTCTGTTCGGTTGTAATATCAATGTGGTTTGCACTGGCATAGTGTTCTATTAGTGCATTTGCAGCCTTTTTTCCTGTAAGCAAGGCATTTCCTTGTTTAATTGTTATTTGTTTGTTTCTAGGTCCTTCATTGTTCATGGCTTTCACTAGTTTCCATAGTTTGTTTCCATCCCTGTCAAAATTCAGGTTTTCTGTTTTTTTCCTCCAACAATCTCTTGTTGTTTGATTTACTGTTCTTTTATATTTTGCTGAGATGGCTTTGAGAGAGATGTTCGCTTCAGTTGTTTGTTCTCTCTCTGCGGTCTTCCTAGCATCTTCAACTTTGTCCTCCAAAATTTGTAGTTCCTCAGTCCAGTATGGTTTGTAATTTTTCCTCGCTCCTCTTGGAATAGACTCAGTGGCCGCCTGTATTATTGCTCTGTTTAGACTTTCCACCATTTGCTTCATGTTGCCATATCGTGTATTTATGTTTTCACAATATTTGTCTGTTAGTATGGAACATCTGTCCCAATCTGCTCGTTTGTAATTCCAGCGAGGCAAAGGCTTTTGCTCCTGTGGAACATACTCCATATTTATTACAAGCTTGATTGGTCTGTGGTCACTACCTGCTAATTGGTCAAGCACATGGCGATCGATTTTTTGGAGGATGTCCCCTGTGCAGAAAGCTAAGTCTGGAGTAGAAGTGGTAATCCATCTTCTGGAGTAGAAGCTCGGTGTGTCATCCGCTTTGTTGAGTAGATGGAGATTTGAGTCTATTTCCCAGTCCTCCACTTCATCTCCTCTTTTGTCAGTATCTGGGT
The DNA here is from genome assembly GCA_014155875.1 of Cepaea nemoralis. Taxonomy (NCBI): domain Eukaryota; kingdom Metazoa; phylum Mollusca; class Gastropoda; order Stylommatophora; family Helicidae; genus Cepaea; species Cepaea nemoralis. The sequence goes on from JACEFZ010021327.1 coordinate 248,560, forward strand.
ATCCCCATCTTTCTGAGCGGCTATTAAAGTCTCCGACAACAATGCAATTTGTGTCAGTTATTTCCATGTTTGAGAGTGTAAGATTCTTATCTGCCGGGCTATACAGATTGTAAATTCTTATTTTCATGTCCTTTATCATTATATCAACCCCTATAATTTCCGTTTGGTTGTCAGAGATCACAGATACTTCGCTGCATGGTATTGTATTTCGTGTAAGTATTACAACTCCTCCTTTGTGTCCTTCGCGGTCGAAACGTGTGGCCTGATATCCCTCGACTGAAAATGTGTGATTGGCGTTGAGGTGTGTCTCTTGAATGCATGCCACATCTATTCTATCTTTATGAAGACGCTGTGTTAGGGAGGCTTTCTTGTTATAAACTCCTTCGGCATTCCATTGTAGTATGTTGAGAGTCCCGGGTGTTTGGTCAATAGCTCTTAACCTACTCCTCTGTGCCTTGACTCCACAGCACAGGGGAAGGTGACCACCAGTAGTCATGGGTGGACCCCCTCGAGGCAGGGGGCCTGGCACTATCACCGCCTGATGGGACTTCACGGGATTAGCACCATAACGATTTATTTTCATCTGTGGCATCATGAAATGATAAAGTTACGTTGCACTTCTTTGTCAAGCCTGTGGCTCAGTACATCCGATTTCGACAAGCATTTTTCGGGATGCTTTCCCTAGCCTTTGACTGTCCCCAGTCTACCTACAAGGCAGCAGGTTTGTGCGTCACTTCGTCTGGTCCCTCTCCCTTGACCTGTCCGACATGGGTGACCCTACCAGTAGCTGTGCTACCGTCGGCATAGCTCTTGGGGTCATTGGAACGCTCAAGCCCCTCTACCTCGTCAAGGTGGACGCACGGCAGAGGGGTTTTCATACTTTTTATAAGTTTGGCCGATATATTTCGTTACGTGTATCACATTTTTCACATTTGGTTAACAAATTTTCCTACTTGGTCAGTATCTTTCCCATTTGGTTAACAATTTTCCTACCTTTTATAAGCTTTGTTGAGATATTTCTGTATTTGGCCGATATTTGGTCCATTTGGCTAACAGATTGTCCTACTTTTTATAAATTTGGGTGAGATATTTATATCATTGGCCGATACTTTTTCATAGATGCTTAACAACGTTTCATACTTTTCATAAGTTTGGAGAGATATTTCGTTACGTAGTCAATATTTTTATTATTTTGGTTAACACATTGTCATACTTGGCCAAGCTTTGTCCCTTTTGCTTAGCAAATTTTCCTATTTTTAAAAAATAAGATTGATCGATATATTTCTGTATTTGGTAAATCCTCTTCCCATTTGGCTAACACGTGTTCCTACTTTACTTAAGTTTGGCCGAGATATTTCTGTATTTGTCCTAACGTTTTCTATTTGGCTGACAGTTTCCCTACTATTCATAAGTTTGGACAAGATATTTCGTTACGTGGTCAATACGTTTACTATTTGACTAACAAACTGTCCTACTTGGTTGATATTTTTCCCAATAGGTTAACAAATGTTCCTACTTTTTATAAGTTTGGACGAGATATTTCTGTGTGTTACCAATAATTTTATTACTTGTCTAACACATTTTCTTATTTGACAGTCGAAGTGCTACATAGAAGGTGTACTTTTGTCTGGCTGTTAAGTGTGGCACTGGGCACACTGAATACATATATTGGTCTTGGAAATGGGTTTCTGGAGAAAGATGTAAAGACCCATATGGACACATAGAGAGGTAATTAAAGTGTAGATGTCTAATTTGCTACGCTGGTTATGACAGCGGACATATGGCATGTCATGTTACATGCATTGCCTAAGGTTGAGTCGGGACAGTTTGTTTTGTTCGTGTGTACTATTATACATCTGTTAACATGCACTAGCCACTCATCGTTGTATGAATCGATAGCTCTTACGTACATATACGACTTCCCCGCCTAGCATCGATGATCACATATCTGTACTATGAGTATGAAAAGGCTTAGTCGGACACTGTGATGACTTGTTTACACGCGTGTATGCTGCTTTCGAGATCGGTTTATGTTGTATTGATGCCAGGGTGTCCTTTGGTGTTACTCGGTGACACTAGGACTACACTGATATAGCAGAGAGAGAGAGAGAGAGAGAGAGAGAGAGAGAGAGAGAGAGAGAGAGAGAGAGAGAGAGAGGTGACCATTTTAGCCCTGGGATGCAATGTTGACGACGTAATGGAATCACTCCCATTCACGGTGGTCATCATGAGTTAGGTTCCTTGGTTCGACAATCGACAGGACACCCTTTTTTGGAGTATCCCTCTTAACCGCGTGTCTCGGATGTACCATTACACATGTGACCGGATGCGATCCCACCTTTGACCTATTGCGTCATTAACTACGTGTTCCACGTGTATTGGTATGCATGTCACTGGATGCATCGCCATCTTTGACCGGTTGAGTCATTAACCACATGTATTGGCTGTACCTTATGCATGTGATCGGATGCAGGGCCATCTTTGACTGGTTTTAGCCAGTGAGCCCGTGACTCGGATGTACCATTACACATGGGATCGGCTGTGAGGCCATCTTTAACCGGCTGTAACTATGACCAACGTGGTCTGGTTGTGTCCTTATCCATGTGACAGGAAGCACCACCATCTTTGACCGGTTTTAGCCAGTGAGCATGTGGTCTGGTTGTAGCCATTTAACCAGGTGTGATCGGATGCGACAACATCTTTGAACAGCTTTAGCCAGTAAACACGTGGTCTGGTTCTAGCAATTAACCACGTGTAATCGGGTGCGACGCCATCTGTGACAGAATGTAACTATTGTCCACGTTTCTCGGCTGTACTAGTAGGTGCTATTAACCGATGCAAAATCAGTGCTCAAGGCGCTCCTGTCTGGGAAATTGCCAATACAAAGGACACTACTTTCTGAACTTAGCAATCGGCATAAAGTCTCCATACAGTTGATACCATCCCACTGTGCAGTACCCGGAAAGGGCAGCTGTGATCGATTGGTTAAGGAAGGAGCAAAAGAAGAACAGTCAGATGAGCCCATTACATACCACCAAAAGAAATTTTTTAGAGCAGAAGACATGCCTCGGGATTGCCTCGCTTACTGCGTTTAGTCGTCACAGTTGTGTAGTGCTTCTGGTGTTGACTATAATGTGATGGAGGGTGTAGATAATGCCGTGTCATGCCATGTATCAATACCTTTTGTGGGTAGTTCACTTGGTTAGATTTATACTGTAATACCTCTAGATATTTTTATTAAAACATATCTAAACAGCAGTTTGTAAGTATGTGTACCGTTATACTGTAATCGTACTTTCAGCTGTTTTCGAGTGTTTACAGTCCCACCAAAAAAAAGTTATGGTCACGCGATTTCACAACTGTAAGGTTGGTATGAGTCACTCCTGGTTTTTCAGAAAATACAGGTCTGGAACCGTCCACGTACCTTCACCACTGCCAACATAGCCCAATGATGAGTCACCCTGGCGGTCACCCTCTACTCAACCAACTACGAGTACATGCCTCAGACTTTAATATGAGACGTAACCTCTGGCTTTTATTAAGGAACATACGTATTTATCTAGCCACCCCGTCACTCGACCACCCCTTAACAATGATCAGAAGCACCTACCTAGCCTTTCCTCCACTAATCCACCCTTTACCATCGATCGTGAGTCCTTATCTAGCACCCCATCCGGCTCTTAACAAGGACCGCACGTATTTATTTAGCCACTCCGACACTCCACCACACCCGAACAATGATCAGAAGCACCTATCTAGCCTTTCCTACACTCACCCACCCTTTAACAACGACCGAGATTCTAGCCCCTCCTCCAGCTCTTAACAAGGAACGGATATATCTATCCACTCCACTACTCGCTCACCCGTTAATAACGATCTGAAGCACTTATCTAGCTACTCCTCCACTCACTCACTCCTTACCAACAAATTACACTGAATCTTACCCGTTACAGTCGATAATGCCGGCCATCTTTACTTTTTAAGGTTTTCAGTTGAAGCTCTGAAACAGTATGATGATAGTGTTCGGAAGAACTTACGTAGCTACTTCTTCACTCACCCACCCCTTAACATCGCATGACACTAAGCCATATCCACTACAACCAATAATACCGTTTTTTAAACTTTTTAAGGTTTTCATTTGAAGCTCTGAAAACCGGATGATGATAGTGTTCGGAAGCACTTATTTAGCTACGTCGCCACTCACTTACCCCTACCAACGAATTTCACCACACCATACCCACTACAGCCGATAATACCATCCATCTTTACCTTGTTAAGGTTTTCATTTGAAGATCTGAAAACCTTATGATGATAATGTTCAGAAGCACTTATCTAGCTACGCCGTCACTCACCCACCCCTTACCAACGAATTTCACTACACCTGCCCACTACATCCGATAATAGCGGCCGTCTTTACTTTCTTAAAGTTTTCATTTGAAGCTCTGAAACCTTATGATGACAGTGTTCATAAGCACTTATCTAGCAACTACTCCACTCACCCACCCCTTACCAACTAATTTCACTAAGCTATACCCGCTACAATCAATACTATCGGCCATTTTTACTTTTTTATGGTTTTCATTTTTAGCTCTGTAACCCGTATAATGATGCTGTATATTCCACTACATCCATCTGCAGATAATATAACTGTCATATGTACATGCTTACCTATAACGCCCTAACCCCTGCGCCCTTACCAACCGCATCCTAACGTGACGTCCACAATGCCCCTATACGCACACACACATACATCCCGATCACTACACCCGCTACTAACTACCATCTTTACTTTATTAAGGTTGTCATTTGAAGCTCTGTAACCTGCTGTGGCTAAGGGCTTGCGAACTCGGTTTGTGAGCCCATATACCCAGTTTCGAAACACAGCGGTACTGGTTTTTTCGAAACAGATATAGGAGCCAGTCGTTCAGAAAGCAATGGCAAACTACTGAACGTAAAATTTGCCCGGGAATCAAGAACAGCGAAAATGCTGGGGTTGACTGCAACGTCCTGTGAAGGACATGCAACTTAATTTTTTTAAACCTGTATGATGATAGTGCTTAAACTTCGGTCACTAATAACTAATAATAATCGTTATCTTTTATTTTCACTTAAAAAATAAAAAAAATTAAAAAATATTTAAAAAAACAAGAAATAAATAAAAAGATGTTCTCTGAAGGGAAAAAACCACCACAATCCAGTCGATTTGTCATTCATGGGTTACATCGCTTGTTAGGATAATGGTCAATGGCGGTTCGCTTTTGTGACGTCGAGCCTGGGCGGGATGAAAAAAATAAAGATATTACTAGGTCCGTACTTACAAAGGACCTAAAATAAGATTCGTTTTGCACATTGTATACTACTCGTGTTTCCCAGGTTACATTGTCGTTGTGTTATATATTCGGTGTGATACATGATAGTTATGTTACATTCCATCTGTTACACATTCGTTATGTTACACATTTGCAATGTTTCTTGATCCATAAAATTCTTGTTGATTTATGAACGCGTTATCTTATGTATGCCTTATTTTACATGTTAGTCGTTATAGTTTCACTGTCCAGCATATTTGCAATTGTATGCAATTGTGTTTACTTGTCAGTCATGTCATATGTTATTTGTTACACGTACTTTATAATATACATTCACTATTAAATGTTCTTTGTTATATGTTTATTGTGACACGTGTATTCTTTTCCTTGCTCCATCTGTGTTGTGTCCGCTGTCTCATATGATCGTTGTGATATACGTCGATTATTTTACATTATCGCAATTTTATATTTTCGTTGTTACATCTTTGTCAATTTGCATGGTTTTCGTTAAATATTCATAATGTTGTATTTTCGTTCGTACTCGTTCGTACTATCACATTACGTTGCCTATTTGTAAAGTTACATGTTCTTTATGTTACATGACGTTAATTTACTTGTCCATCATGTAATAGATTCGTTTTATTACTTGTCCGGTATATTGTTTGTCCGTTGTGTTACTTGTTTGTCGTAAAAGATCCGTTAAATTATATACCCGTGAAGTCAGATTTCCGTTATGTCACAGGTTCTTAATATTTCACGTTCAATATTTTACTCTTCCTTACGATACATGTTCGTCGTTCTCTGCCCGCTTTGTTACATATCTTTGTTTTTTTTTTTTTAACATGCTCGTTATGTTGCATTTATTTGTTATATTGCATGCCCGTTATCTTACTTGTCCGTCATTATTACATGTTACATATATTACTTGTTTGTTACGTTAATTGTGTTACATATTTGTCATATTTTCTATATATTAAAGATTTTTTGTTTTACATTGTAAGTTCACTATTTTACGATTCCTCGTGTTACATATTCGTTATTCCGTGTCTGCTATGTTATATATGTTATTTAAATACTCGTTTTGTTACATATGCCGGGCTCCCTGGCCTAGGTGTTAGCCGACTTTCTCCGTAATCCCATATACTCTCGTGAGTAACGTGACGACGGCGAGAATAGGTAGCGGTTCTAATCACGTCGGTAACTTACGGGGTATGTGAGCCGGTCGCTCAGAAAGCAATGGCAAACTACTGAGCTTAATCTTGCCAAGAAATCAACAATCAGCTGAAAGATGCTGATTGTGACAGCGATTTCTTGTAAAAAATGTGGGAAACTTATTACATATATTCCAGGGGTTATATATTCGTCATCTAACAAAATCTTAATCTCTTGGTGATAGAATACCTTTACACAAGGGAGAAGAGGTCGTATACCCGTGGGACTAGGTGGAGAAGGTTGTAAAATGGGGGGGGGGGGGGGCAGATTGAGAACCCGTATGTTGAAAGAATCAGATTGATTGCTAGGGATCGGCAGGGGTTCCGGAAGAATCTCAAAACTGAGAGGGAAGACCAGGAGAACTGTCAATCAGATAGAGGTGGAAAAGATTAGTAGTGTGCCTCTTCGCTGGTTGTTAAACGAGGGGACGGAGCGCGAATGGGAATGTCCTGAGTGCAGTGATGTCGATTCTTAGCTCAACTCAACTCAACTAACAAATTCTTATCTTGCATATTCCAAGGGGCTTCTCATAAGTCTTTAGCCTGACCATGAAGGAGTAGGCGGAAAAAAATTGAAATTTGGCACATGTATAGATCATTCAATTTGTAATGGACATATGAATTATGAATGTCCCACCTCAACTGGTTTTCCCGATATGTGCATGGCACAACACACCCTATTGACCGGATCTGCACATCCAACGGTTTGTCAGAATAATGGAGAAATCAGACACCAGGACTGTGATAAAATTCTTGATGTTACAGGGTAAAACACCTAAAAAAATACACAGGGAGATGGGGCCAGTGTTTGAGGAAGTCTGTCCTTCGTATGCTTCTGTAAAAGATTGGTGTTTGCAGTTTAAGTGTGGCCGTTCCCAAGTTGCAGATCTGCCAAGACCAGGACGACTGTCCTCAGAGTGCAATGATGCAAATGCTGCAAAAGTGAAGAAAATCATAGACCAGGATAGGAAAATGACAATTGCAGAGATATCGGATTCAGCAAAACTGAGTAAGAGTACAGTTTTTAGAATTTTACACAACAGACTGAACATGAGAAAAGTGTGTGCTCCGCGCCTGCTGACATGTGAACAGAAACAAACACGGGTTGATTGCTGTGGCCAGTTGCTCAACATGTGGTGGTCGAAAAAACATGTAAAAGACCATGGGGACGGTAGATGAGACTTGGATTCACCAAATCGTAAAAACAGCTGAAAGGAAATCATCTTGACAGTGACGAAGATGTCATACTAGCTTGTGATAACTGGTTTAGTTCGAAAAATAGGTTGTTTTATTCTGAAGGTCTTTTCAAGGTCACACAGAGATGGCAGAATTGCATAAATTCAGGTGGTGGCTACATTGAGAAGGAATAAGCACTGTGCCAAATTTCAGTTTTCTCCGCCTACTCCTTCATGGTCAGGCTAAAGACTTATGAGAAGCCCCTTGTAGTTATGTTCTCTGTTGACTATAGTATTGTTTCATTATGTTACTTGATCGCTACGTTATAATCTGCTATATTGCTTGCTAGTTTTGTTTCGTGTCCGTTTGTACCTTTTATACAACATTTCCGCGCTATTACCTGTCCGTTATGACACTTTATCGTTATGTTATATATTCTGTATTCTGCCTGTTTGTTGTGTTTATATGTTGGTTATGTTGCATTTTCATTGCATTACTAGTTCTTTTTGTTACATGGTCGTTATATAACATGCTCGTTATGTTATACACAAATGTTTTGCGTATCCTTTACAGGACTTAGCTGTCAACAGCAGCATCTTTAAGCTGTCTGTTGATCTCTTGGCAAGATTACGCTCAGTAGTTTGCCATTGCTTTCTGAGCGGCCGGCTCTGTTATCCCGCAAGTCACCAGCGGGGGTCGAACCGCTGCCAGCTCTCGCCCGCTTACGAGACTCTGCGTGATAAACGGGATTGCGGAGAAAGTGTTGTAACCCCTCGGCCAGAGAGACCGGCCTCGTTATGTTACATGATCATTATATTATGATATCTTTACCGACATATAGAATAGATTACTGGCTGCAGTCGGACAATTTCAGCGCTACACTCTTATATAGATACACTCTTTCTTACAGCAAATACGGTGTGGCGTTAGTGATCATGTCTGTCTACATCCTTCTGTCTCGTGTACAGCCAATCGTCTTATAGTCCATGCCGTGTGGTGTTGGTAATCATGTCTATCCACAGCCTTCTGTCTTTTGTACAGCCAATCGTCTGATAGTCCATGCCGTGTGGTGTTGGTGATCATGTCTATCCACAGCCTTCTGTCTTGTGTACAGGCAATCGTCTGAGAGTCCATGCCGTGTGGTGTTGGTGATCATGTCTATCCACAGCCTTCTGTCTTGTGTACAGCCAATCGTCTGATAGTCCATGCCGTGTGGTGTTGGTGATCATGTCTATCCACAGCCTTCTGTCTTGTGTACAGCCAATCGTCTGATAGTCCATGCCGTGTGGTGTTGGTGATCATGTCTATCCACAGCCTTCTGTTTTGTGTACAGACAATCGTCTGATAGTCCATGCCGTGTGGTGTTGGTGATCATGTCTGTCCACAGCTTTCTGTCTCATGTACAGCCAATTATCATATAATCCATGCCGTGTGGTATTGATAATCATGTCTGTCCACAGCCTTCTTTCTGTCTTGTGTACAGCCAATCGTCTTATAGTCCATGCGGTGTGGTGTTGGTGATCAAGTCTGTCCACTGCCGTCTGCCTCGTGTACTGCCAATCATTTATGATACTGATATTTATCCATGCCATGTCCAACTGTCGAGCATATTCGCTCTTGTTTATCTCCCTGTCTCTCCAGCCCTTCAACTTGCTTGTTAAAAGACATGACATAAAGCGAAAGAGCTTCTAGATGAAAGATCTGTGAGATGCGGGATGATTAGAAAATGCGTCATCATCATCATCATCATCATCATCATCATCATCATCATCATCATCATCATCATCATCATCATCATCATCATCATCATCATCATCATCATCATCATCATCATCATCATCTTTTACTACTGCCGTCAAGAGGCGTGGGGAGGAATAATTTGCGTTCCAGCGCCCGGTGGGCGGCACTGGATAGTGTCATTCCGTGTGGTTGTACAGTGTCTCTGATGTCGTCAATCCATTTTCGTCTTGGACGTCCTCGTGGTCTCGTCGCAGATGATCTTTGATGTAAGGCCAGTGATGGTAGTTGCTGATGTTGCATTCTAACGACATGGCCAAACCACTTGATCTTCTGTCTTTCAATAAATGTGGCACAAGGTGGTGATCCCACAGTCTGTCTGATAATAGCATTTCTTACTCGGTCTCGGATTGTTAAGTTGGCAGCTCTCCTCAGGCATCTCATTTCGCAGGTGTTGATTTTGCTAAAGTGTAATTTGGATAACGTCCAGGTTTGAGATTGGTAGCAAAAGGTTGGTGTGAATATGCTGTTTATTATCTGTCGTTTTGCGGACATGGGTATGTTTGGATGTTTCAGTAAGGGTGATATTTGATATGTAAGTGCACTAGCTTATTGACATCTGATTTCAATTTCTCTGTCCAATCTGCCATCTTCTGTGATCATACTTCCAAGGTATTTGAATTCTTTAACTTGTTTTAGAGTTGTGTTATTTATCTGTATATTTAGTGGGCCTGGCGATCTGCTAACTTGCATTACTTCGGTTTTGGCTGTGTTTATACTCATATTGTACCTGCTGCAGGTTGAACCCAGATTAGTAATATGATTTTGTAGTCTGCCCTCATCGCTGTAAAACAGGCACTGATCGTATGCAAATAGAAGTTCATTTATTCCCTGTGGGTCAGTTGTTTCATCTGGAGTAACGAGTTCTAAATTTTCTGAATCTGTTCTGTCGAAACTTGCTTCTTTGGAGATTCTGTCCATGTAGATATTGAATAGCAGGCGAGAGAGCACACATCCCTGCCTCATTCCTGTAATTGACAGTGAACATATCTGATATACCTTCTTGTGTTCTTACTGCACTTCGGCTCGAGTGGTACATGGCTATGATGTTTTCTAACAGTTGCCCTTGTATCCCATAGCCTTCAAGGATGATTAGAAAATGCGTCACCATCATCATCATCTTCCACTTCTGCTGTCAAGCGTTGTGGGGAGGAATAATTTGCGTTCCAGCGCCCGGTGGCATAAAGACATGGCATAAAGCGAGAGAGCTTCTAGATGAAAGATCTGTGAGATGCGGGATGATTAGAAAATGCGTGCAAGGGGAAAACAACTTGGTCAACATCTAGAGATTTACTGAATGGAGTTTAAATGAGCGCACAGTGAAGACAAAGATTTCCACGGGATGTCTCTTGATGGTCACCATGAAGTGAATCGGTACAGTTAACTCGGAGCAGTCATACCATCTGATGGGAAATGCCTTGAAGAGATTAGAACAAGAATTGCCATTGCGAAGCTAGCTTTTTGCAAGTTGAAAAACATACTGATCAATCAAAAGATATCAAGTGAAACGAGAAAAAGAGTGTTGAAGTGTTACATAGAACCTATACTTGTGTATGATGTGAAGCGTGGTCGTTGAGCAGACAAGCTGAAAAACATCTGATAGCTGTGGAAAGTGGTTTGTGAGGAAAATGCAATGAATACCATGGACAGACAGAAAAACCAATGAACAAGTTCTTCAAGAAACAAATGAAGGTTGCAAACTGATTAGAGACATAAGACGTAGACACTCAAAAATTTTTGGGCATGTTATGAGAAGAAATGAAGTTAAGATCTTGGTGACAACTGGCAAGATGGGAGGGAAGAGACCAAAGGGAAGACCTAGAAGTAAATACCTGGAAGGCTTCTCCACATGGCATGGTCAAACAGAAACACGGAGCTGATGCACGACCCTGGTGATCGAGTGAGATGGCAAAACATGACCGCCCACGCTTATCGGCATTTTACATGATGAATTGATAGAGAGAGAGAGAGAGAGAGAGAGAGAGAGAGAGAGAGAGAGAGAGAGAGAGAGAGAGAGAGAGAGAGAGAGAGAGAAAACTGCTACATATTGTTTAAAAAGTATTTATGTCAACAAAACTATTTATTTCAGAATGTAGCCACACATAAACGATGCATCAATCCACAAGTCCCTAATACGTTACAATGTAGAGACCTGCACGTTTGAAGAGAGCAACAACTCAATAATGGACAACACAACATCTGTCTGTGCACTGGAACTGTACAGATACCCCTGGATGGCCTATATTGGAATAGTGGTTAACTGTTGTGCGATATGTTTAAGTGTAATAACAATAGTTACAATATGGAAGACGCCGACGCTTCACGACAACATAAACCGAATTATTGCTTCCGCCACCACATGTAACATCCTAGACTCCATGACATTCCTGGTACATTGTTTAGTTAACTTACCACAGATTGGACAAAACGTCTTGGCTCCAAAGTATGTTGATACAGCCATGTTGGGGTTTTTCATACTCTGTGTCATTGTCCAAAGTTCTACACATAGCTGTGATTGCTATCGATCGTTATATTTACATTCTCAAGCCGTTTTACTACATGAGTCATGTAACGAAATGTTACATAAACAAAGCTATTCTATTTACTTGGACAATGCCACTGATTAATTCAGTTATTCCCGTAGTTGTATATAGGGCGGATACATTTCACAGCAGATGTATTCTTCTGAATCCTCCAATTGTATATTTGGTTATAACTCTGATTTATTTTGTTGTATTTTATATGATTATTTGTGTGTGTTACTTTAAAATCGCCCATGTGGCTTTTGTAACGCAGGCGAGAACTGAATTCTCGAAGACAGAATAATGGTACTTCAATTCATTTGACTATTGCAACTACAAATGGCAGAGCACTTATGAACAGCATTCGGTTTTTCATTGTATCGTTTGGAACTGTGTTTGTGTGTTATACGCCCTCTGCAATTACGACAGTGTTATCAGTGTTATCGTTCAATATACCTTCGTATCTAACGTTTCATTTATTGTACATTGTCACATTTCATGGAGTTATAATGTTCTTTGCTTATCTTAAAACCAACACTGTTTTTCGTACGGGTGTAACGCATCAATTTTTCCGATTGCAAAGGATTTGCTGTAGAACGAGAATTCAGTAGTGATTCAATCTTTTAATGGAACTTGCTTGACTCTACTTTGTCTCTTCAATATGAAAATAAACGCTAACATACTACAGTCAGTTATAATATATGTGCTTCTTTCTTGTCATTAGCATGTACTGCGACATTTCTAATAAAGACATTCATACAACCTCCAATAAGTTCATCTTATTCTTCTGGGATGGAACCCGGTAACTTATGAACATGATGCGGTCGCGTAATTTCTGATCACGAAACCGCAGGTGGGAGTGTTGTAAACCACCACAGAACTGGTGACGTCAGTGGCTACATGCTGAGTGAGACAGTGTGGAGACTCAGATGGACCAGTAGTTCGATGTGCACTGGGGATTATCTGTTGACTAACTTACTAACCAACCAACAAACCGACCAACTAACAAACCGACCAACTAACCATCCATCCAACCTCTCAACCAACCAATCAACCAGCCAGCAACCTAACCAACCAACCAACTTACCAATCAACCAACCAACCTAACTAACTAACTAACTAACTAACTAACTAACTAACTAACTAAGCAACTAACTAACTAGTTAAGCAACTAACTAACTAATTAACTTTCTAGCCAGCTAACTAACTTCCTACCCTAACTAATTTACAGCTAGCTAACTAACTACTTAGTTAGTTATTTAAATCAGCTAGCTTGACATTTTCGTTCGCTTGAAATATGTCTATAACTGCAATGCTGTCTCTTGTTTGAATTTAACTGTATTTTTCAGTTCACACAGCGGTCCACAGAGTTTATCTTCCACTGTCGTCTCTCTAGGCCAGAAGGTTTGCTTAGATATGATATATTTTGGGCAGTCTTGGAGTATGTGCTGTGCTGTCTGCGACGCCAATCCACATGTGCACATGGCTGTTTCGCCAATCTTGAATTTTGTATATATGTGGTTGCGTAATCTGTTGTGTCCTGTTCTGAGGCGCAGAATAATGACTTGTTCTGGTCTGTCCATAACGTGGTAGTCATCTTGAGCAGGTTTTGGTGGCTTTCTGACTGATTTGATCATTCTTTTCTTTTGGTGGTATGTAACGGGCACATCAGGCTGTTCTTCTTTGGCTCCTTCCTTAGCCAATTGATCAGCTCTGTCGTTTCCGGGTACTCCACAGTGGGATAGTATCCACTGTATGGTTACCCTATGCTGACTGCTAAGTTCAGAAAGTAGTGTCCTTAGTACTGGCAATTTCCCAGACAGGAGCGCCTCGAGTACTGATTTTGCATCTGTCAATAGCACCACAGGTTGTGTACCATTGCTGGTATTTAGTAATTACTCTGTTGCTATCTTGATTGCCTCAATTTCAGCATCATAGTTATGGCAGTACTTTCCTGTCGGTGCTCTGGCTGTGTCCCTAGTATTATTTGGGAATTCTATGTACACTCCCGCTCCTCCATTTCGAATAGCATTTTGTGCTGACCCATCTGTGTAGACTCGGATCCAGAGGTCCTGTCGGTATTCTTCATCAAGGAAGCTTAGAGTGGCTGTTCTGCGCTGTACACTGTTCTGTTCATCCTTGTCAAATATTCCTCTCACTTTTGTCTGGATTTGTAATGATAGTCTACGTTCATCTTTCCACGGAGTTCGCTCTGGAATAGTTGTTAGGGGGATACCAACTGTGGGCAGATCGGTGGTTTCTCTGCAGAGTCGTTTGGCCTGGTGGATAAAACTACTTCTTTTCAACCGCCCCATAGCTAGGTTTTCAAATCTGTTCTTCATAGGGTGGCCTGGTAAGCTGAGGAACTTTTCTGCTTGTATTAGCGTTTTCGTATCTCTGCGCTCACTCAGTGCTTGTGTCCTCCCCATCTTCTCCATTTCCACTATAGGGGTTGATCTCATCCCTCCTGTGGTGAGTCTAAGTGCTTGATTTTGCACCTTGTCCAGCTCTTGTAGTGTGGTTTTTTTATGCCGAACACCATGCAGTTGACCCGTATTCCAGGTGTGGTCGTATGCTCTGTTGATAAACTTTGCTAAGTATTTTCCCACTGGCCCCCCATGTGGTTCCACTTAGCTTTCTCAGGATGGCTATTTTCCTTCTGGCTTTTTTTCTGGCTTCTGCTTTATTAATGTGCTTTCTCCATGTCAGCCTGCCATCAAATGTTACTCCAAGGTATGTTGGTTCTTTATCTTCTCTTAGGGGGTTCCATTTTTCTGGATGATCCCTGCCTTTTGTTTTGGAGAGAGTAAAAGGGAAATAGGGTAGTGTATTAGGGAAACCCGACACAATTTTGCCCCAAACCCGAATCTGGAGGCTGATGGCGGCCCGTGGGTTTTTTGAAAGGGAAAAATGGGGGGATTTTTTTTGGGAAAATTGTCGGAAATCGGTAAAATTTTTTGGCGGCCCTGTGGGAACGGTTTTTTTACGGGTTTTCTGTGAAAGTAATTAAGGTAAAAGTAGTTTGGTTTTTGTAAAAGTACTGGAAAGAGAGGGTGTGAGTATGGATGAGGGAGGGTTGTAAGTTATATATATTTTGGTTACGTACATGAATGTGTTTTGTATGCGTGGTGTAGTGATGGGATAAACAAAAATGTGATGGGGCATGGTTTTTTACTCATGGGTTTTTATATATGGTGGTGGCGTAGACAAATTTTTAATTTTTTGTTTAAGGGGGGATGGGGGGGGGGTGGTGTGCGACATTTCTAATAAAACTTCATACAACCCCCAAATAATTCATCTTATTCTTCGGGGAGGGAAACCCCGGAACTTATAAACATGATGCGGTCGCGTAATTTCTGAACGAAACCGCAGGTGGGAGTGTTGTAAACCACCAAGAACGGTGACGTCAGGGGCTACATGCTGAGGGAGCAGTGGGGAGACTCAGATGGACCTAGTTCGATGTGAAATGGGGATTATCTGTTGACAAACTTACTAACCAACCAACAAACCGACCAACAAACAAACCGACCAACAACCCATCCATCCAACCTCTAAACCCAACCAATCAACCAGCCAGCAACCTAACCAACCAACCAATTTACCAATAAACCAACCACCAACTATAACTAACTAACTACTAATAACAAACAACTAAGCAACTAACTAACTAGTTAAGCAACTAATAACAAATTAATTTTTTCTAGCCAGCTAACTAATTTCCCTACCCTAACTAATTTACAGCTAGCTAACTAACTACTTAGTTAGTTATTTAAATCAGCTAGCTTGACATTTTCGTTCGCTTGAAATATGTCTATAACTGCAAATGCTGTCTCTTGTATGAATTTAACTGTATTTTTCAGTTCACACAGCGGTCCACAGAGCTTATCTTCCACTGTCGTCTCTCTAGGCCAGAAGGTTTGTTTAGATATGATATATTTTGGGCAGTCTTGGAGTATGTGCTCTGCTGTCTGCGACGCCAATCCACATGTGCACATGGCTGTTTCGCCAATCTTGAATTTTGTATATATGTGGTTGCGTAATCTGTTGTGTCCTGTTCTGAGGCGCAGAATAATGACTTGTTCTGGTCTGTCCATAACGTGGTAGTCATCTTGAGCAGGTTTTGGTGGCTTTCTGACTGATTTGATCATTCTTTTCTTTTGGTGGTATGTAACGGGCACATCAGGCTGTTCTTCTTTGGCCCCTTCCTTAGCCAATTGATCAGCTCTGTCGTTTCCGGTACTCCACAGTGGGATGGTATCCACTGTATGGTTACCTTATGCTGACTGCTAAGTTCAGAAAGTAGTGTCCTTAGTACTGGCAATTTCCCAGACAGGAGCGCCTAGAGTACTGATTTTTGCATCTGTCAATAGCACCACAGGTTGTGTACCATTGCTGGTATTTAGTAATTACTCTGTTGCTATCTTGATTGCCTCAATTTCAGCATCATAGTTATGGCAGTACTTTCCTGTCGGTACTCTGGCTGTGTCCCTAGTATTATTTGGGATTCTATGTACACTCCCGCTCCTCCATTTCGAATAGCATTTTGTGCTGACCCATCTGTGTAGACTCGGATCCAGAGGTCCTGTGGGTATTCTTCATCAAGGAAGCTTGAGAGTGGCTGTTCTGCGCTGTACACTGTTCTGTTCATTCCTTGTCAAATATTCCTCTCACTTTTGTCTGGATTTGTAATGATAGTCTACGTTCATCTTTCCACGGAGTTCGCTCTGGAATAGTTGTTAGGGGGATACCAACTGTGGGCAGATCGGTGGTTTCTCTGCAGAGTCGTTTGGCCTGGTGGATAAAACTACTTCTTTTCAACCGCCCCATAGCTAGGTTTTCAAATCTGTTCTTCATAGGGTGGCCTGGCAAGCTGAGGAACTTTTCTGCTTGTATTAGCGTTTTCGTATCTCTGCGCTCACTCAGTGCTTGTGTCCTCCCCATCTTCTCCATTTCCACTATAGGGGTTGATCTCATCCCTCCTGTGGTGAGTCTAAGTGCTTGATTTTGCACCTTGTCCAGCTCTTGTAGTGTGTTTTTTTTAATGCCGAATACCATGCAGTTGACCCGTATTCCAGGTGTGGTCGTATGCTCTGTTGATAAACTTTGCTAAGTATTTTCCAACTGGCCCCCCATGTGGTTCCACTTAGCTTTCTCAGGATGGCTATTTTCCTTCTGGCTTTTTCTCTGGCTTCTGCTTTATTAATGTGCTTTCTCCATGTCAGCCTGCCATCAAATGTTACTCCAAGGTATGTTGGTTCTTTATCTTCTCTTAGGGGGTTCCATTTTTCTGGATGATCCCTGCCTTTTGTTTTGGAGAGAGTATGTAAATAGGAGTAGTGTATTAGGGAACCCAGACACATATTATGCAACCAGAATCTGGAGGCTGATGGCGGCTGATGGTTTTATGAAGGAAATATGGGGGTATTTTTTTTGGGAAAATTGTCGACTCGGTAAATTGTTTGGCGGCGTGTGGGAACGGTTTTTTGACGGGTGTCTGTGAAAGTAATTAAGGTAAAAGTAGTTGGTTCTGTAAAAGTACTGGAAAGAGAGGGTGTGAGTATGGATGAGGGAGGGTTGTAAGTTATATATATTTTGGTTACGTACATGAATGTGTTAGTATGCGTGGTGTAGTGATGTATAAACAAGGGTGTGATGGGTCATGGTTTCTACTCATGGGTTGTATATATGGTGGTGGCGTAGACATAATGTGTTAGTATGCGTGGTGTAGTAATGTATAAACTGCCAAGGGTGTGATGGGTCGTGGTTATTGTAGTGTGTGTAAAAAGAATGAATGTCGTATTAGTTACTTGTTCTTCTTTACCACTTTAGTGTCGTCCCTGGAGTGAAGAGAATCGATACCCACATTTTTTAAAATTCAATATCTCTATTCTGGAGATATCCAGCAGACTCCGTCCACACACTCCCTCAATCTGAAGACACCTTCCTCTCACTCTTACTCACCCCTGGATCATGCCCCCTCTCATTCTTCCCCAACATAACATACTTGACAACTCTCGCTTCAACAAATAAAAACAAGAAATTTATTAAAGCAAAGAGTATATGTAGGAGAAGTGTATGTGTGTATAAGGTGTAGAATGTGTGACGTGTATTCTAATGGTAGACCAGTGATTTAGAAGCAAAGTCTGTAACATCATAGTGCTTAGCACACAACAGCACCATTTTTTCTGGACAGTGAACCTCACCCAGAAGATGACGACTTTCTCCAATCACTCGAACAAACAGGATGCTGGTAATCCGATAGACACTGTTGATCTTGGTCTCCACTCCACCACACGGTGAAGTTACTCTGTTTCCTAATATTTGTTTGAACTGATAGTTCTCCAATTAACCGAAATGTCACTTGGGGAAACTCTACTGTTTATTAGTTTCTGGTTATAACATTTTCCCCTCTTTTAGAACACAACCTATTAATGTTTGTTAGGTAGATGTGTATATAGCTATATATATATATATATGTCCTTAGTATGCGAGTTATTAATCTTCGGTGATGAAGCTTATCACTCATTAAACACAACACTTCTGTTCATACAATTCCACTCAGCAGAAGCCAGGTTCCCGCAAACCAACTTGGGTATAAGCCCTATGTAGCGGCCTCTCAGCAACCTCTGTCTTCAGATGCTGAGCCATCATTGTGTCAAACTTTGAAACTGCTTCTTCGAAGTAAACCCTCTCCCACTCACGTAGAACACTCAAGGGGAACTGTACATGGAACCATATTTCTATTCCTGTTGTTACTCGAGAAACTAGGCAATCCGATTGGATCTATGTCCGTGGATAACTATCCCTACTAAGATAGGCTAGTCCCTCTAATATACCACAACTGGGAATTATCCCCAATTCTACACTTCAGAATGTTTTCCTCGACTCCATCCACCTGTTTACTGCACTGGGTTTTATATAGGTGCTTGAGTGAGTCACCGGAAAGTCCAGACGCCAATCAGTCCAGAATCTGGCTTTGTCCTCCTGTTTCCAGACTAACCAGAGTCAATTAGCTGTCAATTTTCCTTTTCATCTGTGGAGTTCTTTGTCTCATCCAACAAATATCCGGGTTGTCTGTAAGCCAAAGACCTTTCTCCCCTTACATAATCCTTCTGACCTCTAGCAGGCATTCTGTCTATCACTTGCAACGACCCACTTCCGTTTAGTAGACAAATGTCGCCAGTACACACCTCTCGAATAACATCCTGTCATCAAACTTGTCGACTATGTGTAGACAACTCTACGTGACTCCCTTTGATCTCATACACACTGTTGACCAGGTGTCGAGAATCTGTACAGACGTATTGTCCTCAGTTTGTTCACCATAAAAGCGTCAATTGTGTTAGCAAAATAATGTCGGGTTTGGTTATCATTGATCGACTGACAAGTTACTTTATCCTGTGACAGTTATACTCGAAGTAAGAGGTGTAGATGGTTACTATCATCTGAACAATGTGATAGTAGTGTCTAAATGAAAGTAAAGGGTGGTATATTCACCGATTACAAAGGAAATCTTATAAAGTTATAATGTGGTAAGGTGTATTAGTGGTCAAGTAGGAGTGATATAGGGGTGGTCATAAATATAATAAGAGGTGTTCATAGTTACACACTGGTCAACCAGTGGTCAAGCAATGGTCAAGTAAGGGTCAAGTAGTCAAGTAAGGAAATTTTAGGGAAAAGTGATTGTAATGAGATGGTGATGATTAAAGAGTGGTAAATTAGAGGTCAAGCAGTGGTCAAGTAAGGAAAACTTTATGGAAAATTGGTCGTAGTGACATGGTAATGTTTAAATTAGTGGTAAATTAGTGGTCAAGTAGTGGTCAAGTAGTGGTCAAGTGGTGGTCAAGCGGTGGTTAAGTGAGGAAAATTTTAGGGAAATTTTAGGGAAAAGTGATTGTAATGATATGGTGATGATTAAAGAGTGGTAAATTAGTGGTCAAGCAGTGGTCAAGCAGTGGTCAAGTGGTCAAGTGAGGAAATTTTAGGGGGAAAAGTGATTGTAGCGACATGGCTGATGCTTAAAGGGTGGTAAATTAGTGGTCAAGTAATGGTCAAGCTAGTGGTCAAGTAGTGGTCAAGTGGTCGAGTGACCACTTAAATTGTAGAGGACGATGTGCCTAAGATTATGGTAGTGATTAAAGTGATCGATGACGTGGTCAAGCAGTGGTCAAGCAGTGGTCAAGTAGTCAAGTGACCACTTAAATTGTAGGGGAAAGTACGTATAGTGCAATGGTGGTGGGTAAAGTGAGGAAGAATCAATAGTAGTGATAATAGTACTACCAATATTAGCGACAAGAATATTAGCTGGTACGTTGTTAGAGATACAAGTCTCTTTTTTGTGGGGTGTGTAAAAATCATATAAAGAGGGTCATACAAACACAAAGACAGCCAAGTACACACATGTACACACTTGATACATTTGTACATACATACACATAAAGACAGACAAGCACAAAGACACACCCATACCATTACTACTGGCACTATAAACAGATATACACATGTGCAGAGACAGCACAGACACACTCACCCATAAACAAATACACAAGAACACTCAAAGACAAATACAAAGTCAGCCAAGTACAAAGACACACCCATCGCCTAGGATTACTACTGTCATCACAACTATACTCAAGTACACACCCATAAACAAATACACAAGAACACTCAAAGACAAACACAAAGGCAACCATACACAGACAACCCATACCATTACTACTGTCACTATCAACAGATATACACATGTGCAGAGACAGCACAGACACACTCGTACCATTACTACTGTCATCACAACTATACACAAGTACAGACACACTCACTCATAATCAATTACACAAATACACACCTACAAACAAAACTACACAAAGACACAGACACACTTGTACATACAGACACAGAAGTACAGACAACCCATACCATTACTACTGTCACTATCAACAGATATACACATATGCAGAGACAGCACAGACACACTCGTACCATTACTAATGTCATCACAACTATACACATGTACACACTTGATACATTTGTACATACACACCTACAAACAAAAACACACAAAGACACAGACACACTTGTACATACAGACACAGAAGTACAGACAATCCATACTATTACTACTGTCATCACAACTATACACAAGTACACAACCATAATCAAATACACAAAGAGGGCCACACAAACCATTACTACTGGTACCACAACCACTACAGATACACTCACCTATAAACAAATACATAAACAAAACGTGTCCCTACAAGAATATCACATACCATAAATTTTTGGTAAAGAACGCGGATGTCCGAGACAGCCCCTACGTCATCAACGCCATATGCAAAAGTCATTAAGTATGAGTCATCGGTGTGTAGGGAAGCAGGCGGGCGTGAGAATAGCTTGTCTTCAAAAACTCCCACATCAGCTATGTAGGGTCGTGTGCAGAACCAGTGTATAAAATAGACGGCGTCTCTTGTGAGCTCAGTACCAGTTCACGGCTGACTTGGGTATCTACAGAGTTATTTTTTAAATCAGGCTGGTGTGAGCAGTGTTCGTGTAGTAAAGCAGATATTGTTCACGTACTGACTTGGCTAGCTACAGCAGTGAAACAGGTTGGTGTGAGCATTGTTCGTGTAGTAACCAGCTATTGTTCACGTAGTGACTTGGCTAGCTACAGCAGTGAAACTTGGTGTGAGCCGTATTCGTGTCGTTGGCCTCTGATAAAACAGTGAAACATTGTATACACCAGAACATTTTTTTTGTGATTGTAAGAAAGGAAAAAAATACAGTTTATCAATATGACCACCAGATCTACTTTCACGTGTTCAGTGTGCGACAAAGCCTATTGTGATAAGTATACCCTTAATCGTCACATTCGGACCATTCACGAGGGGAAAGACCAAATATATCCCTGTCAGTTATGTGATAAGGTGTATAATACGAACGATGGCCTACAAAAACACAAACGAATACGTCATCAGCCACGTATAAATACAACAAAATAATACAAAATATTACACCAGAGACGACAGCACCACCTGTCTATTTACACCAGCCTCGTAGTCTATCGCAAGTACCAGACTGCCAACACTGTATCTTCAATGATAACCTTACCCGCCATAATAGGAACATTCACAATGATTATCCCTGTCAGTTACGTGACAATCTATACAATTCGAACCTACAACGGTACTTACATCACCAGACATCACGAGAAAGGATGACACCCTTAGACACCCTGGCAACACCTCCACTCATAGTAGCAGAGGATATCCAACCAAATGATAGAGACAGCTTGGCAGCCCTTAAGGCGTACTGCAAGGACCTATCGCTTATGCTACCCAATCAAGTGGTAGTATTAGAAAAAAGTGTCGACCACCGCTATCGGGTGGTTTTGGTATGATAAAAAGAAGTATTCAGATATTTTGTATGATATCTCATACATGTCTTTATTCTGGATCCGAAACAAATAAGGTATGTGTGATGACTTCAACAACAACAGTGTTTTTGATAGTCAACCAGCAGAGCCCAGAAGAATGAAGATCACTAATCCAGAACTTTTTGGTTTTTCACTAATCATCTATGTCATTGATTGTTTCTTATATCACTAAGCTGTTTTTTCACTAATCATGTATGTCATTGATTTTTTCTTATATCTCTAAACTGTTTTTCACTACTCATGTATGTCATTGATTGTTTCTTATATCACTAAAGTGTTTTGATGAATAACACACATATTTTGGTGATAAAAATATTGAAACCAAGTTTTTTTGTTGATCTTCTTTATTGGTTTTGTTTTCATGACGTTGTCTTGTCGGCTCAGAGCTTACATTACCAGACATGAACAAAGTCTTAGAAGAAGTTATGGCAAATACATAACAGTCAAATGTATAAAAAAAAAAACCTAGGAAAAAATAACCAAAGGCGAAAAGGCCAAAAGAGATAAATGTCTCGACCAAGCTTATAAAAATCTAGGAAAAAATATTACAACTAAAAGGTTGATCAAACATTATAAAAATAAACAAATATGAAAAACATCGTCCAAAGACAGAAATATTTCAAATAAACTTATAAATAAATCACCAAAAGGGAAAAGGTCAAGTACAGAAATAGCTAGGGAAAAAGTAAGTCCACAAAACTAAGAAAAAAAAAACGTAACTTCTGTAGTCAAATGTGTCTTATCTGAAAAGACGCTATCAATGTCACCCCTTTCCTTGTTTTACTTTACCAAAGACCTTCACCGTATCTGGTACAGAAACCCTTATACAGCACTCATCTCTCCACAGTCTTGGTTGCTTTCTAATACAAAGTGGTTACATCACCAAGAACTTCAAACCGCCATTGTACACGTGCTCCATTGAAACACCCATGACAGTTAACAACATGTATGGCCATGTAATCTGTGAGTCCATCGGGGATCGTTCATCCGAGTATTCGTCACCAAAGATCCATTTCCCATGGCTGACATCTTCAACTTGCTATAATACAACTTATTCTAATATACACTTTACATGAACTTTCCCAAATTTGGGCTCTATTAACGAATACGTAATGAGATACACAAAGACAACAAGAACATATCATACAAAACAATTCACAAATTAAAACTTAAACCATATCAGATGAACCACCCAACAAGTACTACTAGGACACAAACATATAATAAGGAAAAACATGACACACAGAGCTTACAGACAAATCACTTGGACTCAAACAAATTTTGCTTCTTGTACTGTAGAATTTTACCAACACTTCTTTCCTATCACCAAAACTAAACATCTACCACACAACCACTGGTCATTTGTCCAACATAATACTCATACCCTCGCCAACAATGCTCACACCAACCTGTTTCACCGATGTAGCTAGCCAAGTCAGTACGTGAACAATATCTGCTTACTACACGAACACTGCTCACACCATCCTGAAGCACCTCTGTAGATACCCAAGTCAGCCGTGAACTGGTACTGAGCTCACAAGAGACGCCGTCTATTTTATACACTGGTTCTGCACACGACGTAGCTGACGTGGCAGTTTTTGAAGACAAGCTATTCTCACGCCCGCCTGCTTCCCTACACACCGGTGACTCATACTTAATGACTTTTGCCTATGGCGTTGATGACGTAGGGGCTTCTCGGATATCCACGTTCTTTACCAAAAATTTATGGTATGTGATATTCTTGTAGGGACACGTTATGTTTATGTTGTGAGTGTATCTGTAGTGGTTGTGGTACCGGTAGTAATGGTTTGTGTGTGTCTGTGCTGTCTCTGCACATGTGTATATTTGTGATGACAGTAGTAATGGTATGGATTGTCTGTACGTCTGTGTATGGTTGTCTTTGTGTTTGTTTATCGGTGTGTACTTGTGTATAGTTGTGATGACAGTAGTAATGGTACGAGTGTTCTGTGCTGTCTCTGCACATGTGTATATCTGTTGATAGTGACAGTAGTAATGGTATGGGTTGTCTGTGTATGGTTGTCGTTGTGTTTGTCTTTGAGTGTTCTTGTGTATGGGTGAGTGTGTCTGTGCTGTCTCTGCACATGTGTATATCTGTTGATAGTGACAGTAGTAATGGTATGGGTTGTCTGTGTATGGTTGTCGTTGTGTTTGTCTTTGAGTGTTCTTGTGTATGGGTGAGTGTGTCTGTGCTGTCTCTGCACATGTGTATATCTGTTGATAGTGACAGTAGTAATGGTATGGGTTGTCTGTGTATGATTGTCTTTGTTTTTGTCTTTGTGTGTTCTTGTGTATTTGTTTATGGGTGTGTGTGTGTACTTGTGATGCCAGTAGTAATGGTAGGAGATGGGTGTGTGTCTTTGAGTTTGTAGTAGGTGTGTATTTGTGTAATTGATTATGGGTGTGTACTTGAGTATAGTTGTGATGACAGTAGTAATGGTAGGAGATGGGTGTGTGTCTTTGAGTTTGTAGTAGGTGTGTATTTGTGTATTTGATTATGGGTGTGTACTTGAGTATAGTTGTGATGACAGTAGTAATCCTAGGCGATGGGTGTGTATGTGTCTTTGAGTTTGTAGTAGGTGTGTATTTGTGTAATTGAGTGTTCTTGTGTATGGGTGAGTGTGTCTGTACTTGTGTATAGTTGTGATGACAGTAGTAATGGTATGGGTGTGTCTTTGTGCTTGTCTGTCTTTATGTGTATGTCTGTACAAATGTATCAAGTGTGTACATGTGTGTACTTGGTTGTCTTTGTGTTTGTATGACCCTCTTTGTATAATTTTTACACACCCCACAAAAATATAGTATAATAACAACGCACCAGCTAATATTCTTGTCGATAATATTGGTAGTACTATTATCACTACTACTGCTTCTTCCTCACTTTACCCACCACCATTGCACTATACGTACTTTCCCCTATAATTTCCTTACTTGACTACTTGACCACTGCTTGACCACTGCTTGACCACTGCTTGACAACGTCATCGATCACTTTAATCACTACCATAATCTTAGGCACATCGTCCTCTACAATTTAAGTGGTCACTCGACCACTTGACCACTACTTGACCACTACTTGACCACTACTTGACCACTACTTTACCACCCTTTAACCATCACCATGTCGCTACAACTACTTTCCGCTAAAATTTATTCACTTGACCACTTGACCACTGCTTGACCACTGCTTGACCACTAATTTACCACTCTTTAATCATCACAATATCATTACAATCACTTGTCCCTAAAATGTCCCTAAAATTTTCCTCACTTAACCACCGCTTGACCACTGCTTGACCACTACTTGACCACTACTTGACCACTAATTTACCATCCTTTAAGGATTACCATGTCACTACGACCAATTTTACCTAAAATTTTCCTTACTTGACCACAGCTTGACCACTGCTTGACCTCTAATTTACCACCCTTTAATCATCACCATAGCATTACAATCACTTTTCCCTAAAATTTCCTTACTTGACTACTTGACCCTTACTTGACCATTGCTTGACCACTGGTTGACCAGTGTGTAACTACGAACACCTCTTATTACATTTATGACCACCCCTATATCACTCCTACTTGATCACTAATACCCCTTACCACCATACCCATTATAACTTTATAAGATTTCCTTTGTAATGATGGTAGTGAATAAGCTACATACCACCCTTTACTTTCATTTAGACACTACTATCACACTGTTCAGATGATAGTAACCATCTACACCTCTTACTTCGAGTATAACCACGACCCATCACACCCTTGGCAGTTTATACATTACTACACCACGAACAGACACATTATGTCTACGCCACCACCATATATACAACCCATGAGTAGAAACCACGACCCATCACACCCTTGGCAGTTTATACATTACTCACCACGCATACTAATACATTATGTCTACGCCACCACCATATATACAACCCATGAGTAGAAACCACGACCCATCACACCCTTGTTTATACATCACTACACCACGCATACTAACACATTCATATACGTAACCAAAATATATATATATATATATATATATATATATATATATATATATATATATATATATATATATATATATATATATATATATATATATATATATATATATATATATATATATATATAACTTTCCCCCTCCCTCATCCCTGCTCACAACCTCGCTTTCTAGAACCAACTACTTTTACCTTAATTACTTTCACACCCGTCAAAAAACCGTTCCCACACGCCGCCAAAAATGTTACCGAGTCGACAATTTTCCCAAAAAAATTACCCCCATATTTCCTTCATAAAACCATCACCCGCTATCAGCCTCCAGATTCTGGTTGCATAATATGTGTCTGGGTTCCCTAATATACTACTAATAGGGTGGTGCTGCACTTGTCAGTGTTTATGCTGACACACCATCTATTTGCCCATGCAAAAAAAAATGGATCTGCAACTCTTTGTAGCAATCTGGTGGCCACTGATGCATGTTCATTTGTGCTCCATGGAACCAGGTCATCGGCGTACATTGCCGCTTTAATTCCATGCGGTAGATTAGCAACGAGATCATTGATGAAGATTAGAACAAGTGTAGGGGGACAAGACTCCTCCCTGGGAAACACCGTGACGCAGTAGTACTTTCTTGCTCTTTAGTCCGTCTATCTGTACTCGGGCTCTTCTGTTGTGCAAGTATGCTTTCACCCATTTGTACATTCTTCCATTGACTTTGCAGTTTCTCAGTTTCTTCATCAGACGTTCTTTCCAGACTTTGTCAAAGGCTTTCTTCAAATCTATCCATGCCGCAAGCACCAGCTTCTTCTCTTGGAATGCATCCTCAATTTCTTGAGAGAGGTAGGTTGTCTGATCTTCCGTAGAGTTGCACTGCCTAAAGCCAGCCTGCTGTGGCACAAGGATGTTTTTACTTTCAATGTACCACTGCAGTCTGTGATTGATGATGCGCTCCAGTATTTTGCAGAGACAGCTGGTGAGGCTAATTGGTCTGTAGCTAGAGGCAAAGGAGCTATCATTCCCTGATTTTAGGAGGGTATCATGATTGCTTCTCTCCAGGCTTGTGGAACACTGCCTAAAGTCCAACTGTTATTGAAGGTCTGCAACAGCTTTGCTTTGGCCTCTGTTCCTAGGTTCCTGATCATTTCATTAGAGATACCATCAGCTCCTGGTGACTTTTTCATTTTCAGTTTTGATATGGCTAGCTCCAGTTCGTTGATTGTGATGGGTGTCTCCAGAACCTCATGTACTATTTCCTTCTGTCCTGCGAATGTGACTGATAAGGCCAATTTCGCGCTGTAAATGTTCGTTCTCAGTGGGTGCATGTGAACACGTGGTCATTTCCACCATCATGCACCATCTTACGACTCACACGCTCGGCTGTGTGACTTATCTGCAATAATTTTCTCCTTTGTCTTTATTCCATTTCCGATGTTTGCCCTCTATGCAACACGTTCAGCGGTGACTTGCTCCCAATGTGCATTATCAATGCCTGTATCAATCATGTCCCGCGTACACACATCTTTGTATCGTAGTAGAGGCAGAACCTGAGATCTCTTACCCATCTGTAATTCGCCAAAAAGATGTTCTTTGGTATTCTACCATCATCCATCCTCCTAAGATGTCCTATCCATCTATGTCTACGAAGACTGAGCATGGAATAAACCGTCACACAACCTGATCTTTCTAATACTTCAGTATTTGTGATTCTGTCTTGCCACTTAATACCAAGAATTCTTCGCAGACACCGCATATAAAAGCTGTTATGTCCCCTCGCTATATATACATTATATTGTAAATTAAATATTAAATAATATTAAGTAAATAACTGTTTGTACTCTAAAATAAATATGACAGTTGGCAGCATGGGAATGAGAGGAAGACGTGTAGAAAATTTCATCTCAATCGGATGGACCGTTCGCGAACGCATAAAATACATACAAACATACTTACAGACATACATTTTATTTTATATATAAGAACTAGCTGACCCGGCCCGGCTTCGCCCAGTCCTTGGTGGGGAGCATCTCATTTAATTCATATAAGTAGTCATATAAGTTCCCGTTCCCGTTACCGACTGTCTGTCTGTCTGTCTGTCTGTCTGTCTGTCTGTCTGTCTGTCTGTCTGTCTGTCTGTCTGTCTGACCCGGCCCGGCATTGCCCAGCTCCTGGTGTGGAGCATCTCATTTAATTCATATAAGTAGTCAAATAAATTTCACGTTCCCGTTCCCGACTATCTATCTGTCTGTCTGTCTGTCTGTCTGTCTGTCTGTCTGTCTGTCTGTCTGTCTGTATGTCAGTCTGTCTATCTGTCTGATCCGGCCCGGCTTCGCCCAGCCCCTGATGGGGAGCATCTCATTTAATTCATATGAGTAGTCATATAAGTTCCCATTCCCGACTGACTGTCTGTCTGTCTGTCTGTCTGTCTGTCTGTCTGTCTGTCTGTCTGTCTGTCTGTCTGTCTGTCTGTCTGTCTGTCTGTCTGTCTAATCATTTATTGGTTGCAGTTAGAACAACCTTAGATAAACGAAGACCAACTTGGTAATATATTAACTTGGGTAAATGGAGCAGCGGCAGCAGCAGCAGAAGAAGAAGAAAAAGGAGGAGTAGGAGCTGGGAGGAGGAAGAGGGAGGAGGAGGGAGGCGGAGGAGAAAGAGAGAAGAGGAGGATGGAGGAGGGAGAGGGAGGAGGGGGAGGAGAAGAGGAAGAGGGTAGGAGGTGGAGGAGGGGAGAGGAGGAGGAGGAGGAGGAATATAACGCATATGCCTGTAGATTTAATAATGGCTGAGGTTGTTCCATGTCTTCTTAGAGTTGGCGACAGTGTAAAGAAATATAAAATCTTCAAACTTTCATACTAAAAAAATATGACAGTGGGCTGCGCTGGAATGAAAGGAAGACGTGTAAAAAATTTCATCTCAATGGGATGGGCCGTTCGCGAGCGCATTAGGGACATATAGACAGACAGACAGACGGAAGGAGATCGCCTTTTATATATAAGATATACCCATCCATGTTGGGTTTTCCTCTTGTCCGCTTACTCGTTAGGCCTCCCTCCATATACATCTTTTCCAGACTCTACACGCCCAAAGTATTTCATTTCCCTCACTTTCGTTTGTCTTAATAACCACATTTCTTTGACAATGAATCCCTGTTGAACGGTTCAGTGTGTTCTCTATTTCGCCCATGCAGGAGGAGGAGAGGGAGGAGGAGGGAGGAGGAGGAGAGAGTAGGAGGAGGGAGGAGGCGGAGGGAGAAGGAAGAGGGATGAGGAAGAGGGAGAAGGAGGAGGGAGAAGGAGGAGAAGGAGGAGGAGGAGGGAAGAGGAGGAGGGGAGGAGGAGGAGGGAGGAGGAGGAATGTGAAGGGAGGAGGAGGGAGGAGGTAGAGGGAGGAGGAGGAGGAGGGAGGCGGAGAGAGAGAGGAGGAGGGAGGAGGAGGAATGTGAAGGGAGGAGGGGGGGAGGAGGTAGAGTTAGGAGGAGGGAGGAGGAGGAGGGAGGTGTAGGGTGGAGGAGGAGGAAGAGGGAGGAGGAGGGAGAAGGAGGGAGGAGGAGAACGCAGGAGGAGAAGGGAGCAGGAGGAGGATAGGGAGGATGAGGGAGAGGGAGGAGGAGGGAGGAGAGAGTAGGAGGAGGGAGGAGGCGGAGGGAGAAGGAAGAGGGAGGAGGCGGAGGGAGAAGGAGGAGGGAGAAGGAGGAGAAGGAAGAGGGAGGAGGAAGAGGGAGAAGGAGGAGAAGGAGGGGGAGGAGGAGGAGGGAAGAGGAGGAGGGGAGGAGGAGGAGGGAGGAGGAGGAATGTGAAGGGAGGAGGAGGGAGGAGGTAGAGGGAAGAGGAGGAGGAGGGAGGCGGAGAGAGGAGGAGGGAGGAGGAGGAAGAGGGAGGAGGAGGAATGTGAAGGGAGGAGGGGGGAGGAGGTAGAGGGAGGAGGGAGGAGGAGGAGATAGAGGGAGGAGGAGGGAGGAGGAGGAGGGAGGAGGAGGAGGGAGTAGGCGGAGAGGGAGGAGGAGGAGGGGGAGGAGGGAGGAGGAGGGAGGAAGATAGGAGGAGGAGGGAGGAGGAGTGATGAGGAGGAGGGAGGAGGAGGGAGGAGGAGGAGGAAGAGGGAGGAGGAGGAATGTGAAGGGAGGAGGAGGGAGGAGGTAGAATGAGGAGGAGGAGGGAGGAGGAGTGAGGAGGAGGAGAGGGAGGAGGAGGAAGGAGGAGGGGAGGAGGGAGGAGGAGGGATGAGGAGGAGGAGGGAGGAGGAGGAAGAGGGAGGAGGAGGAAGAGGGAGGAGGAGGAATGTGAAGGGAGGAGGAGGTAGAGGGAGGAGGAGGAGGGAGGAGGAGAAGGGAGGAGGAGGGATGAGGAGGAGGGAGGAGGAGGGATGAGGAGGAGGGAGGGGGAGGAATGTGAAGGGAGGAGGAGGGAGGAGGTAGAGGGAGGAGGAGGAGGGAGGAGGAGGAGAGGGAGGAGGAGGAGGGAGAAGAAGGAAGGAGGAGGAGGAAGGAGGGAGTGGAAGGAGGGAGAATGAGGAGGGGAGGAAGGAAAGAGAGGTGGAAGGGGAGGAGGAGGGAGGAGGAAAGAGGTAGGGGGAGGAGGAGGTAGAGGGAGGAGGAGGAGGAAGGAAAGGGAGGAGGAAGAGGAGGAGAAGGGAGGAGGAGGGTGGAGGGAGTAGGAGGTAGGAGGAGGAAGAGGGAAGAGGGAGAAGAAGGGAGAAGGAGGAGGGAGGATGATGAGGGAGAAGGAGGCAGGAGGAGGAGGAGGGAGGCAGGAGGAGGAGGGAGAGGGAGGAGGAGGGAAGATAAGGGAGGAGGGGGGAGGAGGCGGAGGGAGTAGGAGGGAGGAGGATGGAGAGGAAGAGGGAGAAGGAAGAGGGAGAAGGAAGAGGGAGAAGGAGGAGGTAGGAGGGAGAGGGATGAGAGGGAGGAGGAAGAGGAGAAGGGTGGAGGGAGGAGGTAGAGGGAGGAGAAGAGAGGAGGAGAGAGTTCGCCATTCCGAATTCATACTCGTCTAGCTCTTCCCTTCTACACGACTGTAGATAACTTCCTTACACATAAAAAGATGAATTGTTATTGATATTGCCGTGGCATGGAGGAATATCAGCAGCAGAGTTGATTAAAAAAAAACAAAGACTGAGATCTACAGAGAGCCATGAACGCCTACGCCAGCCGGCACGGCACTTGATGATGATGATTGCCGTGTGACGATTCTGTGTAGTCACGTCATTTTCTTCCCTTTCCCTAGCGTTTTGGTTCGGGGATTCTTTCATCATCATCATCATCATATATTTACGTACGTATATTGGGAGGGGGAGGAGGGAGGAGGAGGAAGAAGAAAAAAAACTATGACAGTTGACAGCTCTGGAATGAAAGGAAGGCGTGTAGAAAATTTCATCTCAATCGGATGGGCCGTTCGCGAACAAATAAAGGACATACATATTTACATACATACATATATACATACACATATACATACACTTTGTTTTATAGATATAGATTAAAGGAGGTTTAACGTCTCCAATAAATTTTGGAATCCCATTTTCATGAATTGTTATGAAAAGTATTAAAGGGGGTTAAACAGCTACGTGAACTACTTCACAGCACTGTGTTTTCTTCCTCATGGTTCGGCCTGTGGCCTCAGGACGGCATACCGATATTGTCGCATACAGCACCATCTCCGCATCTCCAGCGACGACACCAGGAGTCTCCGAGAAAATTGCAATTGTGACCTTATGACGAAGTACGGAAAAAACCTTTGGAACTCGAGGCAGGCAAGTTAAGCACTTTGTTACGGGAACTGTCACGTAAATAACATACAGAAATAGCGATTGTCTGAGAACCTAGGTTGACTTGTGTTAATAAGTACTAATATGTACTTCATTAACTACGGCTTTGTGCTTACAGTCCAAGACGGTCAAGCTATAATGCTAGAGGTAGACCATGAACTAATTTGATATATTTTATCCGGGATATAAAACTGGTGTATAAACTCAACGATGTCAAGGCAAATATTTGATTGATTGATTGATTGATTGATTTAAGAACCGACATCACAGCATTCGGGGCATTCCAATAAGCGCTCCGTCCCCATCCCCAGCAGCCAGCAAAGAGTTCCAACACCGATAGTACCAGTAGCAATTTGATTTTATGTTCGTCTCCCCTTTCCTCTGAGCGTCTAGCGCCTGCCAAATCCCCTCGTCACTCCTCGCTGTCTCATTCTTGCCAGACCATGATGATCCATTTGCTCTTCCAAGGTGTACGCGTGCTCCCACAAGGCCGCAACCACGTCTGCCTTGTCATGTATCAATACTCCACCAAGTTTTGCAGAGCCAGCCAATCTGTCCGCCTGTTCATTCCCCAGCACACCGACATGCCCCGGAGAAAAGATCCAGCTTGCCACCCGTGACCTCCGAAGCGAAGCAAGCCACTCTGCCCGAAGCTTGCCTGTCCTCACCTTCCTCAGCATGCTTTCTGAGTCTGTTTCAATCACGATGTGTGTGTGTGTGTGTGTATCGTATTCTTCATTCAGCGGAAAGCTGCACTGACCGCCTCCACCTCCATTCTTAAGCTAGATGTTGTGGTATCATATGCCAGGTTCTCCTGCACCAAACGTCGACCATTAGCTTTTGCTAAGAATCCCCAGGCATTTCTCCTACCTCTCAACACCGACCCATCTGTGTAGATAATCACATCACCCGAGCGAGTATTCTCAAGAATTAATTGCTGGATTTCCACTTTCGTGGCCCCTGCTGGCCATTCCCTGTACTCCCGGCTCAATGTGATTATAACTTTGCACCAGCCTGACTGCTCCGCTGGCACTCTGAAACATTTGATATAACATAAGAAACAAAATGTGCACACAAGATGAAAGGCAATTTAATCGCCAATATTGACACATACATAAAATATGGACAGAACGCGAGATAGCAAAGAATCAAAGAGACTGTCAGACTGTCACCTGAAGTATTCATATCCACTTCATGCCATTACTTCTTAGAATGTAAATAGATACCGGCAAATTAACACTCAATTAATGAGGCTGGGTGGATACTGAGGTCACGTGGTGACGTAAAACATGACCGCCATCTCTCGGATTTTAACCCGGAACATCTAGATCAGCAGACGAGGTCACTGGTCATTGCTCTACTGTAGTTGAAGTGTCGTGTATTACATAAACAAACAATCAGACAGACAGACAGAGGAATGATAGAGAACATTGCACACACTTGTGTATATTGTCAGCAACAATTGTAATGTTGCTGGTCACTGTTCTACTGTAGTTGCAGGGTAGTGTATTACATAAACAGACTAACAGATAGACAGTGGAATGATAGACAACCATGCACACACTTGTTTACATCTATCAGCAAATTATAATGTTGAATGTCCTTTGCAGGTCGTTGCTACCAACCCAAGCCCCAGGTTGATCTTCTAGGCAAGATTACGTTCAGTAGTTTGCCATTGCTTTTTGAACGAGAAGTCAATTTTGAAATCCATCTGACCGGTATTGAGATTGATCCTCGCTATCGCACCGGAAGTTTAATTAAGAGCAAACGCATTAAGCCCCGCCAGCCGTCACGCAGACTGCCTCTTACGTATTTTAATTAAGTATGCCTGTTCATACCAGGACGTGCTCAATTAATGTACTTTGTTAAGCAGGTCTTCAGAAATTATCAATGCAGTTTGCCTAGCTATTGATGTAATGAAAGCATCTTTCCAACCCATTAGCAATACTGACGGTAAACCACGCTCTTATAGTTAAGTTCAAGAAAGAAGACGCGAGTATATAGAATTTGCGGGGGTGTCAGAGTCCTAACTATTTGCTCCTTCTAGCTCACTGGACTTGGACAGGCAAATTACAACATCTACGACACATATACTAATAACACATGAATGCAATCGGAAACTCGCAGGAGCTATCTCCTGAACAACATTTATTACAATATATATTACAGGCTGACAACATGGTCGCACTTCACGCTCAAACAATCGTTCAACACCAGCAGCCACGCGCTAGCTCACATGGGCGATATTTACACTGTCGCCCGTATGACCATTCGCAATCACAGCCTCACATCATCCCGCACATATCACAGTTAGTACATTCCTCGAATATCAATACACAACGTTCATCGCCATCTATCCGTCACAACTCTCTCGTTCTACCGTTCTATCGCTCTCTAGATCTCCACACGTCCGTCTCTATCCGCGGTCTCACACACACTGATTCTCTCCTCCTTGACCTTCCCACATCACGTGGGTCTATCACGGACTTCTTGCCTGACCTTCCGTTCAGCAAGCCGTGGTGTCTCCTACTGCCCTTGACCTCAGCTATGACTTACACTGACTCTCGCTTACATACCGGCACTTACACTATTACTTACATATAAGCCCCTGACACTCTGCCCCCGCACAAACAATGTGGCCCTTTCCCTTAGAAATGTGACACATTCTGTTGTTGTTCTTATTACCTCTTTCTAACCTTGTCAGGGGATTGTATGATCATAAGTATACGCGTGCGTCTCTTCTTACTCTGATCTTTTACGAGATTAACCATAACTATTGTTCTCTCTTTTTCAGTACTGAGGTTTCTCTCAAGGTTTTGTCGTGGTCTGGCAAATGTTCTGGTTGGGTCTATTCGTTATACCTCGTTATATTCTTCAATCCCCAATCCGTGACATTACATTCTGTTCATGTTTCTCAATCGATTGTCTGTGCATTATCATCTCATAGTTGTTGTGGCTATGCTGATTTAAGGATTCTCCATTGATTCACGCCTCGAATAAGGCTACAACTTCCTCTTACAGCATTCTTAAATTTTCTCTCTATTCAGACGTGGTCCCCCTCGTCTCTATTTAATGCACCCTAATCGATTCTTTATGAGCACGCTATGTCAATGTTGTGGTCATGGTTCGAATATACTTCATGTATGTCATAGTCTCCCCTTACCTCATCTTATGTCAGACCGTGAGTTGTTTCCCTTTTTGGGTACACCTCGTTTACTGTTATGGAGAGTTCTTATTAATCTCTTTGGTTGGCATCACCCTGTTGGTATGTTCCTTCTTGTTACAATATTATGATGTTAATTTTGTCCCACTATTGCTAAGCGTCATTCGTCGGGCCATCCACCATACGCGAAAGCAAGTTTGGTAACACTCGCGTATTGGGATTGCCAGGCGTTGATTCTCAGCATTACACCTTATTTCTTTCACACTGTACTTACGTTTATATGTACACATCATATTCTAACAATACTGACTAATATAATAATAAAATTAGACATTGGATGTAATACAGTTAATACATTTACAATAAAATATTCATCGTCGCTGCCTTTATACACGTATAGGATACTGTTCTTGTCCTGCGAAAGTTATGCACATGGAATTAAATTAACAGTGTTCAATGTTCATTGCGGTGCTGGAATGTTTGGCATTTCTTCTTTCTGACCCGATTATTGACGTATTCCTGTATATCCTGATATTGTCTTTCCTTCTGTATAGTGATTAAAACTTTTCACCAAGTTTGGACAATTTGTAAGTCCGTTCTGTAAAATCATTGGAGTTCACACCTGTAAAATATGTATTACTGTTTTAAGTTCGGAGGCCTTACTTAGGGGTGTGGCCATGGTGCGTCTGTCTGAAACTGTTTTAGCCATAGTTGGTAGGTTGGCATCTGGTTCATTAAACTGTTCACTGGAAATGAGTGTCTGTACTTGTGAAGTTCTTGTTGTTGTTGGTCAATTTCTAAATGTGGACTCTGTAGATACTCGTTTGAAACAAAGTCAATATGGGTATAGCTTACTGTTATATACTTGAAATCACATGTTGAGTCTTACTGTTCTGCCGATGACGCTTTTCACGTTGAAGGAACTTTTATGATGGTCTATACAATGGAGTGTGCTAGTATCATAGCGCTGGAGTCGTACAGCAGACAAGGCAACTCTGGAGTTACTCGATCTAAGGATATAAAGTGGGTTACGGTTAAAATTAATTTTCCGTCGGGTGGGGATTTTAAAATTTCATGTTGAGATCATTTTGAGTGCTATCTCCAAACCTGCACTCGTACATGTGTGTATACATCCAATAGTTCAAATAATAATAATACACCATGTATAGTTTTGAACTGTAATCGTGCATGTTTGTACACTTTTCTGCAATTTGTGTATATTTTCCAAAATATGTAGGGTAATTTGTTGCTGATTTTTGTCAGTAATTCCACTGACTGATGATTTACATTGTTCAGCATAAGTATGTGTCTGAGTTGATTTGACATAGTGTTTATCAGTGGTAACAACAAACTTTGGTTCACCAGTAATGATGGAGGTAACAAAGTTAGCTGGTTTGTCATGAGTAATATCATCTGTGTTGCGTCATGATGATGTGTGAATAACATTGTTTGTGAAGACATTTGTTTTGCATTTACCATGAGTAGTGCGAGTAGAACCATCCATTGTGTGCACTTCGGGCATGTGTGTAGTTAACAGGGGGTACAGGAGGTATAGTATGTATCATGATGTTTGTGATCTTTTCTCGTCCTTGTGAAATGCTTGTTATCTGCACCTTCTTTTCTTTCTTGATACACCCCAGTTTCTGTTTTTTCTTGTTGTGAGATGGTAATCAAGTTGGTATGGTGTGGTACTTTGGTCTGTTCATCATGTTGTTGTATGATGAGTGGTGTAGTTAAGGCAGTGTTTGTTGTGGTGTTAACTTTCTGCCATGTCTGGGTTGTGGACTCTGTGTGGTCTATTACATTTGATATATTTCCAATTAATAAATCGCAGCATGGATTGTCTAATAATGCGCAAGTTACTCTGCCTGATAGGAAAGGTGATTTTATATTGGCCCATGCCATAGGATATTTCTCTACTGTCCCTGAAACAGTTCTGCAATAGATGTACTCATCTAGGTAGTCTTTAGGATCAGCTAGGGTCTTCCGAAGACCAATTAGACAGGACCCTGTGTCGCGTACACATGTGCATACTGTGTCATTAATGTATCCCTCATGGAATGTTAGTTTTCCTACCGACAGTCTGGAGGTTTTGTTCATTTCCTCACTTTCTTGTTGAGTATTGCCCGCTTTTAATAAGGAATGAGGCTGAGTGATATTAACAACATTATTGAAATATGGTATGAAGTCTGTTGGGTAAAACTCAGTCTGTACTGAATTTGCAGTGTTTGGTCTTGTTTTCGTCTCTGTGATGTTTACTTTTTCTAAGTTCTTTGCTGAACTGTCTGTTGTAATGTTTATGGCTGCATTTGCTTTTGCTTTCTGTATTCTTTTTACTCCTTCACATTCGAAACGTCTGTAGCCATACGCGAGGCAAAAATGTCATTTTGTTCTATATTTCCTTTGATTTACCTTCCCCAGTTTTTGTGCTACAATAGTATTGAGGTATTCTTGATAAGTGGGATTCTTATCGCATATTCCATTTTCTGTATGTGGAGTGCTATAATGTTTGCACAGTACTGGTTTTGTTTTCTGTGGTTTGTTTTGACAATCTGTGGCTGCAGATGCCGTTAGTTTCACAGTACTTTTCTGTTGAGTGTTCTTAACCAGGCTTATACTTTGGTTGTAATATTCACGGCATTTTTCTAGTAAGTTTTTGATAGGTTCTGTGTTGTGTTCTTCTAAATATTTTTCGCATTCGGCTGGGAGTGTTGCTTTTAGTTTTTCTATTAGCAAGAAATTTATTGCTTCTTGATTGTTGTCTGTTTGTTTAATTTCAAATGTTAGCTTTCTGAAAAATTCTTCTATTTCCCTTATATACTGGATGAATGACTTGTCTGTGGCTGGTTTCAACTTTTGTGCCTCTAATTGTAGAGTCTTGAAAGAGTTCATATAGTGTTTTAATATTCTTGTTTTATAATATTCATAGTCCACCCTTGACAAATCAGGTATGATCTCTTGAAGTTTTTTGTGTTTTATTGGTAAGTGTCCTCTGTACCATGTCCCCCAAAAATCTTTTGGGATTTTGTAGTCTTGCATTTTCTTTTCAAATTTTTGTGTCCAGTCATGTATTAAGTCATGGTGTACCTTACAAGCTGCTTTGTTTTGTGCCCGTGTATCATCAAAAAATTCTAGCAAACTTTTGTACTGATTTGTGCCCCAAAAATGTGATTGGTATTCATCCTCCGACATTTTCTGTTACTTACTCTTCAAATCTACTAATGATGGTATTTATACAAGCAAATCAAAGAATGCAGATTTGGGTACTTAGCAATCAAAATTAATCAACTTATCTTTATCTGCTGTTTACTCGAACGCTTGATGTACAGGACCGTGATTCTCGTGCTGGTTACTGTTGACCTGTTCTGGTTACGTCGGTCGCTTTGTAGAATTGAAACCTGCTGTGGAAAGAAATGATGTTATTTTCGTTCTGATTTTGTTAACAAATCTCCGATTTTTACAAAATTATGCAATTGATCTTCTTCTTTACATAAGTAGCATTCCTTTATGCGTTTTACATGGGTATGTGGTTCGTGTGTACTTCTGACACCATTATACCTGTCAGAGTCCTAACTATTTGCTCCTTCTAGCTCACTGGACTTGGACAGGCAAATTACAACATCTACGACACATATACTAATAACACATGAATGCAATCGGAAACTCGCAGGAGCTATCTCCTGAACAACATTTATTACAATATATTACAGGCTGACAACATGGTCGCACTTCACGCTCAAACAATCGTTCAACACCAGCAGCCACGCGCTAGCTCACATGGGCGATATTTACACTGTCGCTCGTATGATCATTCGCAATCACAGCCTCACATCATCCCGCACATATCACAGTTAGTACATTCCTCGAATATCAATACACAACGTTCATCGCCATCTATCCGTCACAACTCTCTCGTTCTATCGTTCTATCGCTCTCTAGATCTCCACACGTCCGTCTCTATCCGCTGTCTCACACACACTGATTCTCTCCTCCTTGACCTTCCCACATCACGTGGGTCTATCCACGGACTTCTTGCCTGACCTTCCGTCAGCCAAGCCGTGGTGTCTCCTACTGCCCTTGACCTCAGCTATGACTACACTGACTCTCGCTTACATACCGGCACTTACACTATTACTTACATATAAGCCCCTGACAGGGGGGAAACACATCCGTTTATGTCCGCACAATGTCTGTATTTTCTATATATTTAGGTTATTATGCTGCTGTGGATGTATTTGTCAGATGTCTAAAGATGGTTGCTATTTTTTATTTTGCGCTCGGCTCTAGTTGAACTCAAGCATAGTCCATACACACTACTACTATTAGTGCTGGACTGAATTTTGCTTGTGGATCAGCTTTCCCTATTAAAAGTAACCCTAGCCATCAGGCGAACCCACTCCAACTTCAGACTTGCAATTTACGTCCCCAAATCAAGGGCGATAGATCAACATTTTAGTCCATCTGACCGGTGTAGGAGTTGAACCACTTGCCTCGACATCAACACACCACCGAAAATGTGTATCTGTTAACTTTATGTAATAACTTGCTTCGAATTTTCCAAAAGTTTACTTGGAGTAGCTCCTATAGTTGCAGCTTAGATTAATTAGAATAAACGGCTTGTTTTCCATTGCATTATTTTACAAGCCAATCATGTTAATTTATATGCTGGCATGTGATAAAATGTTAATTTTCATGGTATTCTAAACCAATGGAATTCAATAGATAATCATGATGCAAGTCCTTGGCTGCTCCCTTCTTTGAATGTCAAAAGGATTGTCGGTCATTTGCCTGTTCCGTTGCCTCATGCATTTTCATACCCAAGATGTCTTCATTATTGTGAGTCCATTTTCGTGCTGATTGATTCCTGTTTCTACTTCAATGAACGTAACCACGCCTACCACCACTTTTCCTTAACAACTCTTTACATCACTTTTCCTTAATTACGCCTTCCGTCACTTTCCTTAACCAACCTTCTACCACTTTTCCTTAACCACGCCTTTCGACACTTATTCCTTAACCACGCCTTTCGTCACTCATTCCTTAACCACGCCTTCCACCATTTAGTCATTCAAGTCACAGTGTCAGGTATTACGGCCAAAGTATTTAAGCTTTCGAGACGATGCTGTGCGTGAGCTTGTTTTCTACGATGTTCAGATCGTGTTGAATGTCGATGTATTTTTCTTCTTTTTTGGTCCACAGCATTCCAAGAATCTTTCTCCAAAATCGATAGTCCCTATTGCCGTCGATTGTGATAGCAAAATGATTCATAGAGTCATGATTCGTATCACTAAAGGAAATACGTATTTGCTGCAGAAAAAAAAAAAAAAAATTTCTTGCCGAGTTGCGCTTCAAAATACAAGGGCCAATCATGAGCCAAAATTCAGTCCCAATAAAATCAGGATGTAAAAGGTAACTTTTGAACGAGTAAACTAAGAAAGAAACCTAAAAATGTTCGCAGACAAGTCAATCCAAAGTAACAATAAAAAATGTATAAATTGAAAATGCCACACGTGTACCTTATATATAAGTATATCTTAGCTATATAATCAACAGTAATGGGCACTGTTCACAAGAAGTTAGACAGAAACTGACCCCAACAATGTATAGACGTTAACAAGTTGTAAGGGTTTGTAGCACAACAAAAGCAGACTAAGGAACCAACATTGGAAACATGTATCAATCCTCTTGCAACATGTAGAGGTGATTCGGCAAACATTCCGCAATCACTACAGCAGAAAACTGACACATTTCAACTTAACTGATCAAGTTTCATGGGATGAATAATAGTCTTAAGCGACTTTTCGTATCTGTCTCCGGGAAGGTTAACCCGGTCAACAAATGCCCGCAGAAGTCGGATGTGTCGGCCTAACGGCGCAAGAACGCAGCTCTGCTGTAAACAGGCACAACGCAGTCACGTCCGGAAAAAAAATCCGGATGAACTCAGCAGAAGAAGAAGAAGAAGAAGAAGTATCTGTCTAGGGCTTATATATCGCCGAAATGTTGTCTGCTACCATATTAACAATCTTGTAAGTCATAACTGTGATACACCACCACTTCTCATTTTCCGCCATTCATCTTTATTTTGTTCAAACTACTTTTTGTGTCGCTCAGAACCTGTTACATGTTACAAGCGTATACTTAGAATGTAGTGAACTAAGGAAACGAAAATTGCTGATATTCAACAAAATATGTGCATCAAATAAAATTGGAAAATCGCCTTATAAATAGTGCCTTCTCTAGAAAACATAAATACTTTGATCACATTAAACATCACAGTCGTTTGGAATGAACATCGATGGAAGGCTTGGTTTGTTTCCCGAAGTACTGACATATGTCGACCAACACAAAGATGTATGTGTACGGGACATTGAAGAGATCTTTGGAATTAAAATAAATACACGAAGTACTCAACTTACACAGGATCTAGATGAAGGTAACGTTCTGCACACGAACTGCCACATAATGACACTGAATTATGGATAGCACAATATGCATTTCAACATTATCGGAAAGATGCGATTTTATAAACTGTCAAAAGTATAATAGTAGTCCCAAAGCAGATACTGACGTTAGAGTGTGTTATGTTGGCCCTTCACATAGTCTAGGCTATTTCCTAGTTAGTTAGTTAAGTTATTTAGACGCGGTTCCAACTTCATGGCAACGGGTCACCCCATATTTGCTCCGTTCCTGTGCCAGAGAAATCACATAAAATGCTCTTCTTTGCCCCATATGAAAAGCGAAATGCACAGTAGTCCGAAAAAAAAAAAAAAAAAAAAAACAGCTGCACGCACACGCATGAATAAAGCCGATGCCAGAATGCCAACATAACTGTCTGCCACTAGACACTATAGTTTATTGTCTATAGGAGCAGCAATAACTAGAAAACCAACAGTTCCACGCGGATTTCCGCATAAGGTAAACTATCTAGCTTCGCAAGCGGCCAACCGCCGTTTTTCTCAACATGGAGTTTACAACACAAAACACAGAGGATAGACGGAAAAGGCATTGATATGAAATCAACAATTCACAGTGCAGCACCAAGAACTCAAGTGAGTAGCTAGGCGACGGAACCATACATTAACCATACTACAAGTTCAAAAGAAGAAAATGCATTAGCTTACCGTGGCCAGAAGTACACAACACTCGAAGGCCTTAATGGACCGCCCGTCTATCCGCCATATTGGACCGAAAAATATTAGCAACTCTCTTCAGATCGACATAAGCAAATATCCTAATTCACATTTAAGGCTGTGTCGAGACTATATCAATTTAAAAGACAAAGAACCCCGCCTCCTTACGATTTTGGTCACATGAATACCGGTCAGGGAGGTAAACATGTTAGCCACTACATACTCGCGACTCCCTGGGCCAGTAATGAGTACTCGCGAAATATGGCTAGTCTGATTATTTCATCCTTTATCCCCGGATGTTCTCCAAGTACCAGGATGTTTTCCCAGAACAGATATTTTCCCAGTATCCTGATGTTTTTCCCGGTACCCGGATGTTCTCCCAGGACCGGGATGTTTTTCCAGTAACCGGATGTTCTCCCAGTCCCCGGATGTTTGTTTTCCCAGTACACAGATTTATCCCAGTCCCAGGATGTTTGTTTTTCTAGTACCCAGATGTTATATCAGTACTCAGATGTTCTCCAAGTACTCGAATATTTTCCCAGTACCCGGATGTCTTCCCCAGTGCCAGGATGTTCTCCCAGTACCCTGATGTTCTCCCACGTCCCAAGGCTGTTCTCCCAGAGAGGCACTGGAAAACATCATGACGACTGTTAGGATCAACGGGAGTCTCCGTGGCGAAGTGATCAAACTGTTTAACTCGGGCTCCGAAGGTTATGGGTTCGATTCCGGGCCGCGTCCTTCCGTTCACGAGTGAAATTTTTCGGAAACTCCTGTGGGTCGCCGCTAGAGCTACGGATTTCGTGCTTTGTGCGATGCTTTCCAGACTGCGGAAAGAGACCGAGCCATATAGGATAAAACCCGGTGCAATGAAATCGACCCTGTCGACTTTTAGGCGACTTTTGTTTTTTAAGAATCAACGGTCTACGAGGCTGCGACTGACCGAGATAAATAATGCTAAGAGAATTGCACGGAGGGATACAATCATTCGAATAGATCGAGAACACAAAGTACCCAGATCTGTGGAGAGACAGGAATAGCTACGTCACTTTGCAGAGTACTCAATGACTGTCACTGAGCTTG
The DNA here is from genome assembly GCA_014155875.1 of Cepaea nemoralis. Taxonomy (NCBI): domain Eukaryota; kingdom Metazoa; phylum Mollusca; class Gastropoda; order Stylommatophora; family Helicidae; genus Cepaea; species Cepaea nemoralis. The sequence goes on from JACEFZ010021327.1 coordinate 292,163, forward strand.
CAATATTCAGCGAGTCATTCAAAGTAAAGAAATCACAAACTGAGAAGGACGGAGAAATGACACGACGCGTGCTATCTTTTGTAATTTAGAATGTATTTTATAATCTTGTTTACCTTATCGCAGTTGCTAATGTATAAACTGTATGTGTTAAAAGTAAGGGCTACATAAATGCAGTTTGACCAGACATGATGCAGTATTGGCCGCAATGCCGATAAGTTAGCAATGTATCAGTAAACACTGCCCATCTTTAGGTAAGGCTATCATTGATAACTAGCTAAATATGAATTTACGAAATTCAAGCATCTGTTTGATTACGAAAATGTTTTGTTAAGTCTGAACATTGAGGGCGGGGTTATTAATTGAGGTTGTATATTATCTCGTATTCAGAATTAAACTTACAAATACACAATACTTTAGTTTCAAATGCTTTTAACTTAAGCGCGAGATGCTTATTACTTTAGTTTCAGATGTTTGTTTCTTAAGTTTGAGAAGTTTGTTACTTTAGCTTGAGATGTGTGTTACTTAAGATTAAGATGTCTATTAATTTAGTTTGAGATATGTGATACCTTAGTATGAGTACTTTAATGTGAGCTGTTTGTTACTTTAGCTTCAGCACTTTAATTTGAGATATGTGTAACTTCAGTTTCAGATGTGCGATAGTTTAATTTTAAAATGTGTGTTACTTTAGTGTGAGTAATATGTTACTTTAGTTTGAACACTTTAATTTGAGATGTGTAATAATTATTTTGAAATGTGTTACTGTAATTTGGATGTGTGTTACTTTAGTTTGAGATGTGTACTACTTTAGTTTTAATACTTCACTTTGAGATGTGTGTTACTTTACTTTGAGATGTAAGTTAATTTATTTTGATATATGTGTTACTTTAGTTTGAGATGTGTTTTACAAAACCCTCGACCGGTACTCTCTCTCTTACCTACCAACCGCACACCATTTCATTCAAAAATATACGCTTTTGACATCTGTCTATCCTTCAAGCTGATCCTACTACTAGCACGATATTGTCAGAGAAACTACTAGTGGCCTATAGACGTGACCGTAACCTCAAAGATGTACTCGTCCGCAATATGGTACAGGGATCTTCACCTCTATCATCACAATTAGGTATTAAGGCTAGCTTAAGACCTCCCTCGTTGCAAACTTGCCCATATGTGTTATACACCCTAATGGTGCTATTCCCTTACCTTAAAGCAGTTTTCGCCTCAAGGAAGAATTTTCCTGCACCAGCCGTAACATAATTTAAGCCATCATTTGCAAACGGTGTGATATGAAGTATATTGGTGACAATTTCCTCAAGCTAGCCGACAGATTCCGCCAACATCAGTCGGACATCCATAATAACGCCCCTAAGCCTATCTCCACCCATTTCAACAGCGCAAATCACCAGGGTGCTTCCGATGTCCAGGTCACTGCCATCCAGTCTTGCTCGTCCGGTGATAAACACCGCAAACATATAGAGAATCGGCACATATTCTCTATGGGGTGCCTAAAACTACATGGCCTCAACACCCAGCATAGCTTCATCTAATCGTAGACATTCCCTCTCCCCTCCCCAATCTTCTGATTCCACATCCGCCCAGTTGTCACCCTCTACCTGTCTCAAACTATAGTTCTTTTCTCTACTAAAGTTATCTTCATTTCATTGGAGATACCATCAGCTCCTGGTGACTTTCTCATTTTCAGTTTTGATATGGCTAGCTCCAGTTCGCTGATTGTGATGGGTGCCTCCAGAACCTCATGTATTATTTCCTTCTGTCCTGTATGTTGTCGTTTCTCTCGAATCTCTTATTGTTTCTCTGGACTAATTTTGATATTGTTATCTTGTGCGAATGAGTCCGTAAAATGGTCAGCTGCTTGCTTTCTTGTTAAGATGTTTCCATCTTTATGTAGAACAATTTTTGAGTTTCTCCCTGTGACCTCATCGTTAAGTTGTTTTATTAGCTTCCACAGTTTCCTTGTGTCTTTTTCAAAGTTCAGAGACTCCGTTTTCTCCTGCCAGCTTTTCCGTCTAGCCTGTAGCTTGGTCCTTTGAAATTTGGCTTTTGCGTTCTGGAATTTATTGTATGTGGGTCGGACGGCTTGTTAATCAAGTAACAGTAGATGCAGTATACGGTAGACATACAGTAGATGCAGAAGATACAGTAAATGCTGTGTATATGCTGGATTGAACCTTCTATAGAAATAAACAAAGATATACAGCATTGCTTTATTGACTACACAAAGGCTTTTGATAGCCTAAGACATGTAAACATGGTAGATATGCTAGCAGATCTACAAATTGACGGGAAAGACATTAGACTTATAAAAAACATATACTGGAAACAACAAGCTGCCATAAGATAGATAATGAAGTGGGACAATAGCAGCCTATTAAGTGAGGTGTTAGGTAGGGATGTGTAATGTCTCCAGATCTTTTTTCCCTTAAATATTTTCAGAAATGTAGAAGATATAAATGGAATCAGCATTGGAGGACGAAACATCAATAACAGTTAGATATGCAGATGATACAGTATTGATTGCAGACAATGAGCAGGATCTGCAACAATTAGTAGATGCGGTTGTTGCACACAGTGAACAACTTTGATTAGAAATAAATTGTAAAAAGACACAGATTATGGTCGTCACTAAGAAGAAAGAAATACCACAATGTAATATACAAGTAAATGGGAATATTCTTCAACAAGTGAATAGGTACAATTATCTCGGATGAATGACCCGTTGCATGAGGCGCTGGACACAGTTAAGGGCCAGCGACCGATAAGAGGGAAATGATGGATGACTCAGGCGGAGGATACGATCAGACAGATGTGCCCCTTGGAGAACATTAGGCGAGGAGAGGAGTGGGTTAGAGTGCCAGCGGAGTAGTCAGACTTGTGCAGAGTTATAATCACATTGAGCCGGGAGTGCAGGGAGTGGCCAGCAGGTGCCACGGAAGTGGAAATCCAGCAACTAATTCAGGATAATGATCGCCCGGGTGATGTGGTTATCTACAGAGATGGCTCGGTGTTGAGAGGTAGTAGAAGTGCCTGGGGGTTCTTGGCAAAGGCTAATGGTCGAAGTTTGGTGCAGGAGAGCCTGGCATATGATACCACAACATCTAGCTTAAGAATGGAGGTGGAGGCAGTCAGTGCAGCTTTCCGCTGGATGGAGTATCCGATACACACACATCGTGATTGTAACTGACTCAGAAAACATGCCGAGTAGGGTGAGGACAGGCAAGCTTCGTGCAGAGTGGCTTGCTTCGCTTCGGAAGTCACGGGTGACAAGCATCGTCTGGATCTTTTCTCCGGGGCATGCTGGTGTGCTGCGGAATGAACAGGCGGACAGATTGGCTGGCTCTGCAAAACTTGGTGGAGTATTGATGCATGATAAGGCAGACGTGGTTGCGGCCTTGTGGGAGCACGTGTACACCTCGGAGGAGCAAATGCATTACCATGGTCTGGCAAGAATGCGACAGCGAGGGACGAGGGGATCTGGCCGATGCTCGACGCTTAGAGGAAAGGCGAGACGCACATATAATCAGATTGCTACTGGTACTATTGGGGTTGGAACTCTTCGCTGGCTGCTAAGGATGGGGACGGAGCGCTTATGGGAATGCCCCGAATGCTGTGATGTCGGTTCCTCAATCAATCAATCAATCAATCAATCAATCAATCAATCAATCAATCTCGGAACAGTCATAGCATCTGATGGAAGGTGCCTTGTAGAGATTAGAACAAGAATCGCCATGGCGAAAGTAGCCTTTAGGAAGATGAAAAACATACTGACCAATTGAAAAGTGTCAATTGAAACGAGAAAAAGAGTGTTGAGGTACTACATAGAGCCTGTTCTTTTGTATGGATGTGAAACTTGGACAATGAGCAGTCAAGCTGAAAAACATTTGATGGCTGCAGAAATGTGGTTTCTGAGAAAAATGCAAAGAATACCATGGACAGACAGAAAAACCAATGACCAAGTACTAAAGGAGACAAATGAAAATCGTAAACTGATAAGAGAAATTAGACGTAGACAGTCAAAATATTTTGGACATGTTATGAGACGAAATGGATTGGAGAATTTAGTGACAACTGGCAAGATCGAAGGGAACAGACCAAGGGGAATACCGAGAAGTAAATACCTGGATGGCTTGGCCACATGGCATGGTCGAGACAGGAACACTGAGCTATTCCACGACTCTGGTGATCGAGTGAAATAGAGAGTCTTGACCGCCGCCCACGCTTTCCGTCATGGCACATGATTGATTAATTTAAAGCTGCATTACTTTGTGTTATGTTATATTGTTTACATTTTCGCAGCTTTACCGCAGTTCCACCAAATTTTATTCATATGTGTACTGTAGTTTGAGTACTTTAATTTGAGAAGTGTGTTATTTAAGTTTTAGATGCATGATACTTTAGTTTGAATTGCTTGTTAAATGTGACTAAGTATGGAGGACAGTAACAAGTAAATAAACGTACACGTGTCGGCTTCAGGGGAGAAGTAAATTTAAACATTAGTTGACAGAATATTTGTTGTTTATGACTGTTTACTGATCATTTCATTGCATGACTACTTGTCGTTTGTCTTTGTTAGTTCTTGTCATGCTTTCAGTATCACCAAAATATCTAAAGAGTTTCTCTTCTTGTATATCCATTGTCTAAGCTGAACCAAATTAGGAATCTATCAAACTGTATTGTCTTTAGTTTATGAAACCGTTTAACTGATTCAATGCTGAAGGATAATATATAGTTAATTGTGATCTCCCTTTTGACAGAAGGACGATATATCGCCATACTTGGGTCATCGTGTCATTTGTTTAGTTTCGTATATCTTCTGCGATTTTAATGCTCAGTGAACTGAAATTTACATCATAATACTTCTTCATTTGATTGTGTACCACGTAGGGTGACAATATACCTTAATTTGGACACTGAATCATTTAAACATGCCAACACACTCATGTATACAGCTTTTATTTCAGAATGAAGAATCACATAAATTAAGTTCAGGACACAAAGTTTACGAAGACATCTTCTGTAGATTATGAATTGACCTTCTGTGGCATTTGAAGAGAAGACATTGTAAACAAGAACTTCACGAAATGGACAACGCATCATCACCATGTGCTGCTGCATTCAAATCTGGATTACCGGTGGCCTGCCTTGGAATGGTGGTTTGCTGTTGTATGATGATTCTCTGTTTATTAACAATAATAACAATATATCGGACTCCAATTCTTCACAACAACTCAAACATTTATATTGTTTCTGTGGCTGTATGCAACATTCTTATCTTAGGGACATATTTAATTATTGTAATTGCATATGTTACAAGCTATGACCAGCATTTCGATCTAACTAGTGATTTTGATAACGCTGTGTGTGGAATTGCACATGCGTTGTGGCTTTCTATAGGTCTCCATCTGACTTTGATCGCAATCGACCGTTACATTTATATTCTACAACCATTTTACTATATGAAACATAGTGACAAAGAACTGCTTGTGTTATTTACTATTGCTGGTGTGGATTGTAACGCTGATACATGCAACAATTCCAAGCATATTTTACAGAAGCGACAGCTTTCACACAGAATGCATTCTTATACACCCTCCAGTTGCATATGGCACCTTTACTGTCAGCGTTACCGCTGTGTATTACATTATTATCTTGATTTGCTACTTTAGAATTGCTCGTGTAGCTTTTGCACGAAGAAAGGCAAAGGATGCAAACATCCAACAGCGAGCTGCCACAAATGTCACTGTTGCAGTTAGAACCGGGAGCAAAGCTGCTATGCAAAGTATACGATTTTTCATGTCAATGTTTGGAACATTTAGTCTTTGTTTTACGCCTCTTTTAATTAAGGTGATCTTATCTATGCTGTCTTTCCCAATCCCGAGGCATGTCCACATTACTGTTATGTACTTTTACCAAATGCATGCGGTGATAGATTTTTCTGTTTATGTCAATATGAATACAGATTTTCGCAAAGGATTGAACAGTTTATTTATTCACCGCAGGCAGAGGGATTGAGGATAAATAATTGTGCTGCCAGGACTATACAAAATAGTATTTAGGTCGTAGGTGTGTCGTTTACTTGTCCGCGTTTGTCCTGCTCATCGGGCAATATTTCTTGTTACGTTTTAGTTTTTGGCTACCCAAAAATTGACAACGTGTTTTCTTACAACACGTGTCTCTGGCAGAAGTTGGTTAATGTGTTTGTTAATTTGTTTCTCAATTTGTTTATCAACTTGTTTGTTACTTTGTTTGTTCAATTGTTTTTTAATTTGTTTGTTAATTTGTATGTTAATGTATATGTTCGATGTGACATTCTTTCGTGAGAAAACAGAAATGAAATTGTTATGTCAATTCTTCTGTAAGTGAGAGCTAGTGTTGCCAACGTGTTTACTAACACAAACCGGCGGGAATGGTACGAAATATATATTAGTAAGTAAGGAACGGAAAGAAATAAGATTAAATAAAAAAGAAAAGAAAATTGAAATATTTTGGAAACGTCATGAAAGTTTGGAGAGAACAATAATAGAGGGGTATATGCCCGGAAAGAGAGGAAGAGGAAGGCCAAAGAGAAGATGGGTGCAGGATGTGGCGGATGATCTCCAGATGGGTGTTTCGGACTCGGGATATCTTGCTTATGACCGAGAGGTGTTCCGGAAGGTTTTTATGGAAGCGAAATTCTGCAAAGGACATGCTACTGGATGAATGAATGAATGAATGAATGAATGAATGAATGAACGAACGAACGAACAAATGAATGAATGAATGAATGAATGAATGAATGAATGGATGGATGAATGAATGAATGAATGAATGAAGAAACGGACCTTAAGGCAGATTGGGCATGTAGCGATAGACCTATATTTTAGTGAATCAGTCTGTGGGTTTGCAATTTCGTTCGTAACCTCTTCGCCACATCGTCGGCTTATAATAAATACAGAATAAATTCAGAATGTGCTAGTGGATTATGATTGTGATTATATTTTACACCGATGGATTAATGATGCCCGAGACACTCTTAGGATGGGTTTACGACCATATTGCACGTCAGAACTGTAGAAAAACAGAGGTATATTATGAAGGCATCACACCCAGCATAAGGAAGCTAATCTTATATCAGAGTTTCTATATAATCTGATTCACGTTGTGGGGAGAAATCGCTTGGAACAGTTAGTGACAACTGGAACAACTGATGTGAAAAGAGCAAGGGGACACATAGGTAAATACTTTGACCGCCTGGCCACATGGCATACTAAGGACAAGAACGCAGACCAGATTCAGGGCCGTTGATCGTGTGATCGTGTGTTATGAGGAACCACCACCGCCCACGCACACCCGTAGGACGTGATATGTTGATGATTACATTAACGGAAACCTTTACATGACCACTCATAGTAATGTGAAATGTTTTGTTGTTTAAATTCTCCACACGTATTTGCATATTTCATCTTTCGTCATTCTGAACAGGATAACAGCAACATTCCGGAAGCGTATTAACTATTTTATTTGTAACTGCATAAATCTGAACAGTTTTACGTAAGCCTTTTACAAGTTCAAACGAAGACAACGTGAGAAGGCAACACGGATAATAATGAACATACAATTGAAACATCAATTTCATTACTCGACATTTCTGAGATGTTGTTAACACACTGATTCTACTTCTTTTAGTTAATGATGTTGTGTTTTGTGTATACAGTATCCTGTGCTCAGAATAGTGCTTAAAGAAATACAAACGTTAGTTTGAGATGCTAGCATAGCAGACAGAGCGTGGTAAGTCAGACCACATACAGAACAGTAACAATTAAGCAACGTATAGATGTTGACAGAACAGTAACAATTAAACAATGTATGGATGTGGACAGAACAGTAACAATTAAACAATATATGGATGTGGACAGAACAGTAACAATTAAGCAACGTATAGATGTTGATAGAACAGTAACAATTAAGCAATATACTGATTGTGATAGAACAGTAACAGTTAAGCAATGTATTGATGTGGATAGAACAGTAACAATTAAGCAATGCATGATATGGGCAGAACAGTAACAATTTCGCAATTTATGGATGTGGTCAGAAAGTAACAATTAAACAATGTATGGATGAGGACCATCCGTGGATTTCCTGTCAGGTCTTAGTCAGATATGACTGAGCTACCGTATGACAGTAGACGGTACTACCTGCTTTCTGTTAGCGCCGAACGTTGGGCGGCGCTTACCAAACCCTACACCCCACATTGTGCCAATGGCTTCGGGCGGAAGAGCGCAATTGGGAGGGTATAAGCCTTATCCTGGTGTGAGGAAATGCAATCTAAAGACACAATGTCATAGCAGGGCAGACCAAGCGCTAAGCCTTGGTTTTCAGCTGGTCTAGGATCGAAGCTCCGACAGGCGGACAGTTAGAGACTTGCTTTGCTGATCCAGCAGCTTCTGCAGCTTGTCTTGTTCCAGATGTATAGATATTATCTTTCCTCTGCAGTGAACTAGGCAGGCAGAGAGAGAGAGAGAGAGAGAGAGAGAGAGAGAGAGAGAGAGATAGATAGATAGATAGATAGATAGATAGATAGATAGATAGATTGGGAGAGAGAGAGAGAGAGATCATGCTGCATGGGCAACACATTGTTTCTCTATTTAACCAAGGCTTTGTGCTATGGAGAGGCAATAACTCCATCCCTGGTCTTAACCAGTCTCGGAATCAAAGTGAGAGGTAACATTTAAGGGTTATAAGTCCTTGTCAATTGGCGTAGACATGTGGCGCCACGGATTGCCTCTGAAGGTGGGAGACATCTACAGGTGTCACTTATCAGCTACCACCCGCCTCAAGCTAGGCAGCCCCCCGGCCAATTGGGTGCTGATCCGCCACAGCCTGCCTGCTTCAATGGGTGCTTGGGGCTAGGACAAAACTGAATCGAAGGCTGTAAAACCAATGCACCAGGAAGTAATAAAAAGAAAATAGAAACCTCAAGCTACGGCTTGCAACCTGGAACGTAAGAACCACGTGTCCAGGATCTTCCACTGACTTGACGAATATGGACGATGTGAGAAAAACGGCTATGATTGATGCCGAAATCAATCGTCTTAACATTGATAATACTGGCCTGCAGGAGACTCGCCTCGCCGAGGAAGGGTCACTTAGGGAAAACAACTACACCTTTTTTTGGAAGAGTTGAGGCCAAGCAGAAATAAGGCAACATGGTGTGGGCTTTACAGTGAAAAATTCGCTACTGGGAATGATTGAAATTCCAGCTTGAAGTAATGAAAGACTATTTTCCATGCGCTTGGCAACCTCTTGTAGTTTTGCCGCCATTATCACAGCATATGCACCGACACTCGCTTCCTCTGATGATGTGAAGGTTTCATTCTATGAAGAGTTTGACTCTGTGATCAAGGTAGTTCCAAAATCAGACTACATTTATATGCACGGTGATTTCAATGCTCGTGTGGGCAAGGACTCGAGTTCATGGCCAGTGTGCCTTGGAAAATACAATTTCGGTCGCATGAACGAAAATGGGCAAAGACGGCTGGAGCATTGCACCAGAAATGACCTATGCTTTACAAACTCCATTTTAAAACAAAAGAGCTGCAAAACGTCACATGGAAACATCCAAGAAATGGTTATTGGCACCAGCTGGACTTCATCATCACACGGAGACAACATCTGAACCATACATCGTTAACTCGAAGTTACCACAGTGCTGACTGTGATACAGATCATTCTTTCGTTGTTGCAAGGGTTAGACTGGGACCAAAGAGAATCTGTACAGCTAAACACAAATCTAGCCCCAGGATTAATATTATTAACACTCACGATCATGAAAAGTGCTTTGAGTTTCAACAGCAACTTGAAGACGCTTTCACAGATCCAATTGTACAGTAAGTGAAAAGTGAGGAAACTTAAGGAAACTCTTTATAAAACAGCGGTTGAGGTTTACGACACTGTGGATCATAAGAGGCAGGACTGGTTTGCGGCAAACAGCTAGACACTGCAGCCCTTGATTGATAAAAAGAGGATAGCTCTCTTATGAAACCAGGAAAGAACAACGCGTAACTAAAGCAAGCTAGGAAAGATATGCAAAAGGCAGCCAGGCAGTGTGCAAATGACTATTGGATCAAGTTATGTGAGTCAATTCAAAATGCAAGTGATAAGGGAAACATCAGAAGCATGTATGAAGGGATAAAGAAAGCCTATAGTCCAATGATCAAAAGAAGTGCATCCCTGAAAACCATGACTGGAGAAATCGTCACTGATAAAGAAATAGCATATGGACTGATGGACAGAGCACTATATGGAGTTTTACTCCAGTGAGACCAAATTAGTTGATGATACCCTCAGCGCTATAGAATCCCTGCCAAATCGTGACCACCGGGACACGCTGCCTACTATAACAGAAGTTAAGTGTGCTATCAAAGAACTTGCATCTTCTGGCAAGGCTAAAGGTAAGGATGGGATTCCAATTGAGGTTATCAGGAGTGGGCAAGACATACTCACTCTACAGATCCACCAGGTAATAGAACTATGCTATGTATTTAAAAGATTCAAACATCATAAGACCAGGTTTTTACTGCTATTCCATCCACTTTACCACCCATTCCCTGTGTGTGTCCCCGCATCGCTAGGCGACTACACACGGTGACCTTTGTCCACTACCAGGTGTTTTCATCGCATTTTTAGCTCCACTTTGTCTACATAACCTACCGGTATGTCTCCCACTCCCGCACCTTTACTATTTCAACAGTTGAGATCATATGTCATCTTCTACTTCAGTCTGTTACCAACAGATCTTAGAAGCACGGCTACCGATTTGGCTCTTAACATCTACAAAAAGACGGGTACCACATGCCATTTTAACTTTCTCTAGAACTGCCTACGGCTTCACATCACCCCTCGCGGTTTCACTTCTAGATTTCATCCATCGGCTGGCCCACTTTATGACAGTTGCAGCACACGCCTGGCTAAAGTTGAGTTTAAGTGCGCTACTCTTCGCATGAGGTGTATTGCCGACAACCACTCGCGACAACTGTCTGATCTTAGCTCGAGTATTGCTTTCCTTGATCGACGTCTTAAACATCTCACCTCAGGTAATTATTTCTTGTATTGCCTTATACGCTGCATCATCAACAGCACAAACCATCACCTATATAAGTGTCTTTCCACGGCAAAACACACAAAGTTAGTCAAACTTCGTGCCTCTATCCCTACCCCCTCCCCCTCTCCTCTCTCGCCTCATCCTGCCATCGGCTCCGACAATCTAGTTGTGTGCATACCTCCAGATCTCCCCCTATCGGCACAGGAGAAATCGGTACTTAGTAAAGGCCTCCGGTTCATACCTCAGCGCCCTTCTGGCGACAGATACGCGCTACTCCAAGACGTTCATCGTTTCCATCGCACTCTCAGGTTGAAATTGCACTTCAGTAATCAACCTCACAGGGATAACTCTTCCGTTCCCAATGATCACTTCTCTCACCTTTCTAAACGCAGGTCTACTTGGTCCCCCAATCCAGGGGTATCCAAAGCCCTCGATCTCTATATCTACAAGACTCTTTTCGACATTCAAAAATTAAAATTAAAGCCACTACGGCACTCCAACCTTTCAGTGGAGGAACAACAGTGCCATGAGTCTGGTTAAGGAAAGTCTGGTTGAGTAAATTACTGTAGAACAACGGTAGGATAAATTGTCATGGGTGGCCAGAGGAAAAGGAGACACCGGTAGACGGCTGATGAGAGTAATCAATAGAGAAGGATCGAGAAGGGCCACGAACAAAGAGGGGCAGTCGGAGTTCGGACGCCATCACGGACAGATCAAGAAAGCGGAGAATTGTGTCGGCCGGGAACCACAGCCAGGTTCACATCGTAGAAATCGACAAGACCAGCGGTATAATATGAAGATGTGGACAGCGAGTCAAAGGTGAATATGAAACCTACGAGTCAAACGGCATGGACAGCGTTAAGCGTTGTAGAGTCCGTGTTACAGCAAGAGCGATGGCCAGTACACTCCAGGCCGGTAAACACGCTACAGTACAGGGCGCGAGGTGAGCTGTGTCACCCGCTTGAGGGGCTTAGGGCCCGATAACGACGCTGGACAATAGTTGTAAGTAGGTCAATTGTTAGAAGTTAGAATTGACTATATAACGTTGTGGTGAAGTAAATAAAGAGATTTGTGCGGCATGTTCTGCCCAGGGAAAGCCGTTGTGATTCAGTGTATTGGAGTATGTGTTTAAGGTAGTTTGACAGTGGAGCTAAAGCATACCCCGATCAGCACATCGGCAACCGTGGGGGCTCAAGCCGGAGACTGAACTTGGATAAAGAGGACCAGGCAATGGTGAGCGATATTCAGAAGAAAAAAATAATCTGCCTGTGAAGTATATTACATCGAGCGATTCCAGTATCAAACAACACAACATGGCTAATGACATGCCGGGAACATTGTGAAGCTACAAATATACCAGTGTGTTAAGTATGAACTAGAATATATTGGGTGATACCAACGATAAGTGGAAAATAAGAAAGAGTTACGAGTAAAAGTCAGAGTATCAACTCACGAGTTATGAACCATGGCAAATTAGATACCAGTATTGAACAGTATTGGATGTAAAGTTGAACAACAATACTAATACAACGATATTAAAGTACTCGATAAGGAGGTGTTTAACGACAGGTGTGAGAACATTTTGTGAATAATGCTCTGGTTAAAGCAGTCGGTCATCTCCTTCAGGTCTACATCGCTCAAAACCTTTATGTGGCCATACCTAATACCATCGGGCCCTGGTGCCGTGTCTTTTACCTTTTTCAAAATATGTTTAACATCTTCAACCAGTATGATATCTTCATAATACATATTCTCCATTGTGCCAGATAACTCCTCTCTAACTGCATCCCTGGTATCCGCATCATTATGATTGGTCTGCTCTAAAAGTCTCTGGAGAAACGCCTCCCCTTCCTCTTTGTCTGTTGTTGTCACAGGATTCTTGGAAGGGTCGATCAATGAAACACTGTTGCGGCCTTGTCTACAAGCGCCGGCATCCTTTGATGCGTTGTCGATCGAGAGAAAAGGACTGTTGCATCAGTTGTTTACGGGCGGCAAACAGTCTTGTGAAGTTGGAGACAAATTGTCTGTGAGGGGGGAGGAAAGTCGGCTAGATCTTTGTTGTGGAGAAATGAATTTCTCTAGATCACAGGCTGGAGTGACTTTTGAAGTACGGACAAAACAGTCCCGAGAGGGGGACGGGAGGGCCACATGTTGTTGACAGCGAGTGACGTCATCTAGGCTCCGTATTAAAACTGGCTGGGTAACCAACTTTTGGGAAGTCGACCAAGTGTTGTGAAAACTTCACGGACGTGTGTGTGTAATGTTCCTGGCTGGATTATAAAGAGAGGCTACTGTGTCTTGTGTTAATTTATATTGGCGGACATTTACCCATTGTGTGGTGGAGTAGACTCAACTTAAGGCCAGACTCAATATATGGTAATTGAATGATTTAGACCCAAATGGGTTTATTCTTAGGACTCGAGGGTAGTAATGTGCATTAGGAGAATGTAATATAGGAGTGTCGGCAACAGTAGGCAATCGCGTTATTAAACTAGCTAGTGTAAGATATCACTTAACTCAGCTGGTTGAGAATAATGTAGTGGGATGATGTTTAGAGAGATTGAGGATGGTTGGGGGATAGGGGCAATGTCCAATAGTAGGAGCTTCCAGTGGGGTGTCTACTGGGTTTCTGCACTTTGCCTTTGGTCCTTCCCTTGTCTTACCATGACTCAGACCGAGGTGATGAGCTCCTCTGCCCTATGACAGAGTTTAGTTCGCTGTATATATATATATCTGAGTGAGGCCGTCGGCCTGCACTCACCTAATAGGGGTCAGTATCGGGTTGCTCTCACCAGGTGTGTTCTCTCTTCAACAGGTTCCATTCCGTTCACCAAGAGAACAAGCTGAAAAGTCAGTGACGAAGATTATGGCTAATTCATTGAAGAATGGTTTACTCACTCGGCGGCTTTTGCACTGGGCCCATAATCAAAAGGGTCTGCATGAACATGGCTCTGCTGAACAAGAACCGATAATTATCTGGGAATGAATCCTCAGAGATAGGGTTTACCAAAGTTGAGTGAAGTTATTTTCCATACTAAATGTAACAGGAACACTAGTAATTATAGAGGGAAGTTTAACACCTAACATAGTGTTTTCTCAGTAGTGGATTCCTGTGGAACTTTAACATTAACATATTGATCGTGAAAATCCATGACAATTACCAAGGAAAATTTTTTGTTTGTTTCAAGTGACAGTGATCCGTATTTCACGATATAAGGATGGTTATATCGCAGAACTGTAGTGACATTTAGTTACACGGTGTGTGACAGATTCAGAGTCAGTATTGGACTATATCCATTTGTGGTGACCAGATATCTGGATTATCAGGGAGCTATTGGAGGAAGTCCCCACCTGGCCGGAGTGAAACATCTTTTGGTGAGGTCGTTGTGTACTGAGCTATGGTGATGTTGTGTGGCCATTACTGGGATGATCAGACTTTGCTCCTGAGCTGTTCGGTCTGATTCTGCAGAGACACTAGAGTATACGACATACATTCTACACCTGCACTTCACACTTACATACACTTTTCTTCATTAAATTAATTTGTTATTAATTTTAGAAGCTAGAGTTGTGTGATAAGTTGTGTTGGAGAAGAATGAGAGGGGGCATGGTCCAGTGGTGTGTGTGTGAGTGAGTGAGAGAGAGAGAGAGAGAGAGAGAGAGAGAGAGAGAGAGAGAGAGAGAGAGAGAGAGAGAGAGAGAGAGAGAGAAGAGGGATCCAGTGACTGACGGGGTGTTGTGGACGGAAATCTAGTGGATTCTCCAGAATAATGATATGGGGTTAAAAGAATGTGGGTGTTGATTTCCTCTCACCCCAGGGACGACACATATATAATACGACAGTTGTCACGCGCACACCATCCTCTCTATAAATTGTTCCCACTGTCATAGACCGATCTTTTCTTTGCATTTGTCTGTGCAGTTTCCAGAATTTTCGCAGTGTTTTATCACCTCCAATCTCCTTCATAAAACATTCCCATTTTACTTTCTTGGCCTCTGCAGCACAGCGCTTGAAAGCCTCCACCTTGTCTTTCTTGACATTTTCCGCTGTGTCCACTTCCTCTCGTGAGCTTCGGGGTGTCTGTCGCACTTTATCTAGCTGCTTCACTGCAGCTCTCTTTGCTTTCCAAGCATTGTCTACTTCTGGGGTCCAAAAAAGGAGTTTTAAAAGTCCTGTTACATGCCCCCTGTCTGAGGCGTAAAAGAAGGCTGTCGGTCCACTCAACCCCGGCAAGGAATGGGTGCCGGTGCCTCCAGCTTTTAAGTGCACTTTCTCCTGCATTATCACACTCGACAGACGGTGCAGAGAGCAGAACCCTGCCGCTGTCAATGCAGAGGTTAACGCGCTCATCTATGAACACTCAGATAGCCCCGAAGTACTCATCTATACAGATGGATCTGTGGTAAAGCAGCAGAGAAGTGCGTGGGCATTTACAGCCCGTTCAGCGGGCCGAACCGTTCAAGAATCCAGTGGTGCCCACTCTATGACCACGAGCAGCATGACGATGGAGGTGATGGCAGTTACACAGGCTTTCATATGGCTGGAGTCACAGCATTATACCAACGTGTGTATACTAAGTGATTCAATGAGCATGATTCAGAAGGTCGAAGCTGGATCGGTACGTAGACAGTGGACTGAATCGCTGCGGAAGTCTGTTGTCCGTAAAGTCACCTTTATCTTCGTCCCGGGACATGCGGGAGTCGAGGGAAATGAACGAGCTGACAAACTGGCTGGCTCTGCACCCCCTGCAGAAGGCCAGCCCATGGATCGTGCCGATGTTATTAACGTCCTTAAAGATATGGCGAGAACAGAGGACTTTGACGTCAATGATTCCACATCGCTGTCCAGGATGAAAGACCTGGGAGTAAGAATCGGCACAGCCAGACACGAGAGGTACATCGGGAAAACAAAGCGCTTCGTCAACCAACACAGAACTGGCACTATTAGCCACCGGACGCGGATGGATATGCTGGGAAGAGGATCTGAGCACCTATGGACATGTCCGGAGTGCAACGAATATACCCCAACTGATAACTGATAACTGATAACTGATAACTGTCGGTCCACTCATACCGGAAGGTCTTGGGCACTCTCCGAGCCTTAACTTTCCTGGATTTAGAGATCAGGACTGAGCATAGCATGTGATCACTCCCATGGTCATTCAAAACAGTCCACTTTACATCAAGGACTGATGACTGGGAGACAAGTGCCAAGTCAATAGCAGTGTATGCATCGCCAGGCCTCATTGCCATTCTAGTCGGCCTACCATCATTTATGCAGACCACATCGGAGTCCACCATGGCATCCGCAAGGGCAACTCCCTGTCGGTTTTCTCTACTACTGCCCCAATCTCTGTTCCTCTATTGTATTGCTGAAGTATTCATATCCACTTCATGCCATTACGTCTTAGAGTGTCACTCGATACCGATAAATTAGTATAGTGAGGCTGGGTGGACACCGAGGTCACGTGGTGACGTAAAACATGACCTCCATCTCTCGGATTTTAACCCGGGACAACTGGATCGGCAGACGAGGTCCCTGGTCACTACTCTACTGTAGTTGAAGGGTCGTTTATTACACAAACGAAAAAAAACAAACAAAGAAACAAACAAACAGAGGAATTTTAGAGAACCATGCACACACGTGTTTACATAGCACAAATTGTAATTTCGCTGGTTATTGCTCTACTGTAGTTGAAGGGTCATGAATTACATAAACGGACAGACAGACAGACAGACAGACAGACAGACAGACAGACAGACGGACGGACGGACGGACGGACGGGCGGGCGGGCGGGCGGGCGGGCGGACGGATATGAAGAAATCATAAGCTGAGAAGGACGGATCAATGTCGACGCGTGCTTTCTTTTGTAATTTAGAATGTTTGCATATTATAATCTAGTTTACCTTATCGCAGTAGCTAATTATGATTGTTAGGAGTGAGGACTACATAAATGCAATTTGACCATTCACGATGTAGTATGAGTCGCAATGCCGATAAGTTAGCAATATATCAGATAACACTGCTTGTCTTTAGATAAGGTCATCATTTTTAACTAGGGAAATGTGATTTTACGAAAGTGTTAACACACATTCACGCATCTGTTTCATTACGAAAACGTTTTGCTTAGTTCTGTTCATTGTGGGCGGTGTTACTGAATTGGGGTGTATATTATCTTTATTCAGAATGGAGCTAGCATAGACATAATACTACAGTTTAAGATGTTTGTTGCTTAAGCTTGAGAGTTTGTTACTTTAGTTTGAGTTGTGTGTTAATTCAGTTTGAGTTGTGTGTTACTTTATTTTTAGTACTTTAATTTGAGATGTTTGTTGCATTAGTTTGAGTACTTTAATTTAAAATGTGTGTTATTTTAGTTTTAGATATGTGTTACTGTAGTTTGAGTACTTTAATTTGAGATTTGCGTTACTTTAGTTTGAAAACTTTAATTTGGGATATGTGTTACTTTAATTTGAGACGTTTGCTACTTTATTTTGAGTCCTTTAATTTGATATGTGTGTTACTTTTGGTTAAGTACTTTAAATTAAGATTTGTTTATTTTAATTTGAGCACTTTAATTTGAGATGTGTATTACTTTAGTGTGAGTACTTTAGTTTAAGCTAACTACTTTAGTTTGAGATATCTGTTACTTCAGTTTGAGTACTTTAGTTTGAGATGTGAATTACTTTAGTTTGAGTACTTTAATTTGAGATATGTGTTACTTTAGTTTAAGATGTGTGCTATTTTATTTTGAGTAATTTAATTTGAGATGTGTGTTACTTTAAAGATAGTTGCATATCCTTTACACAATCAACACCAGCATTTTGTGCTGTTGTGATAACTTGGCAAGTTTACGTGCATAGTTTGCCGTTGCTTTCTGAACGACTGACATCCTTAACATTTCGTAAAAAAAAACAAAAAAAAAACAACGAGATACGGTTTGCTACCACATCATCTGCAGCTGTGTTTCGAACTCGGGTATGCGGGATAAGGAACTGCGTCTATAACTCATTCGCTACGGAGTCGGTGGGTGTTACTTTAGTTTGAGTAATTCAGCTTGAGTTGTGTTACTTTAATTTGGGATATGTGTTACTTTAGTTTGAATACTTTAATTTTGGGATATGTGCTACTTTAGTTTGAGTACTTTAATTTGATATGTGTGTTACTTTAGCTTGCGAAATTCAGCTTGAGTTGTGTTACTTTAATTTGGGATATGTGTTACTTTAGTTTGAATACTTTAATTTTGGGATATGTGCTACTTTAGTTTGAGTAATTTAATTTGAGATGTGTGTTACTTTAATTTGAGATATGTGTTACTTTAGTTTGAATACTTTAATTTTGGGATATGTGCTACTTTAGTTTGAGTACTTTAATTTGAGATGTATGTTACTTTAGCTTGCGAAATTCAGTTTTAGACATGTTACTTTAGTTTTTAGATGATGGTTACTTTAGTTTGAGTACTCTATTCTGAGATGTGTGTTACTTCAGTTTGAGATGTGTATTACTTTACTTTGAGATGTGTTACTTTAGTTTGATATGTGCATTACTTCATTTTGAGATGTATTTATTTAGTTTGATATGTGTGCTACTCTAGTTTGAGTCTTCAATTTGAGAAGTGTTACTTTAGTGTGAGATGTTTCTTACTTTCGTTTGAATATTTTAATTTGCTATGTGTGTTACTTTAGTTTAAGTACTTTATTGTGAGATTTGTGTTACTTTAGTTTTAAGTACTTTAATTTGAGATGTTTACTAATTTAGATTCAGTACTGTATTTTAATTTGATGTGTGTGTTTCACTTTAGTTTGAGATGTGTGTTACTTTAATATGAATACTTTAGTTTGAGATGTGTGTTACTTAAGTTTGAGTAATTTAATCTGAGGTGTATTTTACTTACGTTTGAGTACTTTAATTTGAGATGTGTGTCACTTTACTTTGAGATATGTGTTACTTTAGTATAAGTACTTTAGTTTAAGATGTGTGTTATTTAAGTTTAAGATGCATGTTTCTTTAGTTTTAGATGCATGCTACTTTAGTTGGAGCTGCTTGTTAAATGTGACTAAGTAAGCATGCAGGACAATAACAAGTAAATACATGCACATTAGTCGGTGTCAGGCGAAAATAGTTTTTAAAATGTAGTTCAAAGAAAGATTGTTTAAAATTGTTTTGATTATAATTATTTGAAAGATTGATTGGTCATTCCAAATGTATGACTACTTGTCTCGTGCCACAGTTAGTTCTTATCATGCTTTCAGTATCACCCAAATATCTCAAGAGTTCCTCTTCACGTGAGTCCATAGTCCATGTCTCTGAACCATAGCGAGGAATCTTTAAAATTGTATTGTCTTTAGTTTATGACACCGTTTAACTGATTCAGTACCGAAGGATTATACACTGAAGCACATTAAAACACACCACCTGTATAATCCAGGAACAGTGTTACATGTAAAAAATAAGTGTTCACAAATTCACATATTTGGAATCTGTAAGCATTTTTCTATGAATTCGTGCTGGTCATTAATTTGCACACTTGATTGGTACGAATTTTATTGCATTCTGTGCAGGCAAGGTAGAAAACTAAATATTGAACCATTAAACACGTTTATTCACACTATCTTCAGTATCTGATATGTCCACTGTGTGCTTGTAATCAAGCTTGGCAGCGGTTCCGCATGGAACGCACAAGTCTCTGAAGGAAATTCCGGGGAATCAAGTCCCATTCACGTGTAAGAGCAGCTTCGAGCTATTGCAGATTAGCTGCAGAACCTTGCCTGTAGACTCTGTGTCCTAGCTCGTTCCACATATGTTCTATAAGGAACACGTCTGGTGATAGGGCAGGCCAATCAATCGTCACCATGTTCTTTTGCTGTAGATATTGCTGCGTAATGCATGCGGTGTGCAAACGTATGTTATCCTACTGGAGAAGCTGCAAGTCTGGATAATTTGTGAACGCAGGAGCAACCAACGCATCCAGAACTCCATCTCGATATGTCACAGCAATAACATTTCCACATACGACGTTAAGAGGCAAGCGATAGTGAAAACTTAATTTTCCCCAAATGTGAATACTACCACCTACGAATCGGCTGTGCTGACGAACGCAGCAATTTGCAAATCGCTCTCCATACGTCGTCAAATCTGGAAAAGTCTGTCCATAAAGTATAGGTTGAATCTCCTCTCGTCTGTGAATGGGGCGACAGCATTATAGTGCATTCTAGTCCATCTGACTTGTTGCTCCGCCCATTGAAGGCGCTGCTGACGATGTTTGTGAGTCAAGTTTGGCCCAACTAAAGGTTGCCTTGCAGCAAGGCCTGTAACTCCGAGAATTAGTTAAACACAACAACACACTAATGTATACAACTTTATTTCAGATTGAAGAATCGTATAAATTAGATCTGGACCTAATATTGACAAAGACATCACTTGCAGTTGATGTATTAGTGTTTTGTGGCATATGAAGTGAGGGCATTGTCAAAAAGAGCTTCACAAAATGGAGAACGCAACATCAAATTGTGCTGCTGTATTTCGCACTGGATTTCCGCTGTCTTGCGTTGGAATATTGTTTTGCTGTTGTATGATGATTATCTGTTTATTAACAATGATTACGATATACAGGACTCCAGTTCTTCACAATAACTCAAACATTTATATTGTTTCTGTGGCTGTATGTAACATTCTTCTGTCAGGGAATTTTGTCATCACTGTTATTTTATGTGTTGCAAGTTATGCTCGGCATTTTGATCTAACTAGTGATTTTGACAACGCTGTGTTTGGAATTGCACATGCATTGTGGTTTTCTATAGGTCTCCATCTTTCTGTGATCGCAATCGACCGTTACATTTATATTCTAAGACCATTTTACTATATGAAACACGTGACAAAGAACAGTTTGTGTTATTTACTATTGCTGGTGTGGATTGTAACGCTGATACATGCAACAATTCCAAGCATATTTTACAGAAGCGACAAGCTTTCACACAGAATGTATTCTTATACACCCTCCAGTTGCATATGGCACCTTTACTGTCAGCGTTACCGCTGTGTATTACATTACTATCTGTTTTTGCTACTTTAGAATTGCTCGTGTAGCTTTTGCACGAAGAAAGGCAAAGGATGCCCACATTCAACAGCGAGCTGCCAGAAATGTCACAGTTGCAGTTAGAACAGGGGGCAAAGCTGCTATGCAAAGTATACGATTTTTCATGTCAATGTTTGGAACATTTAGTCTCTGTTTTACGCCTGTAGTAATTATAGTGATCTTATCTATGCTGTCTTTCCAAATCCCGAGGCATGTCCACATTACTGTTATGTATTTTTACCAAATGCATATGGTGATAGATTTTTCTATTTATGTCAATATGAATACAGATTTTCGCAAAGGATTGAACTGTCTATTTATTCACCACAGGTAGAGGGATTGCGGATAAATATTAGTGCTGATAGGACTATACAAAATATTATTTAGGTCCTAGGTGTGATTTACTTGCCGTTCATTGCGCAATATTTCTTGTTACTTTTTAAATTTTGGCTACCCAAATGACAACGTGTTTTCTTACAACACGTGTCGCTTGCAGAAATTTGTTAATTTGTTTATTAATTTGTTTGTTAAATATTTTGTTAATTTGTTTGTTAATTTTTATGTTCACTATGGCATTCTTTCGTGAAAAATGACAAATGAAATTTTTATGTCAGTCTTTTTGTAAGTGAAAGCTAGTGTTGCCAGCGTGTTTACTGACACAAACAGGCCGGAATGTTACACAATAGATATTAGTAAGTAAGAAATAGAAAGAAGTAAGATAATAAAAAAAAATGAAATATTTTGGAAACGTCATAAAAGCATGGAGAGAACAATAATGGAAAGGTATATGCCCGTAAAGAGAGGAAGAGGAAATCCAAATAGAAGATGGGTACAGGATGTGGAAGATGATCTCCACATGGGTGTTTCGGACGCGGGACATCTTTCTAATGACCGAGAAGTTTTCTGGAAGGTTGTTATGAAATCGAGGTTCTGCAAAGCGCACGCTACTGAATGAATTAATGGATGAATGAAGTAAGAAACGAACCTTAAGGCACATTAGGCATGTAGTGCTTGTCGTATAGTGGATTTTTAATGACTGTGCAGTGTTTTAAAATATTGCCTGTCCAAGTTTTGTATTTACATATTATGTTGCATGAGCTTTACAGAGGGTGAATACAAAACTTGGACTGGCAATATTTGCAAACACTGCACAGTCATTAAAACTACACCCTGTATTGTAGTGAACCAATAGGCACTGTGTAGATGATCTGGCCAGTATCACACAAGTTGCCGTTACTTCCCAAGACATTCCCTGGATATCATTTTAGGCTGGGTCGACCTAAATGACCAGGTCAGTTTTAAAAATGTGACCCGGGTTTCGTGTGCTGGGACCCCCCCCCCCCCCCCCCCCCCCCGCCCGAGTGATTCTTGAGTAAACTTACAAGGGAAAGTCAATAACTAAGTCACAAATAGCTGTAGAAAAATAACTAAATATGATAACTACTTGAAACCAGTTTATTTTTATACATACATTGACCTTTATTTCTCAACATAATTTCCACCAACATTGATGTACTTATCCCATCGTTTTATTAGTCCTCCCAAACCGGCTGCATAGAACTGCGTGCTCTGTTTTCTAATCCACGTTTTCACTTCACATTCAACTTCGGCGTCATTCGCGAAATGTCTTTCTCCAAGGTGGGTTTTCAGTGGACCAAAAATGTGGAAATAGCTAGGGGCTAAGTCGGGGCTGTAAGGTGGATGTTCCAGAACTTCCCACTTAGTTGGTTAATTTTCTCCTAAGTTAATTCGAGCCGCATGTGGTCTAGTATTGTCATGAAGAAGCAACACTCTTCTAGTCAGCAGTCCTGTATGTTTTCTTCGAATTGCTTCATGAAGCACCGATAGAACTTCACAGTACGATTCAGAATTCACATTGTCACCTTTCCGCTAATCATCTCCTCCACCCTGCTGCAAGGATGCTTCTGTGGCAATCTCAACAGACGACCAGATAGGATTTCATCAACAATTGTAGAGCGTCCTTGAGACAATCTTTCTACCCAGTTATGTACGTCTTTACGTGACAAATATTTGTCAGCATAAACAGGAAGCAGTTCCTTATGAATAGCCTTTACAGGCAGTCCTTTTGCTAACAAATATAAAAAAAAAAAAACGCACAACAGCATGTTGCTCATTGGTTATACACTCCGATATTACAGTCGCCATTTTGTTTATGGCTGCGCATGCGCATGAGACACCTAGCGCCACCTGACAAACGGAAATATAAAGTTCGATGTTGCTGTCACCTAATGACACCTGCGGAAAACATCAAGTACATTTACCTGCCATCCCACAGAACTGTGTGACTTGCTTATTGACTCGCTCTCGTAGTTACACCCCAGGTAGATTAATAGCTTCTGCGATGTGAAGGATGTCGGTGTGATCTTGTTTGTCTATCAAGAATGATGATGACCATTTATTTCATCCAGTGGGGATGAAAGTATGGAGCCGTGAGTTCTAGGATGGCCGATAAGGCCTATTTTGGCTCGAAATGTTCTTTGACAATGTGGACAAAGAATGCTTGACGTTTCTGGAGGAAGATTTCCTGCAGTGGTTTTTCTTTCTGCCTTTTCTTCACAGCTCTTGCAGTCTTGGTTGCCTTGCACGTGACTGCAGCCTTGCATAATGATGCACGCCACGAATTGCGGTCTCTGGCTGCAGTCTCCCAGGTGTCATGATGAATTCCAAAAGTATTCAGTGAGATTTTCAGAGTGTCCTTAAAGCGTTTCCTCTGGCTGCTTTGGGAGCGTTTACCACAACGCAACTCGCCGTAAAAAAATTCGTTTAGGGAGCCTGTAATCTGGCTTGCGAGTCAAGTGACCAGCCCAGCGAACCTGATTCTTCATTAGTAGAGTATGGATACTGGGCATGGACCCTTTTTCTAGGACTTCAGCGTCTGGGGTCTTATCTTGCCATTTAATCGTCAGTAGCTTCCTAAGGCAGACTGTGTGGAAGTGGTTTAATTTCCTAGCGTGTCGTTGATAAACAGTCCAGGTTTCACAAGCATATAGCAGTGTGGATAATACAACTGCTTTGTAGACTTTCAGCTTTGTTTGCAGGCTTATTCCATTTCTGTCCCATACATTCTTGTACAGTTTGCCAAAGGCCGCGCTGGCGTTGGAGATTCTTGCATTCACTTCGTCATCAATTGTAGGCAGCTTGTGACACAGTGCTGCCAAGACAGGTGAACTTGTTCACAACACTTAGTCTATGATCATTCACCTTGATATTCGGCACGGTGTGATTATTCCCTGGAGCTGGCTGGTTGTCGGTGAGATATTGATAATATGACATACTGAGTTAGTTAGTTAGTTAGTTAGTTAGTTAGTTAGTTAGTAGGTTAGTTAGTTAGTTAGTTTGTTAGTTAGTAGGTTAGTTAGTTAGTTAGGTAGTTAGTTAGTTAGTTAGTTAGTTAGTCAGTAGGTTAGTTAGTTAGTTAGGTAGTTAGTTAGTTAGTTAGTTATTTAGTTGCATATCCTTTACAGGGCGTCGTAGTCAGCTCCAGAATATTTTGCGTTTGTGATCTCTTGGCAAGTCGACTTTCAGTAGTTTGCCATTGCTTTCTGAACGACCGGCATCCATAAAATTTCGTAAAAAACCAACGCAATGCATTCTGCTGAATATTCGCCGACAGCTGTGTTTCGAATGCGGGTATGCGGGATTACGCACTGCGTCTGTCACCGCTTACATACCGAGTGATTTATAAAAATAACGTACTAGCACCATATACCAACATTACGTCAAAGCTTGCAACAGAGCAATTTGTTATATAACATACTTAAGTTTGGTTGCATATCCTTTACAGTCAACCCCAGCATTTTTGGGTAGTTTGTGAATTCTTGGCAAGTTTACGTTCAGTAGTATTTACCATTGTTTTCTGAATGACTGACATTTATACCATTGTCTGCTTCTAAATCGCCCGCAGCTGTGTTTCGAACTCGGTAACTCATTCGTAATCAATTCGGCACATGGTCGGCTTATAATAAATACAGAATAAATTAAGAATTTGATATTGTGATTATATTGTAATTGTTTACGCAGATAGATTAATGATATCTGAGACAATCTTAAGATGCCTTTGCGACCAGATTGCAGGTAAGAACTGTAGAAAAACAGAGATAGTTTATGATACCACAGGATACCACATTAGGTATCGATAGGACTCAGCGTGAGAAGATCCTTGACAGTCTTGTGTCATGGCACGGAATGGAGTCAACACACGAATTGATTTATGACACTGCAGATCGTAATTTGTGGAGAGGCATGATCGCCCACGCCAGCCGTCAAGGCACTGGATGATGTTGGGGACTCAGTCATTGGTGTGCTTAGATATCTCATAGACACTGATGATGCCAGAATTGCTATATATCTAATGTTGTGAGGAGAAATAAACTGGAACATTTAGTTACAACTGGAAACATTGAAGTGAAAAGTGCAAGGGTGAAACCAAAGAGGTAAATACTTTGACCGTCTGGCCATATGACGTAATCAGGACAAAGACGCAGACCAGATTCAAGGCTAGTGATCGTGTGATCGTGTGGTATGGGGAACCACCACCGCCCACGCCCATCAGTAGGACGTAATATGAAGATGATTACATTAACGGAAAACAATTAGGTGAAATGTTTTGTTGTTTAAATTTTCGACATGTAGTTGCATATTTCATCTTTTGTCATTCTGAACAGGATAATAGCAACATTCCGGAAGCGTACTGCCTATTTTAATTGTAACTGCATAAATCTGAACAGTTTTACGTAAGCCTTTTACAAGTTCAAACGAAGACAATGTGAGAAGGCAACACGGATAATAATGAACATACAATTGAAACATCAATTTCATTACTCGACATTTCTGAGATGTTGTTAACACACTGATTCTACTTCTTTAGTTAATGATGTTGTGTTGTGTGAGTATACAGTATCCTGTGTTCAGAATGGTGCTTAGAGAAATACACAAGTTAAGTTGAGATGCTATTAAAGCAGACAGTGAGTGTTACGTAGGTCTACATACAGAACAGTAACAATTAAGCAATGTATGGCTGTGGACAGAACAATAACAATTAAGCAATGTATGGCTGTTTCGATTTGTTAAGCGCACTTTAAATGTAGGTAATTGTTTTAAAAATAGATTATTTCATTAATGTTTGATATATGATTTGCCTGGTATATTATATAGTGGTTGTATTATGTGTTTGTTATATTTTCCTTCAATGTCTGCCTTTAATTGTTCAGTGCTCTTCAACCAAAGCTCAAACGTGTTCAAGTACAGCTCTTGCAGTCTCAGACGAAGTGTGAACACATAATCTGCTTGCTTGCTTGCTTGTGTTCGTTGGCTTGAGCTCCAACGCGAAATGTCTTACCAGTATCAACCCCGGCAAGGAATGGGTGCCGATGCCTCCAGCTTTTAAGTGCACCTTCTCCTGCATTATCACACTCGACAGACGGTGCAGAGAGCAGAACCCTGCCGCTGTCAATGCAGAGGTTAACGCGCTCATCTATGATCACTCAGATGGCCCCGAAGTGCTCATCTATACAGATGGATCTGTTGTAAAGCAGCAGAGAAGTGCGTGGGCATTTACAGCCCGTTCAGCGGGCCGAACCGTTCAAGAATCCAGTGGTGCCCACTCTATGACCACGAGCAGCATGACGATGGAGGTGATGGCAGTTACACAGGCTTTCATATGGCTGGAGTCACAGCATTATACCAACGTGTGTGTACTAAGTGATTCAATGAGCATGATTCAGAAGGTCGAAGCTGGATCGGTACGTAGACAGTGGACTGAATCGCTGCGGAAGTCTGTTGTCCGTAAAGTCACCTTTATCTTCGTCCCGGGACATGCGGGAGTCGAGGGAAATGAACGAGCTGACAAACTGGCTGGCTCTGCACCCCCTGTAGAAGGCCAGCCCATGGATCGTGCCGATGTTATTAACGTCCTTAAAGATATGGCGAGAACAGAGGACTTTGACGTCAATGATTCCACATCGCTGTCCAGGATGAAAGACCTGGGAGTAAGAATCGGCACAGCCAGACACGAGAGGTACATCGGGAAAACAAAGCGCCTCGTCAACCAACACAGAACTGGCACTATTAGCCACCGGACGCGGATGTATATGCTGGGAAGAGGATCTGAGCACCTATGGACATGTCCGGAGTGCAACGAAGATACCCCAACTGATAACTAACTAACTAAATCCAACGCGAAGTCCTGTATGTCGGATGAAGACATCCTGTTGTCCAACATCAGTGTGATGTCATACAGGACCTGAGGTTTTCGTGAGTATCCGTAGTCCCATGTCTGGCTTATTGGTGTGCAGACTGGTGGTTCCTCGCCGTACAGGCAGACACTCTCCGACTTCGGAGGAAACACATAATCTAATAACGAGACATATGAAGCATCTATTTCACGGCCTTTCAGCGGCCACCTGTATTATGACGAGACTGATGTGGTGAAATCTTGTGATGTGGAAGCTGCAGAGATATTGTTTTTATAGAAGTATGGTCAGAACAATAACAGATAAGAGAAGCAGCCGCTGCAGCAGATATAATAATCATCATCATCATTCAGTGCCTTATCGGCTGGCGTGGGCGATCATGCCCCTCCACATATTGCAATCTCTGACGGCATGGATCAATTCGTGTGTTGACTTCTTTCCGTACCATTACACAAGACTATCAACAATTTTCTCACTTTGCCTTCCTCTATCTCTCTTTCCACAAATTGTTCCGGTTGTCACAACATGTTCTAGTTTTTGTCTTCTCATAATGTGACCAATAAATGATGGCTGCTTCATTCTGATGTTTGTGATAAGTTGTATTTGCGACTCAGCTTCCCTCAAAATTTCCAGTAATTTTGGCTGTCAATTAATTTTCAGTATTCTTCTATAAAACCAAATCTCCAAGGCTTCCGGGGATTTTTTCTCCTCCTGACTAATTGTTCAGAATTCGCAGCTATATGTTAAAATTGGTTCTGTGTAATATGCAAGAAAGCTTTTTATAACATTCAAGTACAAGGACTTATTGCACAAAATGTTTTTCAATTGATAGAATGTAGTTTTGATACAACAATGTAAAATGGAAACAGTTAGAGGAATGTGACTCCTACGACAAAATGAGAGATAATAAACACAGACAAAGGGTAAATACCTTACAACGAACGCAAATCAGAGAAAACACAGTGATTTTCATTTGCTTGATTTGAGTTTGTTGTAAGGTGTACACTGTGTGTTTATTTTCTCTCACTTTTTCGCAGGAGTCACATTCCTCTAACTATTTTCATTTTGTATTGTTATATCCGAACTGTATTCTATCAAATCAAGAAATTTTATGCAATAAAGAAGAATAGGAAGAAAAGACGGAGAAGATGTAGGAAGAGGACAAGAAGTAGAAGAAGAGAATTAGGAGAAGTAAGAGGAGAGGAAGAAGAAGAAAGTGGAGAAAAAAGAAGAAGAAAAAGAAGAAGAAGAAGAAGAAGAAGAAGAAGAAGAAGAAGAAGAAGAAGATGAAGAAAATAATAACAACAACAACAAAAACAACAACAACAACTTCTTAGAACTGTTTATTATAAATATGTGAATGAATGCTACAAAACAGAAGAAATAAAACGTCTGTAGAATGTTAAGTTTGGGCTACTGTAGACCAGACAAGCAAGAGTGACATAGTTCCACTACAAGTTTGAGTCACAACTGAATTCTCGTTCTACAGCAAATCCTTTGCAATCGAGAAAACTGATGCGCTACACCAGTACGAAAAACAGTGCTGGTTTTAAGATAAGCAAATAATATTATAACTCCATGGAATGTGAACATGTATAGTAAAGGAAACGTGAGATATGATGATATATTGAACGATAACACTGCAGTAAATGTAGGAGGCATGTAACATAATAACATAGTGCCACACGACGCAATGAAAAACTTAATGCTGTTCATGAGCGCTCTGCCATTGGCTATTGCAATAATCAAATCACTCGACGTATGATGACGCTGTCTTCGAGAATATAGTGCCTTTCTGCGTTCAAAAGCCACACGGACGATTTTAAAGCAACAAAAACAGTAGCAAGAACTCGGACGCGGAGCAAACACGGCAGGGGACGTCAGATCATAGAAGGAAATCCCCTTCCCCAAGCATTTCGGACCTTCAATTTCTTAATACTATCTGGGGGCGGTCCTGCCCAGGTCATGACTCCGCGTGTCTGTCCCCAGCCGTGGAGACGTTGTTAGGTCATTTTAGTTATCCCTGATATTAAGCTTGTCCCTTAGCTGTTACCGTGTCCATTCTCAAGCCTCCCTCCATCGGTGGGGAGAGCCCGTGCAGCAAGTGCCTGCCTCTTGGCACGTTTGGTCGTGGGATGCGAGCTTCATCACCCGCCACGGTCCTTGTCTCCCCCATACGTCTCCTCTGCCGTGTGCTTTCCCCGTGCCCCGTTCACGGTACCGCTAGGGAGCCGGACCTTCCCCTCTCTTCGGACCCACCTCTTGGTCTGCCTGTAACTGACTAGATCCCGTCGTACGCATATCGCGCGAAAACTTGTTAACTTGCGCTCGGACTGGGTGCGACATACGGTCGATTATCGCTATCTTATGGAGGTTGGACATCGGCCGACATTTGTGTGATTGACTGCACTCAGGCTCACCACTCATGCTTGGAGAACCCGCTAAAGAACTGACACGAGGCGCTGTAAAGTTCGTGATCTTAATTGAGAAATTGTTGGTATTTCAGTCACCGCTTCCACAGCCAGCACGAGGCCTTTTCGGCTGCCCCGACAGTTGATTTTGGGCGCGGGCCCTTGCTCGTCCTTTAATGCCCATTCGTTTCAGCACATCAAATACGGAGTAGGAGACAAGGCCTCGCGCGCCTGCCTCGATGGCGAACAGCCACGCGGTGTAACCCTCCCGCCTAAGACTCGCGAGCATGCCATTGTACTTCTCTATCTTGTACAGGTGCTGCTCCTCAATATTCGATTCGTACGGGATAGTCAGCTCAATCAGCGTTAGCTGCTTGGCTTATGAAGAGCTAAGAACAATATCAGGTCGCAAGATACAATAGAATAACTCAGAGTTATAATTAAATATACAATTGGAGGATTCAAATAATACATCTGCTGTGAGTTGTGTCCATCCTATATACAACTACCGGAATAACAGAATGAATCAGTGGCATTTTCCAAGTAAATAGGATAGCTTTGTTTACGTAGCATTTCGTCACATGACTCATGTAGAAAACGATTTGAGAATGTAAATATAACGATCGATAACAATCTCAGCCAAGTGTAGAACTTTGAACAATGACACAGAGTATGAAAACTCTAACATGGCTCTATCAACGTACTCTGACATCTGGACGTATTGTCCAATCGGTGGTAAGTTAACTGAACAATGTACCAGGAATGCCATGGAGTGAAGGATATGGTAGCGGAAGCAATAATTCGGTTTCTACACAAACAAAAGACACCACAAAAGGAGACGAGCACAAATGATAGCAGCCGACCGATCCCCCAGCTGACGTCACAGACACAAACCAACATAATCAGTCCAAGATAGGACTCACAAGACAAGAGTTAGGGTGAATGTACCCACAAAAACCACGGACCTCAACAATAACCACAGCTGAAGAACGTAGGTTGAACGAGGCCGAATTTGGAATTGTTGTTTTGAAAACTGGATGTGAATTTGAATTAATTCGGTTTATGTTGTCGTGAAGCGTCGGCGTCTTCCATATTGTAACTATTGTTAGTTAGTTAGTTACTCGACAGATCATCTTCATTGCACATCGAAACATTCAGTCCATAAGTGCTTGGATCCCCTCCTCAGCAAATCCCGCAGCGTGAAGCGGCTAGCGACGCCAGTTCTGTGTTGGTTTATCAATCTTCTTTGGCTTCCTGGTTAGTGTTCTTGTTTGGCCACCCCTCTTTTAATTTGCTGTTCTCGCAGTCTGGCCATGGTTGTAGATTCACAGTCATCACTTGGTTCACGCAAAAGTCTTACTTCTCGTAAAGCATTCAGAATGTCAGCCTGGTCCATGGCGCGTCCGCCCTCCACAGTAGCCTCACCTGCGAGCTTGTCAGCCGGCTCATTTCCTTGTACTCCCGCATGCCCTGGATCAAAGATGAAACTAATCTTTACCAGCTGAGACCGCTCCAGAGGCAGCAACCATTCTCTTCGGATCGACCCCTCCTCTATCCTCTTGATCATGTTCATTGAGTCGCTAAGGAAACATGCCCTAGTGAATGTCTGTGTCTCGAGCCATGTTATTGCTTTACTTACTGCCATGACTTCCATAGTCAGGCTACTTGTGGTTTCAGTGAAAGCACCAGAGTCCTCCTTCACAATTCTCCCTCCGGCCCGAGCCGTAAAGGCCCATGAGCTTCTCACATGTCGGACGACCGACCCATCTGTGTAGATGACAGCATCACCGTCTAGCGAATTCTCGAAAATCAACGCTTGTACTTCAGCCTCCACAGCAGCCGGATTTTCTTGTCTGCATTTTCTATCTAGTTGGATGCAAACTGAAAAGGATGTGCAGAGATCTGTTGGCACTTGTACCCACTCCTCGCCAGGTTCTAAGTCCTCAAGTGAACACACCTGTTGAAGAATGTCTTCTGCTTGACCATCCACGACCGTCCTCTTTTTAACCTGCTGCCCTTCACCTTCATAATTTCACTATGCAGTGGATGTTGTGTGTTTGCGTTAACTCGCGTGCTCTGCAAACTTGTATTCTGTCTTCAATGGTTGGAAAATCAAGAAGGTAGCGCATCGCCCTGCATGCTGTATCTCTTGTACATCCAAGAATAATGCGCACTAGCTTCATTCTGTATCCTTTCCATCCTTTCTATCTGCTTACGGCTGAGAGTCAGGATTGCCATTGCATACTCAAAAACAGACATGACCAGCCCCTCGTACAGAAGACATAGATGGCGCTGCTCACAGTTTGCTGCCGCCATCACCCGCATCGCAGCCAAACCCCGCTTGGTCCTTTGTTATCACCTGGTCTAAGTGCTCATTATAAGCAAGGCTTCGATCAAACCGTATCCCCAGGTAATTCATTGCCTGCGTTCTTTCCACCGTCTCTGAACACAGCTTTACAGTTGGTGTTGGAGTGTTGACAATATGATTATTCAACGAGAACCAAGTCACTGTTGCCTTTGTTGGGTTGACCATTGCCCCAGCTTCATCACACCAAGTACTTATGCGATTGAGTTCGGTTTGTAGTTCCACAGCAACCTGCTCTCTATCCTTAACCTGACGATACATTAAAACATCATCGGCATATGACAATGTCCTGCCAGGTCCAGTGATCTGCTCACTGGTGATTCTCACTGTGTAGGCGTTGAACAGATCCGGAGATAATGGTGATCCCTGTGGTAGGCCAGGATATATTGTTGTTGGTTCCGAAACTGCCACATCTAAAAACTACTTTCCGTTGGAAGAGGGCTGCAGCGATCCAACTAAGGAGGAATGGACTTATTTGTAGTTCAAGAAGCTGAAGCATTAAAAGATCCAATGGTACTCTGTTGTGCGCGTCCTCAAGATCAATCGCTGCAGCAAAGGTTTCAATGCCTGAGTGGAAACCTTCATAGACATCACGGGCAAAAACTGCTGCATTGGTCCAGGTTTCTCGTTTTGGACGGTACCCACCCAGGGTAGGTGGGAAAACACCTTGCCTCTCTAGCTAGCTTGATATTTTCCTGGCAATTACCTTCTCCAGCAGCTTGCCTATTGTATTCTGCATGGTTATAATTCGATATCCCTGAATATTTTTTTGGTCTTTGTCAGGCTTCGGCAAGGGAATCAGATAGCTGTATAACCACTCCTCCTTGATGCTAGCACTCCCTATACTGTTGTTGTACATGTCTGCTAGTTTCTCTAGCTCGTTGTCGGTACACCTATTGATGTCGTCGTATCTTATGCCATCAGGCCTTGGGGCGCTGTTATTTGCTCGTCGAAGCACAGCCTTGATTTCTTTCACTGTCACTGTGTCTTCATCCAAAGTGTTCTGGGCCTTGCACCTGTCTGAGGTGGCCTCCTAGGCCAGATTTCGGCCTCCCATGT
This sequence comes from Cepaea nemoralis, assembly GCA_014155875.1. Taxonomy (NCBI): domain Eukaryota; kingdom Metazoa; phylum Mollusca; class Gastropoda; order Stylommatophora; family Helicidae; genus Cepaea; species Cepaea nemoralis. The sequence continues at coordinate 325,384 of JACEFZ010021327.1, forward strand.
CTGTCTGGCTGCTCTGCTCTAGATAGCGTTCAAAGAGGGCTTTGCCCTTGTCCTCGTCAGTCCTCTGCCAGATGAGGTCAGCACCTTGGAAGTTAGAAATGCTCTTATTCTTGACTACACCACCCATACTTTTATGTAGTTGCCAGAACAATTTCAGTGACTTGTCTGTGCTTACTCTTTGACACACCTCTGCCCATTTTTCTCTTTTAACAACCTTGACCAGGTTTTAGAAATAGCTTACTTTTGTGTGCATCTCTCTTTCTAAGTGCATGCAGGGACTAGGATGACCAGCTCTGTTCTTCTTGGCATGCTGCCATCTCCTTACAGCACTACGCTTATCCACCCAAGCCTTCTCCACCTCGAAATTCCACCAAGGTGGCTGCTTTTTTTTCCTGCCCTGAAGCTTTCTGCGCTTGTCACGTCTTATTTTACTCACCACATCTTGTCCTGTACTGTCATACTGGAAAGTCTTTACCTTTAGCTTGTGCTGCCTGGTTCTGCCTTTCTCCACCAATATACTTCAAGGGTGGTGGTCGCTGCCGTGGTGTCCTAGGACACCCCATCTACACACCGTAGTGAGTGAATGTGAAACCAGCGCCAGATCAATAGCCCGAGAATCGCCATCCCCAGATGTCGCATGTTGTAAAAACATTTGAAGCCGGCAATTTGGAGTAGCTGATCGCCTCCTCGTCTCCTGGAGCGCTACAATGTCGTTCCTGTAAACCAGGGTTTCTAAAATAGAGCCCCGTTGTTTTACTATTGTTAATACACTTAAACATATCTCATAACATTTAACCACTATTCAAATATAGGCCATCCAGGGGTATCTGTACAGTTCCAGAGCACAGACAGATGTTGTGTTGTCCATTTTGGGTGTTGGGTTATTGCTCTCTTCAAACTTGCTGGTCTCTAAATTGTAGCGTGTGGGGGTCTTGTGGATTGATGCATTGTTTGTGTGTGGCTACATTCTGAAATAAATAGTTTCTGCGACATAAATCTTTTTAAACAACGTGTAGCAGTACAGTTTATTTATTCATTTATTTATTATTTTGAAAATCTTAGATAGCTGTTAGGATCAACCTGTATCGCTTTGCTGTACCCTGTCTCTGTATTTTTCTGTCCCACGGTCTCTATCTTTTTTTTCTCACTGTCTCTGTCTTCTGCATATTTGTTTCTGAATCTCTCTTTGTCTTTCACTGTCAGTCTAACTGTCTGTCTTCGACTCTGCATGTCTGTCTTTAACGTTTTGTTTCTCTCCCCCCTCTGTCTCTCTCCCCCTCTCTCTGTCTCTCTCTGTCTCTGTCTCTCTCTCTCTCTCTCTCTCTCTCTCTCTCTCTCTCTCTCTCTCTCTCTCTCTCTCTCTCTCTCTCTCGCAACATTCATTTGACAATGTTTTTTTTTCTTCCTATGTGAATGTAACATCCACAATGATGTACGAAAGATGAGTGATTGGAAGGGCCGAATGTAAGACCCAATTTGTGACCCTTTGAAAATAAAGTTCGTTCGTTCGTTCGTTCGTTCGTTCTTTCGTTCTCTCTCTCTCTCTCTCTCTCTCTCTCTCTCTCTCTCTCCCCCCCCCACCCCTGTATATATCTTTATCTGTCTCTGACTTTAACTCTGGCAGCCTATCTGTCTATCTCAGTACAAATCTTTGGTCTGTCATTTTTCATGTCTGTCAATATTGGTGATTGATTGGTGTCCACAATTGCCGTTCATCTGGGGTGCATATAGTGTTTTTTATGTTAAACCAAATTTTCTGCTTGACAGCGCTGAGTTTATACACTATTGTTATATCCGGGATAAACTCTATCAGATTAACTCATGGTCAACCTCTAGCATTATAGCTTGACCGTCTTGGATGTAGGCACAAAGCAGTATTTAACTAGCCTTCTATCTCACATGAAATCTGACCCACGCTAATAGGCGTATCTCTATAAAATCAATGCCTGCATGGAACCTATTCTGTTTCTTGTGCTATTGTTGCTGGCGTTAGTAGTACGTTAAATGCATATCCATTAATGACGTACATATCTCAAACATATGTTGCTGGCAACACACACACACACACACACACACACACACACACACACACACACACACACACACACACACACGCACGCACGCACGCACGCGCACACACACACACACACACATATAGTGACCATATAGAGATATATACAAATTAAGGACGGCTTCAGTGACGATCTCACCTCTCTTGCGTCTTCACGATGCACTCATACGATGCTGACTACCCATTTTTTTCTGCGTTTCCATCCTGTTTCAGGATATTGTGGTCAACATCAGCATGTTTCAGCTGTATGTTGATTCCCATGGGTGCAGGTGGTGGATGAAGATAGGAGCAGCCGACAGATAGTTGTAGGTTATGGTCTCCACCTTCACGACGGTAGGCAGAGGATCTCCTTTTTTGAGGAGACAATGGCTACGGTCACTGACCAGTATGGTCACTGCTGGGAAGGAAAGCAATGGCAAACTACCTTCTTTACGCATGCCAAGAAAATCATGTTGTGTTCACTTATCGATAATCAGAGAAACGGCGTAAATGAGTGCTCCATAGGAGCAGCCTCGCCCGGTAGGGATAGTCATGCGCACCAGGTGACTCCAGACCGTCAACAGGCTACTAGGTGCAACAGATTAATATAATTGAAAGTAGGAACTTGGAATGTTAGAACAATGAATGCAGATGGAAAGTTGGAGGACATCAAAAAAGAAATGGAGAGAGAGAAGATTAACATATTAGGAATATCGGAAACGAGATGGAGAGGAGCAGGGATAAGGACAGGAGAGGATTGTAAGATTATTTACTCGGGGGGAGAAGAACAGCAAAGAGGTGTAGCCATTATATTAGATAAGCAAACATAAAATTCTGTCAAAGGATATTGGGCTGTGTCAGACAGAGTTCTATTAGTAAAATTAAACGGAAGACCTTTTAAAATAAATGTAATTCAAGTATAAGCCCCAACAAGTGAAAGCAGTGAAGAAAGTATAGAGGAATTTTATAATGACATGGAGTCTGCTTTGAAGAACTGTAAAAAATCAGAAATAAATATCATAATGGGTGATTTCAACGCAAAAATAGGAAAGCAAAGTGATGGATGCAGTGTAGGCAACCATGGTTTGGGAGAGAGAAATGAAAGAGGTTACAGACTTGTAGAATGGGCAAAAGAACAAGAAATGGTTGTAGGAAACACCTGGTTTAAACAACATCCTAGAAGATTATGGACATGGAGGAGTCCAGACAGCAGGATTAAAAACCAGATAGATTACATCTTGATAAGCAAAAGGTTTCGAAATGCATTAACAGTTGTAAAAACAGTTCCAAATGCAGACTGTTACAGTGATCACAAATTAATTACTGGCACATTGAGGGTAAAGGTAAAGAAAGTCAAATATACAACAGGAAACCCTAAATATGACTTGTGCAAATTGAAAACTGACAAAGAAATACAAGATAATTTTAACATAGAAGTAAAGAACAAATTTGATTTATTGTCTGATCTAGAGATCCTATTTCAAGATGTAGATGATCAATGGGAAATGCTGAAGAATTCAATCAGTTGTGCAGCAGAAAAAACTATTCCAAAAGTAAAGAAAGTGGGCCGTAAGACATGGATGACTGAAGAAATTTTACAACTAATGGAAACAAGAAGACAGAACAAAAATAATCCTGACAAATATGAAGAAATTCACAGAAAAGTCAGAACCTTATGTAAGGAGGCTAAAGAAACATGGCTTGAGAAAAATTGCAGAGAAATTGAAAAACAACACAACAGTAAAAATGCAAAACTAATGCACAAAAGAATTCAGGAGATTACTAATCAAAGAACACGTACATCAGCAGGCTGCCTAAAGACAAAACATGGAAGAGTCATAATAGAAAAAGATCAGATTTTACATGTATGGTCAGATTACGTGAAAAACCTTTATGACGATAACAGAGACGAACAATATATTGTTCAAAATAACAATGAAGGGCCAGCAATTTTGAAGATGGAGGTTCAGAATGCTCTTAATCATATGAAATCTGGCAAAACCCCCGGTCCAGACAGCGTCACAACAGAAATGATTAATGCTTTAGAAGAATATGGAATATATAAAGTTGCCGGTCTGCTTAATACAATATATGATACTGGAAATATACCTCATGAGTTATGTAATTCTGTATTTATTGCAATCCCAAAGAAATCAGGAGCCTTGGAATGTGATCAACATCGAACAATTAGTATAATGAGTCACATCACGAAGATTTTGCTAAGAATTATCATGCAAAGAGTTAGGAGGAAAATACAACCTGAAATAGGAGAAGAACAATGTGGGTTTGTAGCAGGCAAGGGTACAGTAAATGCTGTGTATATACTGAGAACCGTAATCGAACGTTCTATAGAAGTAAACAAAGATCTACACCTTTGCTTTATTGACTACACAAAGGCTTTTGATAAAGTGAGACATGTCAACATGATAAGGATGCTTGAAGATCTACAAATTGATGGGAAAGACCTTAGACTTGTAAAAAACATATATTGGAAAAAACAAGCTGCCATAAGAGTTGATAATGAAGTAAGCCAATATCCAGCAGATTAAAATTTAGCCAGCATGTAACATACTGAAACAGCAATGTAATGAACACGGAGCATGACGAATATCCAGATAAGAATTTGTTAGAGAAAGGATACATAACACAAGGCCTATTAAGAGAGGTGTGAGACAGGGATGTGTAATGTCTCCAGATCTGTTTTCCCTGTACAGTGAAAATATTTTCAGAAATATTGAAAATATGGAAGGAATCAACATTGGGGGACGATGCATCAATAACATTAGATATGCAGATGATACAGTCTTGATTGCAGACAATGAACAGGACCTGCAAAATTTAGTAGATGCGGTTGTTACACACTGTGAACAACAAGGGTTAGAATTAAATTGTAAAAAGACACAGATTATGGTCGTCACTAGGAAGAACGAAATACCACAGTGTAATATACAAGTAAATGGGAATATTCTTCAACAAGTGAATAGGTACAATTATCTCGGAACAGTAATAACATCTGATGGGAGATGCCTTGAAAAGATTAGAACAAAAATCGCCATGGCAAACGTAGCCTTTAGCAAGATGAAAAACATACTGACCAATAAAAAGATGTCAATTGAAACGAGAAAAAGAGTGTTGAGATGCTACATAGAAACTGTACTTTTATATGGATGTGAAGCTTGGACAATGAGCAGCCAAGCTGAAAAACATCTGATAGCTGTAGAAATGTGGTTTCTGAGGAAAATGCAAAGAATACCATGGACAGCCAGAAAGACCAATGAACAAGTCCTTCAAGAAACAAATGAAGATCGTAAACTGATCAGAGACATTAGACGTAGACAGTCACAATTTTTTGGGCATGTTATGAGAAGAAATGATTTGGAGAACTTGGTGACAACTGGTAAGATCGAGGGGAACAGACCAAGGGGAAGACCTAGAAACAAGTATCTGGATGGCTTGGCCTTGTGGCATGGTCGAGACAGAAACACGGAACTGATCCACGACTCTGTTGATCGAGTGAGATGGCAGAACATGACCGCCCACGCTTACCGGCATGGCACATGATGGATGGATGGTTGATTCCCAGGCTAAGTTACGCTCATCAGCACGCCATGACTTTCTGAGCGACCGGCTCCATACTCTCATAAGTCACTGGCGCGACTTGAACCGCTTCCAATTCTCGTGCGCTCACGTCAACCACGAGAGTATTCGGGGTTACGGAGAAAGCTGCTAACTTCTCGACCAGGGAGACCTGCGCTGACTACCCATGTAACATAATTTTCCTCTCTCACGCATTTTCTAATCCCCCGCCCCACCCAGCGGTCTTTCAACTTGGAGATGTGTCTCTTTCTGCCATGATATGTGCATGAGACAGAAGGCTGTGGACAGACATGATCACCAACGCCACACGGCATGGACTATAAGAAGATTGGCAGTACACGAGACAGAAGGCTGTGGACAGACATGGTCACCAACGCCACATGGCTTTACTATAAGAAGAAATGTATCTTTATATGTCTGCATAGCTAAAATTGTCAGATTTCAGTCAACAATATTTTCTGTAAACATAACGATATCATAATGTATCAATCACGTACCAGACGATCATGTAACATAAAGAATAAGTAATGTAACAAAAATGTAACATAACCAATATATAACACAGCAAACAGGCAAAAATTAAGAAAATCTAACACACCGATAATGTATGACAACAAACAGGGAACAACGATGACATGGTGTATAATAGACACTTAAAAACGGACAAAATTAATAAACAATCCAGCAGATTAAAATTTAGCCAGCATGTAACATACTGAAACAGCAATGTAATGAACACGGAGCATGACGAATATCCAGATAAGAATTTGTTAGAGAAAGGATACATAACACAAGGAATCTATGTAACAAAATAACTTATGAACATATCAGACCATGGTATAACGAGTATGTATTATAACAAATGGTAAAATAGTGAGCTTATAATGTAAACAATTTTTAATTGCGAGGGGGCTTCAAATAAAAACCTTACATTCTTTTTTTCTCGGGTGAATATATTATGAGAAAATAAAGAACAAATGCAGCATTTTTCGATGTAGTCACCACTACGTTCAATGCAAGTCATCCAGCGGTAATAAAGTGTTTGGATTCCTGTATGAAAAAAATTCTCGTCGCCACTGCTCGGTGTGCCTAACCCAGTCGTGAACAGTCTGTCACAGAAGTTACGCCGTTTTAAAACTTCCTTCTCCACTCATATATTTGCGGGACTGACGGACATGCATCACAATACTGGACCTTCATTCGCCGATGAATTTCTACAGGTTTCACCACTTCACTAATGAAAAATACTGATAACAGAACGCTGCTCATCTTTGGTGCACGTTAAAAGTGGGGTGGTCATCTTTAGACTGTCCAATAACGTCATCATGTTCGCCTGCACCATGATATCACGTGTTTAACACTCTTGACATAATTAACAACAATATTGACAGGTTACAAGACAATGACATGGTTAATGTAAAGTTCTATCATACTTTAGAAGTTATCATTTGAAACCCCCTCGCATTTAGGAAATGTAACAAACAAGTAACACAATTAACGTCACAAACAAGTAATATATGGAACATATAATAATGACGGACAAATAATATGACGAACATGTATTATAACGAATATATATCACGAACGAGCATGCAAAATAATAGATATGTAACATAGTGAGCAGAGAACAACGGACATGTAACATAAGGAAATGTAAAATATTGAACATGAAATTTAAAGAATCTGTCACATAACAAAAATCTAACATCACGAGCATGTAGTTTAACGGACATGTTACAACAAACATGTACCATAACGGACAATTGATATACAGAGCAAATAATAAAAATAATATGGAACTTGATGGACAGGTAAGTTAACAGCCATGTAACTTTACAGATAGACAACTTGACGAGCAACTACGAAGAAGCATGAACGAATATATAACACAATGGATATTTAACATTAACCATGTAAAATGACGAACACGTAATAACGAATATATAAAATAACGAACATATAAAATAACACTGGTCTACGCACATTTTGGTGCCTAAATTTTATATCTGTTCTCGGGTAATTTTGTGTTACTGATTCTAAACATATTATCAGTGTTTGTTTTTCTATCAGCTCTAGTTTTCGAGATAATTAAGAATGACCTTCTTAGAAGGGCATTTGTTATGCACAAACCTAGAGTTAGGTGCCATCTGTGACATTTTGACTTTAATCTGCATTCATATTATGTGTAATTACTGTGCTTTTATTACATTCATATAAAACACACCAGCAATATATTTAACACTTTATCACTAGCATTGTTGTATCTGTAGTCAACATACATAAATCTTCTTTTCGAGAACTTCCTGAAATGTGATATGCCCGGACAGTCATGCTTAAGGATCCAACAGAAATCTGTCATCTTGTTGGCATCCCAAAGTCCCTGGTATCTCTCTTCCATTGTTTGTATATCTTGGTGAAATCTTTCACCTTGCTCCTCACTTAAGTCGTCAAGTTCTTGGCAGAGAAATGTAAATGATTATGGTGGTAATGAAATGTTATGCTCATGTTGCATACAAACTTAAAACAACTCGATAGCATGTTTTTAACTAATTCAGAACAATTATTTGCGTTAACGTTACCCAGAAAGTTTTACACAACTAAAACAAATGATAACCAGGCTGTGGACTCTGTTATGTTCATCGAATCAATACAATTTGGATCGGTTATTAACTTTCTAATTTGAGGTACATCAAAATTTCAAACTTTAAGTTTGTCTATGCTCAATTTCAGTGAATTTCTCAGCCGGTCTCCCTGGTCTAGGTGTCAACGTCTTTCTCCGTAATCCCGTATATTCCCGTGAGTAACGTAACCTGTGCGAGAATCGGTAGCGGTTCTCGCCGCTTTGGTAACTTAGGAGTATGTGAGCCGGTCGTTCAGAAAGCAATGGCAAACTACTGAGTGTAATCTTGCCTAGTACATCAACAGCAGCTGAAAAATGTTGATGTTGACTGTGACGTCCTGTAAGGAATATGCCCCCCCCCCCAAAAAAAAAAAAAATATATATATACTCAATTTCGGAAACTTTCTGCATAAGTAATTACAACAGATACCATCTTTGTTCAGTGCCTTAATAAATTGCTTCATCAAGCCAAGCTTTATATGTCATGGTGGCAGTAGAACCCTTATCCTATCAATGATAGGCTAGTTGACAATAATTTCTTCTCCATCTTTAAATTTATCCGTCTACGGCCACTATTTTTTTGTTCAGGGTGTATCTTTTTCCCTGCTATCCACAAACATATAAAGCATGGGTATTTGGTGAATCCTCTTTTCTGGCTAAGCAAGCAGTTTATCATTTTAGGATCTTCACAAACCATCCGGTTATGTTCTAAATACTTCAATTTTTATTAAGAACTTCTGATTCTAGCATACTTCTCTTTCATTGTAGTAGAATGAGCAATTTGAATTGAGCCATATTTCTTACCATTGTTTAAGAGAACATCTTTCAAATTTCTTTTAGAGTTGTCAATGAAAAGTCGTCACTTATCTGGTGCATAACTTACACCCAATTCGTTTACAAGACCTCCAACATTAGAACAAAACACAAGGTTGTTTTCTTTACACAAGAATGGAAGAAAACCTTGCTCTATGTTGTCACAAAATGTAACCATTGTTTCACAGGTCAGTGGCATATTTCGCTGCATCTCATCAGGTACATACTGCAGAAATCACACAACTTACGTGAATTAATTAGATAAATCCGTCAAACTGAAATATACACATGTTCGCACAGAAATGTCGATTGTCTACCACGGTAATTTTAAACTGACTAACATGTCTTTCTGCTTGCACAAGGACTGCTTACGAAGGTCTTCATGGCACACTTAGAAGAAAAGAGATCCTCAGAAATCAATAACTTGGCCTTTTACCGTCGTTACGTGGACGATATACTAATTATCACCACAGACGAGCTGCAAGCAACGTCATTCCAGGCCACAATGAACAAGACACATATAAACATCTCTTTATCTATGGAACACGAACACAACGAAGCGTTGCCGTTTCTAGATATCCTAATGAGACGTAGAGCAGACGGCACAATTCAAAGATAGGTGTACCGCAAAGAAACATGGACTGGCCAATACTTAAATTTTCAGAGCTTCTCACCTGTCCAGTACAAACGGGGCTTAGTACGGACCCTGTTTCACCGTGCTAGGAAGATATGCACCCAGGACATACTGACAGAGGAATTTGAAACTCTGAAGAATGCCTTAAACCTCAATGGGTACTCCACAGGATTTATAAAGATCCACTGCCAACAGCCCAAACCGACATTAGAAGTAACTACAGTCCCTAAACTCAAGGTATTCATCCAGCTAACCTTTCGAGGAGATGACGTAATGCAATGTCTGCGGGACCGGCTCACCCCAGCAGTCGAGCGAACATTCTGTGCTGCAACTCTAGTCATCGGGTACAGAAACACACCGATCCCTGTACAAGCAGTAAAAGAACCTGTAGCTTTTTACGACAAATTAAATTGTATTTACCAATTTACATGTAGATGCGAGGCCATCTACATAGGCAGAACTGAGCGACAGTTACATTGCAGGGTTTCGGAACACATTCCGAATTGGGTGGACAAGATACTACACACAGAAGATGGTAGCCTAGGCAGGCCGACACACCGGAACAGTCCGGTTTCATCGTTCGGGAGACATGTGCTCAAGAGCGGTCACGTGGTTGAAAGAGACAGTGCCTTCCGTGTGTTGTTCAACACACAAAGTATTCGATTGTTAAAGTTTGCTGAAGCTATAATAATCAACCTTCGTAAGCCGTCCTTGTGCAAGCAGAAAGACATGTTAGTCAGTTTAAAATTACCGTGGTAGACAATCGACATTACTGTGCCAACATGTGTATATTTCAGTTTGAAGGATTTATCTAATTAATTCACGTAAGTTGTATGATTTCTGCAGTATGTACTTGACGAGATGCAGCGAAATATGCCGGGCAATAAATCGTGCAATCTATTTTTGTGTCTTCGTTATTCAAATTCATCACGGGAAAACATTGTTTTCAATATTTGGATTTAGCAGGCATCATTTATGTAAAATCATGTTTGAAATGTTTGACACCAAGCATTTATTTTGTGTAATCACCGTATATCACAATGAACGTGTATAAAAAACGACGTACACAAGATGAAACAAGTAAAATAACAAAAGTGTCACAATAAACATGTAACGACGAACATTTAACAGCGAACATATAATATAAAGGACGTGTAACGATGAACATATAACATAACAAGTAAAATCAATGGGCATATAGAATGACAAATATGTAATATAGTGAACATATAACGACCAACATGTAACATAAGGGATATGTAACATAATGCATTAGTAAAATAACGTGTTTACAAAACAACAAGAGTGCCATATAACGATCAGGAACCATAACGAATAGATAACTAACATGCATGTAGCATTGCGAGCATGTTACATAACGAACATCCAACATAAAGAATATTTAACAAAGGAAATATGACATAACTATCGTGTGTTATAACGAATATATAACACAATGGCAATGTAACGTGGCAAACACGTAATATCAACAAAATGTAACAATGTAATGCAACATAACGAACATATACAATACGAACATATGCACAATGAACATCAAAAATGAAAAAAAAAACCTTTAACTTGGCGCACGTGTAACATAATAATACCTAAAATAAAAGGACATACAACGAGGAACATGTTACTTAACTAGCATGTAAATGGAATTAAATGGATATGTACCAAAAAAAAAAAAAAAGAAATGTAATAACGAACATGCAACTTAATGATCATGTAACATAGTACATGTAATCATAACGGACATTTTAAATAATGTGCATGGAACATAACGAAACACAACAAAACAGAGGTGTCAAATAACGAACAAGTAATATAACGTACATGTAATGTAACAAATGGCCCGTCTCCGTGGCTAAGGTCTTGCGGAAGAGATTCGTAAGCCCGCTTACCTTCATTCGAAACACAAGTGCGACCGATTTGACAGCAGACCGCGTTGCATTGGGTTTTAACGATTGATATGGAAGCCGGTCGCTCAGAAAGCAATGGCAAATTAATTAATTAATTAATTAATTAATTCATTTATTCATTCATTAGCATGTCTTTTGCAGAACCTCGATCCCATAACAACCTTCCGGAAAATTCGATCACAAGCAAAATGTCCCGCGCCCGATACATCCATCAGGATATGAGACGCCACATACTGCACCCATCTTTTCTTTGGCCTTCCACTTCCTCTCTTCCCAGGCATAAACCCCTCCATTATTGTTCTCTCCAAACTCTCATGACGTTTCAAGTGACCAAAATATATCAATTTTCTTTGTTTTATCGTCTTTAATATTCAGCGCTTGGAGTATGGATGTATTTGTTATTTTCTTTAAACAAGTTATTCTTAGAACCCTTCTATAACATTCAAAGGCATTTATAAATTGTTCAGCTTAATGACAAATTACTGAGGATAGCAGTCAAAGTTTAAAATCAGTCGCACGAAGCCACAAACTTCGTCAAGACACTTATACTAAGACCTCCATCTGAGAGATGTAACTGAATGCCTCTAAGCTACCACCCTTGGATGAGAGAACCGGGCTGATGCTCACCTACCGTAAAACGGAGGTGAGATGCTGAGCACGCAACATGCTTAGCTTAGATACCTGTTCGAATGCTCTCAGCTGGGGAATAGGAGGGATCCCCGGATGAGAGGGTCTGGCCGCTTCTTGCTCACTGGTGCACGGAGGTAAGATGCTGAGCCGGCAGCATATGTAGCCTACCTCATGAACGAGTACTAAAGGTAGAAAAAGCGCCCCAGTCGCACGAAATGGTTACGAAGAATGTTTATATCAATACTCATACAAAGTGTAGACAAAGGTGGATAAACGTCTTGTAAACACGAAATGGAACGCCTGGCTAGCGAATCCATTGCGTGAAAGTCCGAACCGAAAGCTTACCTAGTGGATGTCGCCCGCAGACTGACCGTTCCTGGTTTCTGCTTGAGCGACCATGGGCAAACGAAATACCCGATATACGGAAGTGATGAATTAAAGCAGTCATGAGCAGGACGTTGCAACTCCTCGGCTTAGCCCAGTCCCAGAGCAATATGTGCCGGCTCTGCAATTATGGAAGCCTCCTTGGATTGCGGAGAATGCCCATGGTCTGCCCCGGCCTTCCCTTGAGGGTTGACCGTGACGTCCCTGACCGTTCTATCTTGACCAGCTGATATGTGTGCGACACCACAACAATAGGAATCTAACGTGCCTCGAAACCCGAGGAAGGCAAACTTCATTAAAAAATGCCCGCAGAAGTCGGAAGTGTTGGCCTATGGGTGGCAAAATAAAAATTGGCACTACGCAACTACATCCGAGTGAAATGTCTTTCATGCTAGGAACAGCTCTGACTACCTAGTTTTCCGAATAGCTCGTGTCCGGAACAACTCTGACTAGGTAAGAATGTTAGTCGTGCCCGGATCTGTAGAGTCGTGCTCTGACTACATTGTCCCCATGCACAGCAACAAGCACATGTACGAATCGAAAACTCGCTGAGTGGATGCCGTTGGACAGGCCTGGTTTGTGCGGGAATGTCCCTGCGCGAACGAAATGCCCAGTATATTGAAGTGAGAAATTAAAGAAGCCATAAGAAGGACTTGACGATTCCCTCGGTGAGCCCAGCACCAGGGCGCTATTTGACGGCTCTGCAACTATGGATGCCACCTTGGATGCCGGAAAATGCCATGGACTGTCCCTGCCTTCTCTTGAGGGATGACCGTGAAGTCTTCGACTGTTCCAACTTTACCAGCTGGGATGTTGACGGTACCACAAAACTGAGAGTCTCCCAGGAATACTAACCTGGTCAAAAACGCACGCAGAAGTCGGATAAGTTGGCCCAAGGGTTTCGGCCTAAGAGTGCCTAAAAACACTCCGCAATGACATTTGAAAAAACTCCGGATGAACGCAAAGAAGAAGAAGAAAATGCTGGTGTTGACAACGATATCCTGCAAAAAGGATATGCAAAAAAAAAAAAAATGAGTGTCCGGAGGAATGCGGTAGCGTATTGGCTAGACGCTCGCATACTGGCCCGGTGGTCATGGGTTCGGCCCACACTGGAGAGGATTCAGATGTTTATAAATGACCTAAGATCCCAAGCAATCCAGCCTAAAATGGGCACCTAGATATATCTTGGGCAATAAATCGGTCTATGTTAAACTGACGATATAGGCCACCCAGTGCCGATTGGTCTATATAAATAGACTAGCACCGCATGGCCAAAGCGTCTTAAGATGTGTACAAGGGTAGTTTACTTACTTGACTTAATGCGTGTCCGGGCTTATTATGTCCAAAATCTGGCCACACATGATTTATTATACTCGTGGTGGTCACAGTTCAATAACTTTAGAACCGCTGAATATTTAAGAAGAAATGTATCAGTTCCCATCGATCAGTTCCGTCTTTGATAGCACGCTGTTTACAAAGCACGGGAGGATCTTGTCTCATGAACAGTTTCTCGTGTGCAATTGTTTCTGTAATGTTTTCACAAAAAGTCCAGCGTTTTAGATTTATGATGTTGTAGTTTAGAGTTTGTTGAAGCAAAGTGTTTTAAGACATTGACTAAATGCAGCTCCACAGAACGTATTCTACGACGCAAATATTTCAAATAAGAAAGGAAGAAACAAGACGGAATGTAGCTAATGGAGGTGATTTCACTTGCAAGGCAACCAGTTCGTGTCTGGGTTTAGTGTTAGATCCAATCCGATCTGATATGTAGAAAAAAAAAAAAAACTGTCCACCTCGTTCAAGCAGCCTCAGTGACGTTAGTTAGAGTTGTGGTTGTTAAAATTGCGGGTTAGTTTCTCTCGTCAGCGTTGCATGATATTTCGATTTCGCACCGTTTATGCCTGTAACGTTATCTGTGTGATTGGCCGACGAGCTCTCCTTTGTGTCAGTTTCTTCTTGCTTTTCAGTTTGTCAATGATCGCTCCTGGCCCGTCTGATTTGATTGGGTGCAATTCTTATAAGGACTCTTTATTTGATTATTTTTGGCTAGCATTATTTGCAAAAAAATAAAAAAAAAATAAAAAAAAAAAAAAAACTTGCTTCATTGCCACAGCTTCTTCGCGTTCTTTGTCCATTTCGAGTTAATTGTCTATGCCCCAGTAAAAGTCAGATGTGTCGGATTCCTCCTCGGGGCTTTTTTCAGATGTCTGATGGGATCCTGTTGTGGGATGTGGATTTTAATCTAAGAGAATATTTTGTTAAAAGAGTCTAGTTGATTTAGTTGATTCTCTGGTCACTGCTAGAATGCAAGTTGATCATGGAATTCGACCATAAACACAAGAAGGAAAATACTTCACTCCTGTTCATAACTGTATTTATGTGTAATTCTCCATTCCCACTTATCACCTTATAAATTTACTATAGAGGATATTGATTGTTTACAACATATAAAACAACCACGGTTGAACAACCATCAACACTGGACTTGACGTAAACATCAACAATTTTGGACAAACAGTTCAGGCATTAAATCAAGATCTGTAGTAACATACATGAAATTGTAATGGCCACACTGAAATTCCAGAACAGGCATGGGAATGATTTTCAATATGAAATAGAAAACACATTACCCACATTGTCCCCAGAAAAAACCAATGTTATTACAAACAAGCACAACAACCACTAATTGGTTCTACATCTTTGACCCACTGTACATCAGTAAAGTAAACAATGGTCTAAGTTCATAAAACCCAACATATAAACAATTGTTTCTGACACCAGTTACAATTCTCATATTTAAAAATAATGAGATGGTGTCAGAGTACTCAACCAAAACAACAACCACCTGTTGATTCTACCATTCACTGAAAACAAGCTACTGACCTTAGCATTCCATGGCATGGAAAAAAACCACATATAGAAACTTTGCTAGTACTAATAATTAAACTAATTATTTAATTACAGTCTTTTTCGTTAGGTGTTGCTGTCGGTTATTCTTCTCCAGTGCGAAGCAGATAATGTCGATATTTTTCCGGTCAGAAATAAATGTACTCACAGTCATGTTCGTCCTTACATTATGTTCACTGAAGTTGGCTGGTGAATATTTATAATCCATAATCCAAGAATAGAATTATACACAAGCACATATCCCCTCCGTGGGGCTGAATTCAAGAATACTCTGTTGCCATTGCGCTCTGTGTTCCAATTGAAATTGATGCCTAGGTCTGTCATACCTTCAGGAGATGCAACTTAAGCTCTTGCAGAAGGTTCTTCCTAGATCATCTTATCGATGAAAAAGATGACGACTGTCCAACAGCTCGGTTTATGTTAACCGTTTCCCAATTTAGTTCAAGAGGCTTTGTCACACACCCGGTTCATGTTGATAGGCCATCCCACACTTGGTGATGGGCAATTAGGCCGACATGGAACCAGCGTAGAGTTCTGATTCATTCTATTTCAGTGGAGTAACATACCATGTTGAGTCATTCATTCGTTTCATCTGGACTTTTGTCCAGGGTTGGTCTGCTGCAGGACATGGAACTGAGGATATTAATTCCAACACACCAACTGGGAGTCTCACAACAATCAGATGATTCGTGTTGTTGCATGCAGTAGAGGCATTTACTCCACTAGCTTCTTTCGTATGGCCTTCTGATGGTGTTTCGGTTCTGAGATCTCGAGTGGATCTGGCTGCTTTCAGAGTGTTGTAGATTGGAACCTTGAGGTAATCTGGTTTCTAAGTTGTTTTTCAGTTGGTATTAAGTTGGTACCTTGGTTGTACTTACTTGTGTTGTTTCAGTGTCTCTTCCCATTTGTTTGAGTTGGTGTTCGTATCTAGAACTTGGTGTTGAGTCTGCCGCTGTATGACTGATTGAAGGATTATTCAATCCTGAACAGGAAACTGGGAATGTCCCATGGTTTCGTTGACCTCGCGGATTGATGGCGTACCAGGCGGTATCTCCCAGACGTAAAAGTAGACGATACTCTGTTGTCGGTGTATTTTAAATATCAATTTATCTTGATGGACAATTAAATACAGAGATCAATCCTGGATATCCTAACAGAAGTAGGACTATCAATCGCTGAGTGTCTCTCTTCAACAGATCTTTCGCTGGCTAGGCAGCGGATAAGCGTAGCAGTCAACGTTGATGTTTTTCTAGATCCAGACTATAGTTAGGACAGGTTGCCATTTTATCACTTTCTGGCTGTTGACCCAGGATCCAGTTTTAGTGATATAGTCCAACAAAATCCAAACCACCACTCGCTACTGTCTATAGAAATGGATGACAAAAAATACAACACAGGCATTAATACTTTGTGGTGTAATAACATTTTCTCAACACAATTACAAACAAAAAAGGGGAAGGAGATAGGAGTGGGTTTCCAAGTTCCATGTCCCTCCTTGCTTGTTGTAGAGCCATTCTGACTCTAAATGTGAGTAAGGTATTTTCTCACTCTGTATTCGTTCCCATGTTGTTACTGAGACTTTCTGATGTGTGAAGCCATCCTTTCTATCCAACACTTTGCTAGTGCATCTGTCATACCTTGAAGAGAATAGTCCGGACTTAGGCTCTTTTGTTTCCGATTCCTCGTCTCCATTCCTTCGCTATAATCAGCATTAGGCCAAGGCTATTCACATTGTCTTCTTATGTACTGACATGCGCAAGGATTCTTACATCAACATCATCATGTCCCCAGGGGTCACATTAAAATGTATATTCCCACAGTAAAGAGTAACAATCAGGACAGAATATAATTCTCATAACAGAGAAAAACAAACATGTACATTTCTCTGATATTAAGTACATGATAATCATACATAATAATTAATCATAATGATAATGCTAAGGAGCCTATGTTTTTGGATTTTCCTCATTGGTTAATCCATAAAACTAAAACATAAATTGTTTTCCCCCACTGCTTACAACAGTATGAGATTAGTGAACGCTGTGATATATTTTTCCAAGTGCTGCTATTTGTAAGAACATTTCTTATTTATTAGAAATGATTTATGCAGCCTGATAAGTGTTCGGAACATATAATATTATTCCAGTTGTCCGCCACCCTTAGTGCGGTGTGGCTAAAGGCTTGGTTATATCATGCGTTTTCTTTTTTTCCATGGGATTATATTCTCCCACAGGGCATTTCCCTAGCAATATTTTATGAAATGATTACATGTCCATCACCCATATTGAGTGGTTACTAATATGTTAACAAGAAGAGTGTACAAAATTTAGCACGATAGTTGCAAGTTACAGATCAGCAATTTAGGAAAACAATTTCTCCAACATGAAACCATGTCTATCAGATAAGATGCGTTATCAATATTTTGCGTCCGCATGGAGAGAAAGTTTCTGAAATGTGCTTCTGAAATGAGTTGAATACTCTACAGTACACATAATATTTATAGATTATAAGCATTGCTAGTGAGATATAGGTTCACAATGCCTATAAGAGATTTTAACATAGGAATTAGAAATTGTAAGTATGGAAATTTTACAGCGTGGCACACACATGGTGCTCAGTACTAAAAATCATTCAGACTCTAGTTTACAAGAATTTTTGATTTAACATTTTAACTAATTCTTAATTAAACACAATGGCATATGTACCTTATAAAAATACATAAATACGTATTAATAATGTAGATTTAACATACCAATTGCTGCAGAGAATGACATATTTTTAGGGCTAAAATCGCCCATCCCCGAAGGGAAAGGCTGACGTGTCTGTCTCCTTTGTCTACATTGACCAACATGGCTATTCTTTTACCTTTGTTTAAAATCTAGCCTGTCTGGCCAGGTACGTGAACCGAAGGGAAAGGCTGACGTGTCTATCTCCTTTGTCTACATTGACCAAAATGGCTATTCTTTTACCTTTGTTTAAAATCTAGCCGGTCTGGCCAGGTACGTGAACCAAACTAAGGCCAAAATTTAAACTAATGCCAAATAAATTTGACTGCCCCACGGGTTAGTTTGGCTCTGTTTTCTTTCCCCAAAAGTAAGGTACTTAAGCAGTAATTATTAGGGATTGTTATTTTTAAGGGCGTCAATGCTAGGAAAGGGTAAGGACGTTTTAATATGCTACAAGTGTTAAAAATATTGTTTGCCAATTAAATACAACTGGTTGGACGTGGAATCTGGAGCATGTGACATTCCTCTGTACCTTTTGTATCCACACAGCTTATGTCCAGTTTGCCAGGGTTTGATCTAATGACATTTAAATTATTTTCAGCTTGTGTTCCATAGAGTGGGAGCCGCGGTGGCGCAGTAACTAGCAGCCTTGCCTGCTGGCCCAGGGGTCATGTGATCAGATTCCTTTCGACCCGGGGAATCTGTTTTAATTGGCTTTGTCTTCAAGGTGACGATGCCTAAATTATGGTGCCATAAAATTCCACGCGAAGCTGGAATTTTATGGCATCCATAAAATGGCTGCCGGAGTGATATCGACAAAATCACCTTTGGTCCATGAAAAGTATGGTGCTATAGTGTGTTTACTTTTTTTTTTGGCCCCATTATAAAATTCAATATCTCAGTAACCTACTGAGGGGAAATGATGAGATTTAGCAAATACCCTTATCATTATGTCCACCCAACAAAATTAATTTTGTTCTGAAGATTGTACAGCAGATTTCAATGTTTGTTTATATGCGGTATATAATTTACAGGTCAGACATTAAGTCCAACATTTTAAAAGTATTACAGCTTCACCAAAACACATCCGCGCTTTTTTAAAAATTGTCTCGCGGTTTTGTTTTGGCACAAACTGCGCGCATTTATATGGGATTGTTCAGAGATGTCTCCGATTTGGGTTCTTTCATGAAACGTGATTATATAAATAAATATATAAATAAATCTTACCATTAATGTAATATTAATAGCTAATATGTGAATGTGTGAATATTGTTCAATGGGATTAAAAGTGAAATTGTGTACACTTCAAAGCATCGCTATGAAGTTGTACACATATTTTTGTCAAGAAGCTGATCGCAAGAAACTGTTTCATACTGTTACAAATCCCGAAAAAAGAACAGTGCATGCATTGGGTTTGAGTAAACGGTCATTTCGTCGATGGGTGCAAGAATCTGGAATGAAACCAACACGCGATAAGCAAACGGTAGGTAGAAAGGCAATTGTAGACAGCTTTGACAAGGATGTCATCAGGCGAGTTATTATAAAAATTATGGATGCCAAAGAAACAGTGACTGTAAGAAAACTAGAATGAGGTGAACTGCAGTAAAGCTTAAAAAGGCAATGAATGAATCACCCAAATAAACGAGAAGTAGATTGTGAGCTTTACTAAAACACGACTACAAGAGACAAATTGGACGTTGCGGCCAAAGCCTTCGTCAGCACAGGACAAACAAATACAAACCAACACAAAACTACATGAAACACACTATGACAATATTAAACTATTAAACTAATTAAAATTAAATGTACTCATCTGAATACTGTGTCCTAGCTTGGAAGGTCTGACACACGTGTGTCAGACCTTCCAAGCTAGGACACAGTATTCAGATGAGTACATTTAATTTTAATTAGTTTAATAGTTTAATATTGTCATAGTGTGTTTCATATAGTTTTGTGTTGGTTTGTATTTGTTTGTCCTGTGCTGACGAAGGCTTTGGCCGCAACGTCCAATTTGTCTCTTGTAGTCGTGTTTTAGTAAAGCTCACAATCTACTTCTCGTTATTTGGGTGATTCATTCATTGCCTGTAAGAAAACTGAGGGTTTTGTAGAGAAAGAACAATAACATAGAGCTATCCAAAACAACTTTGTGGAAAATTATAAGGACATTAGGCTTCACTTTTAGAAAGTACATGGGAGGTAGAAATATCCGCATTTAGGAGCCATGAGAAGAAGATACCTACGTGAAATAAGGGAAATGCGCAAAGAAAATTATGACATAGTGTATTTGGATGAGACATGGATCAATGCGCACCACACAAGTGAAAAGGAATGGCAATAAATGGATGGAAAGATAAAGCGTTATGTGCCAGGCAGTAAAGGACAGCGTTTGGTCATAGCCTATGCTGGTAGTACTCATAATGACTTACTACAGAATGCTGGGCTAGTGTTCGTATCAAAGCATACAGACAATAGGGATTATCATAATGAGATGAATGGTAATGTATTTAGAGATTGGCTCGAGAACACACTACTTCCATCCCTTGATAGACCGTCTTGTCTAATCATGGACAATGCATCATATCACAATGTTGTTGCCCAAGAAGACAAAATACCTACTGCATCGAGCAAAAGGAAGCAATAAAGATATGGCTCCGAAGGGAAAATATACCATTTCCAGAAACATATTTCAAGCTACAGTTGTTGTCCCTTGTAAAACAGGCGCAAAAAGCAAGAAATATCAAATCGACAAGTTGATAGAAGAGCATGGCCATAGGTGCTTGAGACTTCCGCCGTATCATTCTCATTTAAACCCTATAGAACTTGTGTGGGCTAAAATTAAAGGACAGGTGGCAGCTGCCAATACTACATTCAAATTGTCTGACGTCAAGATACTAACCCAGTCCGCGCTATTAAGTATTGATAAAAGTTACTGGAAAAAATATGAGGACCATGTGTTGAAAGATGAAGAGGACTATTGGAGAAAGGATGGATTGAATTTTTGCAACCAGAGCAATCATCATCCTATTGGAATCGTCCGACACAGATTAAGGTCTGAGCAGATCGCAGACCTTAATCTAGGTACACACTTACTGGGATATTTTGCTTCAACTATTCAGACGAATTGCAGGCCCTAAACATTACAGCATCAGCATAATGTCAATGGCAACAGTTTGTATTCAACGGTGATGAATTTCCAATTCCGCAAGATCTCAGCGATGACAAACAACTGTATTGAAAAAAAAAATCACACACACACTAAACGCATTGAATACCAACAGAAGAGTAATATTGCGACGGAAACTGACATATTGTAGCATAACAAGAAACGTGAGAGGAAACACGTTGTCAAATTAGGGGACAACACATGTGCATACGAATAAATCTATAAACTTCTATGAAAAGAGGACCAACATCTTGGTAGTTAAGAAGAAAGCCCACTACAGAGACACTGACAACTATTTTCATAGTGCAAAACAGGTAATCATGTTCCGTCTCTGAATGGTAAACAGCAGAGTAGACAATCTTTCATGAAGACTCAAAGCGGGTCTGTCACCCATGTGTACGTGTGAACAAACTACACAGACAGCTGAATAGATCCTTAAAAATAGAAACATGATGACTAAATTGCGGTTTCATTTCTGGTCACTCCATACGCACATTAACTCACAGCTATTTGGAAGCTTTCACGAACTCAATATAAAAAGCTAACATGAATGCTTGTGTACACATTATTAACCAGCAGCTGAAGAAACAAGAAGGAAATGAAAAATAAGGTAAGAAATATATTCCTTCTACTTTCCTGTCAATTTACAAATTATTTACCCCATGTCTCTGTAAATTCTCCGTCTTTACTAATATTACACATTGCACCCCTCTCGGGATTCTCCGTGGTGAAGTGGTCAAGCCGTCTGACTCGGGCTCCGAAGGTTGCATGTTCGATTCCGGGCCGCGTCCTTCATTTTACGAGTGCATTTTTTCGGAGACTCTCGAGGGTCGTCGCTATAGCTACGGAGTTCGTGATTTGTGCGACGCTTTCCGCGCTGCGGAAAGAAATGAGCCATATGGGATAACCCGGTGCTATGCAGCCGACCCTGTCGACTTTTAAGCTACTTCTTTTATTGCACCCACTCCCATACGAATCCGGATACGCCTTGTTTCGTCATGTGAATTGGCGGGGCATTCATTACTGTAAAATTAAGTTTGTTAGCGAGAAATCACAGGTCTTTCATCAAAACATCAAAGAAATATCGCCGCTTTCGATGATTTAAGTTGCTTTTGGACCTATCAAAGACATATTCCTTGGATGGGTGGTAAATATAAGACGGCAGGAAAAAATTCATAACGATGCAACAGACAGTTTTCAAAATAATTGATCGTGAATGACGGCATTCATTTCTGGACATACTATAGGATCATATACCAAATGGAGAAAAGTTGTTTAATAACTTGTTTATGATAACAACAGCAAAACTTTGAAAACCACTGTGAGAAATAAGGTCATGTCAGTGACATAGGAAATGGTAACGTCCACAGAGAGAATTAATAAACTTAATCTGCATCTCTCCACTGTTGAATCAGAACATCCCTTGCCTGTTTTTCAGAGCAATGTTGGAGATCAAAGAACGGCTAGAAAACGAGTTGGGGATTATAATATAAACAGTCGACCTTGTGCAGATGGCGAAGTGTTAGTGGCTGAAAACACAAGAGACCTGTGACAAGTTTTGGGTGTTTCTGTAGAGTTATAAAGAGCGGTCTTACTGCAATATTAAGAACACAGAAACAATGGGTATGTCACAGACAAAGATAGTATCAAATTGTTATATAACAATAGCAGGGGATATGCTTAACCAACTGAGTGGTCTCGAGGTACAGTGTCTGCCTCGAGTGCTACAAGTTCCGGGTTCAAACCCCGGTGAGGGCCGTGTTTTTTTCACGTGGACTTCTAGTAACAAAATTTCCCCTGGTCTCTACCCTGGCAGTTTGAAATCGAAAAAGAGTAGCATAACGGCGCTTCCCGGGCAAAATTCGAGTTAAAAATCTATCCAAATTATTCCAGAATCCTCATCGGTGCTACGGAGTTCAAGCACTGAGCTGAGATTTCCGGACCCAGGTTTGAGTTAGGAGTAGAACGGAGCACTAATGGGTTTCACCCGTGTGCCGTGATGTTGATCCGTCGACTAAACTATGCTTAACAAATGAATAAATTAACATATGTGGGGACAATCATAACTTTAAACACAGAAGCCACAAACAATATGTTGCACGATTTATTGCCTAGCATAATTCGCTGCATCTCGTCAGCTGCATACTGCAGAGTTGTTGTGTGTCCATCAAGAATGATGATGACCAGTCATTTCATCCAGTGGGGTTGAAAGTATGGAGCCGTGAGTTCTAAGATGGCTGATAAGGTCTATTTTGGCTCGAATTGTTCTTTGACAATGTGGACAAAGAATGCTTGACGTTTCTGGAGGAGGATTTCCTGCAGTGGTTTTTCTGTTCTGTCTTTTCTTCACAGCTCTTGCAGTCCTGGTTGCCTCACAAGTGACTGCACCCTTGCGTAATGATGCACGCCACGAATTTCGGTCTCTGGCTGCAGTCTCCCAGGTGTCATGATGAATTCCAAAAGCATTCAGTGAGATTTTCAGAGTGTCTTTACAGCGTTTCCTCTGGCCGCCTTGGGAGCAGTTTACCACTACGCAACTCGCCGTAAAAGATTCGTTTAGGGAGCCTGTGATCTGGCATGCGAGCCAAGTGACCAGCCCAGCGAATCTGATTCTTCATTAGTAGAGTGTGGATACTGGGCATGGACGCTCTTTCTAGGACTTCAGTGTCTGGGATCTTGTCTTGCCATTTAATCTTCAGTAACTTCCTCAGGCATACTGTGTGGACGTGGTTTAATTTCCTAGCGTCTCGCTGATAAACAGTCCAGGTTTCACAAGCATATAGCAGTGTGGATAATACAACTGCTTTGTAGACTTTCAGCTTTGTTTGCAGGCTTATTCCATTTCTGTCCCATACATTCTTGTACAGTCTGTCAAAGGCCGCGCTGGCCTTGGAGATTCTTGCATTCACTTCATCATCAATTGTGGCAGCTTGTGACACAGTGCTGCCAAGACAGCTGAATTTGTCCATAACACTTAGACTATGACCATTCACTTTGATATTCGGCACAGTGTGTGATTATTCCCTGGATCTGACTGGTACATAACTACAGTCTTCTCCAAATTGATATTGAGGCCAAAGTTGGCACAGGCATGTGAGAAAGCTGAAACATTATGTTGCATGTCCGCCTCTGAGTTGGCGTATAGAGCGCAATCATCAGCAAACAGGAGCTCTCTGACGGTGTCGCTGTCAATTCTGGGTTTAGCTTTCAGCCTTCTGAGATTGAATAACTTTCCATCCATGCAGTAGTTGATGTGTATTCCAATGTCGTTCTCGAAGGCATTCGTCAACATAGCTGAAAACATGAAGCTGAACAGTGTTGGTGCCAGGAGCACATCCTTGTTTCACTCCATTGGTGACAGGAAAGGGCTCAGACAGTTCACCATTTTCCTGTACTCTTGCATGCATGCCATCATGAAATAACCGCACTATTTGGACAAACTTTCGTGGACAGCCATATTTTGCCATAATCTTCCACAGTCCTTCTCTGCTGACTGTATCAAAAGCCTTGGTAAGGGCAATGAAAGTGTAGAACATTTCGCAGTTTTGTTCCTGACATTTCTCTTGCAGCTGCCTTGCAGTGAAAATCATGTCAACAGTTCCACGTTATTCTCTGAAGCCACACTGGCTCTCGGGAAGAAGACCTTGATCGAGATGGGCCGTGAGGCGACTGAGAAGAATTCTGGCGAGTATCTTCCCTGCGATTGAGAGCAAGGAGATGCCTCGGTGGTTGTCACAGGATTGGCGGTTTCCTTTTCGTTTGTAAAGGTGGACTATTGTCGCGTCCTTGAAATCTTGTGGCATGGTCTCGTTCACCCATATGTTTGAAAAGACTTGGTGAAGCTGCTCTGTTAGGACCGGCCCATCTGCCTTGTATATCTCTGCCGGGATGGAGTCCGGACCAGGTGCCTTGCCGCTGGAGAGTTGCTGGATGGCTTTGTTTACTTCCACTATGGTTGGCAGGTCATCAAGTGTATCATTGATGGGAACTTGAGGAAGGCAGTTGATAGTGTCATTATCGAAGAAGGACGTTGCATTTAAGATGTTACTGAAATGTTCTGCCCAGCGCTGAAGGATGTCTTTCTTATCGGTGACCAATGTTCCCCCATCTGCACTGAGGACGGGAGCTGTGCCTAGAGATGTAGGACCATAGGCCGCTTTCAGTGAGTCGTAGACGTTTTTCATATCATGTCTGTCAGCAAAGCCTTGAATTTCATCAGCTTTGCTGCTCAGGAGTCCCGCATGTGCCGAAGTTTCTGCTGCACTACTCTCCGAATGTTCTTAAAGGCATCTGTTTTTGATGTTGACTTCGGGTCATTCAAATGTGCCTTGAGGAGAAGATGTTTCTCGGCCAGCAATTTGTTGATGTCTTCGGAATTTTCATCAAACCTGTATTTATGCTTTCGGGGGGGGGGGGGGGGGTTGGTTTGTGGGGGGGGGGGGGGGGGGGGGGGTTGGACCCAGGATTTCCATTTTCACCCCTTGAGGACGCCGTGGTGGTTTGATGTGAATGTTTATTATCGAGATAATGAGACGATGGTCTATCCATTATTCGGCACTCAGAGTTATATATCATATAAAGTGAATAAATGAATAATACTTAAGCTAATAAAAAAATTGATGCGCATAGTCATTGGTATTGTTCGAATGTGGAACATCTGTTATTGCCACGGTAATTTCAAATTTATAGTTATAACATCAGATGGGCTGTGCGTGACAGACATTAAGAACATAATAGATCAAATAAACCCTGCAGTTCATAAGATGAAAAGTAGCGTATTTATCATAAATAAAGTAGTGAAATGTTATACCAAACCTGTTCTATTAAATTGCAATAAATTTTGGAATGGACTGTAAACGAACAAATTAAGAAGTCGTGGTTTCTGAAAGGAATCTTGTGATTACCCTGGTAATCTGTTTATTATAATGTGCATAATGTAATAAATTCATTACCCACTTCCACGCAATAGTTGTTAGTTACTTTGGCCATCTTGTCTTTGTCTTACCCTCTCATCTTCTCTCTTATAGTCCACGCCTCATGGCGTTCGAGATCTTTGTCTGTCCACAATCTCCCGTCTTTCATGCTGTCAATAATTTCTGATACCGATTTTCATACATGCCATGATATCCAGCATTTTCTCTCTATTGGTATCCCCTGTCTTGTTTTCCCTCCAGCCTTCACGTTGTGATAACATCCTCCAGCTGTCCCCTTCTCGAGACATGCCCAAAGGATGTGAACGGCCTTCTTGTGATGCCAGTAAGCGCTTCGTTAATTTAATAATAATGACAGTAGATTTGTGAGATGCTCTTTCCTAAGTAGCCTTTATGAACATAATGTAAATGAACTGTAATGCCATATTTGGTGTAGTGTATATGGAGGTCATACACGGTCTCCCAAGTGGTGCCCTCGTGCTGGGGAAGGGGCCTGGGACAAGATGTCCATCAGTCAAGCACCGCCCCTGCAGCAGCGAGATAGCCTTCGTTATCGAGTGTAATCCCACACCCATGCAATTCCTCGGCATGCAGGATGCACCTTAAACTTGGGACTTAACACTGGTAGGGTGGCTAAATTAGTACCCCACCTTCTCCATGGGTGTCCCGTAGGCTAGCGGAAGGAAGAAGGAGCCTTACTTCTCTTTTGATAAGGGAATACTCCTACCCTGCCACCCGAGTGAAATGATGTCGGTTTTTGACTCAACACTCAAGTGTTATTTAGTGTATTAGGAGAGTTAGATCATTGCTTTGTTGATCCGGCAGCTTCTGCAGCTTGTCTTATTTCAGACGTATTAGTGTCAAATTTCCTCTGGAGTAAACTAGGCAGGCCGAGAGAGGGAATATGCTGCATGGGCAACACATGGTCTCTAAATTCAGCCCAGGCTTTGTGTTATGGAGAGATAACCCCATTTTACAAACTATCGTCTGTCAAGATCGCAAGATCCCAGTTAGTCAGAATAATAATACATATTTATCTATTTCAGATTCAACAGTATCGCAAGCTGCAGAACTTCAAAGTAAAGGATGTTTCTTCTGAACTCGTGAGTCAGCGCTTAAAGAACAAAAAACAAACAAAAAACACCTTTTTGAAAGCTCGTTTTTGAAAATAAATTTTGGATCACGATTTGTAATTGTAATTTGAAGTTAGAAATTTAGATCGACGTATAACATATAATTATACCGCATTTCAATATGCAGTTTACTAGACGTTGTAAGCAAAACTACTTTAATGGAATATGAGCCATGCTGATTTGTCTACCTACACATTCGGACGTCAGCCTGAAAATGCCAAAAACGAAGCATTAAACTTGAGGATTTTGATATCTGCATAGAGTTTGTCCTCAAATAGAGCGAGTGATGGTGAACGTGATTTCAATGTTCTGCATAAGTTTAGCATCATAAAGCAAATACTTAGCCGCCATTTTACCTATTCCACTGTTCCATTCATCAGCATCTGCTATCTTGAGTCTATTGAATATGATACATGTCTGTTAAGTAATCTTTTTTTCTGTATTTGGGTTGCCCCACGTAATGGAGCCACTGTAAGTGGGGGCTTGTAAAGTCAGGGCAATTTCTGAGTCACTGTTGTATGTTATACTATAGCGAACATCGTTACTGCGCATTGGGCATTCCCAAACAGCACTCCGATGCAGCAGCCATCCCAAAGTATTTCTGTAAACTGTTCCCACAGAGAGCTGGTTATGGTAGCTTATCTCTTTCCCTCGAAGCCCACATTAACTAGCCCGACCAGACATCACCCCAAGTTCATGTAATCGGGAAAGCATCAGAGTCTCGTCAACATCGACCAAGCGATTCCTTACTGCACTGATTATACTAGCCCTGTGCATGCTTCTCCCCATGGCTTCTAGAAGTCCACGATGTATTAACAGTTCAGTAGATGGTACGGTGACGAAAACATAAGATGGACAACAGAACGTCCATGTGTGATAATACCCTATACGCCGGCACGGTTGATGTTGGCATTGGAATAGTTTGTAGCTTCTGCGTAATATGTGTGAGTTCATTAACTATTGTTGTAATCTTGCGGACCCCCGGAATACACGACAACCCAAACCAGGTCATTGGTTCTATAGCCGTTTGTGACATGATTCTTTCTGTGTTTACGATCATGAACTGTTTTCTATACTTCTCAACATTGAATGGGCGTCCAATAAACGCGAAGATGTGTGATGTCTTCGTGCTTGGTGTATTATACTCAACAATTCTTTCATCATGTCTCCATCTGGCTGTGCTGGCAATACATCGTTACATTTACATTCTAAAACCGTTCTATTACATCAACCACGTAACTGGACGCAACATCTTCAAAATGCTTATCTGTATTTGGCTGTCAGCGATGATTTATGCTATTATCCCTGTGATTTTTTATAGGGAAGACAAATTTCACACCAAGTGTATAATAACACAACCTCCTTTTTGGTACTACACCGTTAATGTTATTATTGATGCTATAGCTTGTGTTATTATCTGTGTGTGCTACTACAGCATCGCCCGGGTAGCGTTTGAACGTAAGAAAGCAAGGAGCACTCGAATGCAGCAGAGCTATACACCAGATGTCGTCATTGCTACAACCAATTATAAAGCTGCTATAAAAAGTGTCAAGTATTTCGCGGCGATGTTTGGTACATTCCTGGTTTGCTATGCTCCTACAACCATTGTATCACTGCTTTCACAGTTATCATATAATGCTCCAAAATATGTATCATTGTCTTCCTTCTATATCTTCGAAATCCACCCAGTTATACATTTCTTAATTCTTTATCACATGAATTCATCTTTTCGATTAGAAATTCAGAATCTATTTGCAAAATATCTTATGTTTTGTTATAATCGGAGAAATATAGTCTAACCCATGCATGTTTTGTGATAACCGGATAAATTATTTTTCAACCCATCCATGTCTTCTTATAATCGAGAAATATAGTTTAACCCACGCATGTTTTGTTATAAATGGAGAAATATGGTTTAAACCATGGATGTTTTGTATAAATTGAGAAATATGGTTTAACCCATGGATGTTTTGCTATAAACAGAGAAATATGGTTTAACCCTAGTATGTTTTGTTATAAATGGAGAAATATGGTTTACCCATGCATGTTTTGTTATAAATAGAGAAATATGGTTTAACCCATGGATGGTATGTTGTAGTAAACAGAGAAATATGGTTTAACCCATGCATTTTTGGTTATAAATGGGGAAATATGATTTAACCCATGCCTGTTTTGTTATAAATTGAAAAAAAATATGGTTTAACCCATGCATGTGTTATTAAGAATTTAGAAATATGGTTTAATCCATGCACGCCTTCGGGAATCAGCAGCTAGATACTAGCCTGTGAGCCATGTGACTTTGATCAAGGGGTCGATCCCTACTAGGGCGGATTTCAAAGTTTACAACTGACCTAGGCTCTCAGGTCGACGTGGCCTCAAATGGGAACCAGGAAATATCTTGGGAGGTAAAGACTGTCGGTGGGACCCTGACCTCATCGTCCAGCCAGTGCTGATTGGCATATATTAATGTGGGCGTAGCGCCATTTGCTCACTGAACTATAAGGCGTGCATAAAGGATTGTAAGTGGAACTTTCATGTACGCTTCCAGGTGTCGATGTACAGACGATAGACTGAGTGTCAATGTACAGTCGCTTTAGTGGGTATCAATATATAGACTCCCGAGTGAGTATCAGTGTGTAGACTCTTGACTGTGTATCAATGTAAAGACTCTTGACTGTGTATCAATGTAAAGACTCTTGACTGTGTATCAATGTAAAGACTGTTAAGTGAGTACCAATGTAAAGACTCTTAAGTGAGTATCAGTATCAATGAATAGACTCGTGAGTATCAATATATAGACTCATGAGTGAGTATCAATATATTGACTCTTGAGTGAGTATCAATGTAAAGACTCTTCAGTTAGTATCAATGTATAGACTCTTGAGTGTGTATCAATGTAAAGACTCTTACGTGGGTATCAATATATAGCCGCTTTAGATGGTATCAATATATAGACTCCTGGGTGAGTATCAATATATAGGTACTTGAGTGAGTATCAATGTAAAGACTCTTGAGTGGGTATCAATATATAGACTCTTGAATGAGTATCAATATATAGACTCTTGAGTGAGTATCAATATATAGACTCTTGAATGAGTAGCAATATATAGACTCTTGAGTGAGTATCAATGTATAGAAGCTTTAGTGAATGTCAATATATACACTCTTGAGTGACTATCATTGTATAGACTCTTGAATGAGTATCAATGTAAAGACTCTTGAGTAGTATCAATGTAAAGACTGTTGAGTGAGTATCAATGTATAGACATTTGAGTGAGTATCAATATGTAGACGATTTAGTGAGTATCACTGTATAGACGTTTTAGTGAGTATCACTGTATAGACGCTTTAGTGGGTATCAATATATAGATTCTTGAGTGAGTACCAATGTAAAGACTGTTGAGTGAGTATAAATGTATAGACGCTTTAGTGGGTATCACATTGTTTTCACACATCGCATCAACAAGTCAAGTCACATGAACAGTTCAAGAAGTTTCATACGGAGGAAAATGGCACGTGACAAGAACACCAAAAGACACGCGGCAACCAAGATGTGCAGCGTGGGAGCCGACAAGACCGTCAAGAAGACGAACGTGGAGAGTCTGCCTGCGAGCAGCAAAGAACCTGAAACTACAGTCACTACTGAAGCTACCACGAGGAACATCGACGACAGCCCACCACAGACAAGAACCAAGACAGTTGAGAAGAAGGAGGAGAAAGGCACCAGAGGAGGAAACACCGACTCAAAAACAGTCAGATGGGTTGTCAAGCGGATTCAAGTGGAGCTATCAGACGAACAAATCACTAAGCAGCTGCAAGAAGAAAATCTCCACCTCAGAATCTTGAAGGCGGAGCAGATCCTAACATACTCAAAGATCCCTACTTCGCTGGCGGTGGTAACAACTGAAGGCAGCGAGATACCAGGTCAGGTGTCGATCAACAAGATAATGCAACAGCCCGATAGGTTTATACCAAGAATCAACCAATGTTCAAGATGCCAGAGGGCCGGCCACAGTCGAACAATATGTCCGCAGCAAGACTGAAATATGCCGATACTGCGCCGATCACCACGCCTTCAAGGAGTGTCCGCTGGCCAAGCTGGACACGGACTTCCGAGCACCCAACAACAAAAGAAAGTGCGCCAACTTGCCTGGGCAAGCATGGAGCAAGATACTCGGGCTGTCCGTACCTCCAAAGACACAGAGACGTGTTAAAGTTCGCCATTACCACGAAGACACCATATAAGGAAGCAATGCGGAGGTGCGAGACAGTCACGTGCATCACGCAAGATGAAAGAGCACAACTACAAAGCCAGATCGACGAGTTAAAAAAAAACAAGTCAAGCTTCTGCAAACACCGGCACCGACCAGCGCCAATGAAAAGCTGCTTGCTGAAATAAAGGAGATCCAGAAAAACATAAAACGAGAGGTGGAGCACATGACCCAGACGGCAAAGAAGAATGAAGAGATCTTACAAGCAATAAAAGCCGAGAGAGAACTGCTAAGAACTGAAAGGGATTCAACCCAGATTAATTCAGCAAAAGACCCGGATAAGAACACAGAGAAGCCGCAAGATAAAAATCTACAAGAAAACATCGAAAGCTTATCCCAAAAAAAGGAGGCAAAAAGACACAGAATGGAGCCAAGCCACAGACCAATCAGAAACAGCAAGCTGAAGCAAGTTGTCCAGCAACGATGCCCAAGCAGCTCAAGGAAAAACCAGAATCCCGCCAGCCACCTGAAGAAAGCCAAGAGGAGGTTATCGACACAGGTGAAGATAATCGGAGCCAAGAAGAGAAAGACCAGGAAGCTGCCGACCAGGAGTGGGAGGATAAATACTTCGAGAGGGAAATACACAGAATAATACGACGCGGAATTGGATCTACGCATCACAATACGACGCCAGACGTGTCTATCCAAGCGATAAGGACTACCACTAAGCCAACACTGACAAACGCAATCACCAGAGGAGACTAGCCCAAAGAATAGCCGCCGACCGATCCCTAAATTGGCCTCACAGACACAAACCAACATAACCAGTCCGAGTTAGGACTCACTTGTAAGAGCGCACAAGGCAAGAATTAGGGTGAATGAACCCACAAAAACTACGGAGCTCAACAATAACCACAGCTGAAGAGGCAGGTTGAACGAGGCCGAATTTGGAATTTTTGTTTTGAAAATTGGATTTGGAATTGGAAGTGGGTATCTGTCGGATACGACGAGATTGATGGCTCAACCCCAAAGAGATAAAGGATGCAAAATCCTTTTTCTTAATGTGATCCTGCCCGTTTAATTAATTTAGCTGTACTGACTCAATTGTTTGAGACCAGAAACAGAGTTTTAGAGAACCAAGGAATACCTTCAGGAAATAACTGAAAAAGTTGTATTCCCTTTTATACCCAAAATATCCTTTAAGTGGTTCCTTGCCTCTCCTCTACCAACTAATTAATTCTATGTAGGGTAGTTTAAAACAATTTGACTATGACAAGTAAAAATACAATCAATACATGACATGACCTCATTTTTAAAAAATGATTTAATAAACACAAACATGAAATTTGTCAATTGCATTCAAAATTACAATTTCCTGTCATAAAATAAGGACATATACATATAATGGTAATTATAAAGAAATGATGTGCCAATTATAATGTGTATAATAACAGCTATATTTTTTCCAGTGGCATGTACTGCTAATCTTTAACTGGCCTGGATAATCTGAAAAAAAGAGAACTGTCTACATTCAGGGTTCTCCACTTCCAGCTGTGATAATCCCTCTGGCTATCAATTAATTGCTGTATGTTCTGTAGTCTTAGTGTTCCAGGTCTGAGTAGAACATAAGTTGGCTCTTGGTTTTCTTTCCCATTTTGGCAGGTAAATGTTTAAATAAAGATTACCTCTCCTATGAGTCAAATGGAATGTCTGCAGGTAGATAAGTTTCTGCTCTACTCTACCAAGGGCATCTCTCAACAATGTGCTCACTCAACAGGTGCTGCATTCAATCTTCACCAAGTCAGGTCTGGAATTACATGAGTATGACCACTACCTGAAATTCCATCAATAACATAATTCTAATTATATCATAAATTTGACATTAGAAATGAAATGTAAAAGACTAAGAACATAACAAGTGAACACAATAAAATGAATCTTGTTCTTAGAGAAAATAAACATAGAAGAAAGATAATCTTGGTGTTCATAATTAGTTATCACCAACATAAATGTTTGCTCTCACTCCAATCTTCCACTATCATGTGTTCAAGATTTAACTAGCAGATGTGCAGTTTCATCTTCACTTACGCCTGTCCTTCAAGTCTATAGTTTAAGTAATACCTTGAGTAATTTGGAATTTGACAATTATGTTGACCATTCTCTTCTGTACCTAGTTTTGTTCTCTACATCTTTTTCTATTCAGGAAAAAGGGTATCATACATTATGGGTCTTAAAATAATGTTCCATTGTAATGAGTAGTTGCTTATAAACAATATAAGTACATCATGGAATCAATTCTTGTATAGCATTCAGGTGTATTCTTCATTAAATGCTTCAAGTGAGAAGTTTTCTTCCATTCTCATGGATGTAATATTTAATATCATCCTCATCATCAACATCATCATGGTTTCCTTATAATTGTAATTACAATCATTAACATTATTATCATGCTCATTATGTCATTGTCATTACAATCATCATTCTTATTATCATAATCATTACAGTCATCATCATCATCCTTGTAGTACATTATTATCATTACACTAGACCATATGTGTTAACAGGAGTGACATGAACTACAAAGAGGGATTTTGCTTAATTACAAACACAGATGCTGGAAGTATGCGTAATGTATGATATTGGCTGTGTCGTACTTAGCGCACAAAACCAGATGATTGTGGCATGAATTATATTTTATACAAAGTGTTGTTATGCGCCGGAGTGTACTAAATTATTATTTAGTTTATGGGTTACTCCGAACCAGTTCTCTGGTGATAGTCATGGCATTACACATCAAAGTTGCCGGCTATCCTGAGATTGACTGTTGGTCTATACTCCCTCTCTCTCAGCATGTAACTTCACTCACTCACTCAAACTCCTCATGCATCAGTCAACATATTATATATATATCTGTGCATGTGGGGTCAATTCACTCATCTCAGACATCATTCATATTCAGATATTCTCAGACATTCATTCATGTTTGTTCGTTCGTTCGTTCGTTCATAGGTATGGATGATCATTTCACTCAGTCTATAGACACATTCATATCGGTATGGGTGATCATATAGGAATCAGTCATCACACATCCTTCATACTGGCATGTAAGGTGGGTAATTATACTTATGTGATTTCCCAATATAACTTAAATGTTTACCATCATTGATATCACAATGAAATATCTTCTTGCACAATCACTCATCATACACATCATATCTGTAGGAATGACAATTATACCTATGTAGGTGCTTTACACAGAATACATTCACAGATGTTTAACAATAATGAAACACACATGACACAAGCATGCTCTTCAATGACATAGACATGTGATCATTAGGCACACTTATGAAATTCACCCAGTATTTAGCAACATGAAATCCATGAGTCACCACATGCTCTCATCAAATTCATACAATTTATGTGATATACTCCAATTCACATTCAGGCATTATGAATCATAATAATTCTTGCATGGCGGTTGATTACGCACTATTATGTGGCACAAATATTATTATTCCCATGTTTGACAACATTGAAATACATTTGCCTCACCAATTGGGTGCTTTAACTCAACACACAAAATTATGATCCCTGTAGAATCTATTTGGTTCTCATGTGTTCATGAATTACAAGAAAACTATTTGTTTGTCCATGTGCTCATGTCAAAAAGTAAATCTACTGACTAATGTGCTCAAATCTACTTGACTATACATATTACACTAATTTCTCTATCAGTGCTGGCACAGGTAAACTAGTTTTAAATCTTACCAGTGGGCACATGTACCATATGTCTTTACCACTGCACTAAGAATTCTGAGTTTTCTTAAGTCTTAAGTTACCACTCTAATTCATTGTAGATTGAGTTTCATGCTTAAGAAGTAAAATGTATAACATGTGTCTAATGTTTATACATTGACTAAGTTGTTTAGTGGGAGAAAATAAAACACTGTAGTTTTCTCCTAATGTACAGTTTATCTAGTAAAGGACTAGAAAGATGAAAACAAGAAAACACAAGAAAGACGAAAACAAGCCAATCATACTACTGAAAAAACCAACAAACAAGAAATTTTCGTTTTCATAACTTTTATTTTTCCATTAAAAATCAGTATTTTCATGTGCATAACACTCCATATTTTTTTTTATTTATTGTCAATACAAATAGCATTTTAATGATCGGTGAAAAATGTGACAGACAGTGACACACAAACATTGAGTCTTTTATTTTCAATGATATAGACAATTCACTGCACCACACACAAGGATATCACACATATGACCACTTTAAATTTGTAATAGAGCATATATTATAGACAGCAATCAACCTAGCGGATGTTCAGTTATGTGGTATATATATATATATATATATATATATCTATATATATATATATATATATATATAATATATATATATATATATATATATATATAGTATATATATATAGAAACTAGTCGCAGGGATTGTCTCTATCATGTACTTAGTGTCAGGTCTGTTATGTAGGGCGTAGTTAAACATGTCACTGTCCTGAACTATTTCTATAAAATCATCAAAGTCTTTTTCGTGGTTAACTAGGTGGGGGATGTCGAGTTGGCATGCATTGTTCGACGATGAATGAAAACACCTAAGTTCGCCTGTCTCCTTATGACGTAAGATCATGTGATGAGAATACTTCACCTTAAATCGACATGTCTGACTAGTAAATAATGGTTGTAAAGTCTCGGTCCAGTCAATTGGTTGTGTTGAGTCTGGTCGATAAAAAAATTGTAGGTCGATACGTATTTGTGGATGTTCTGATGTGTCTTAAGGTAGGGCCAGACGTCTCTATATTTCTGTTGGACGTCAGGGTCACGGATGATGTCTACAGTCTTTAGTTCCTCATCTACTTCTTCGTCAGTCTCTACGACGGCTTCCTCTGTTTCCACTTGGTCAAGTTTAGGATTTTTAGCTGTTTGTGTGTCTACTGGTGCATTTCTTTTACGTGATGTAGTGTCTGATGTTGAAGCTGTAGTGGCTGTAGTATCCAGTGAAGATGTCCGTTGATGTGTTTTCGTGTGTTGTTTTAGGTTGTCCTCCCTACTGAATAAGTTGCCACAAATTTGGCATGTGTGCATTGTGGTAGTGTGTACTGTCTTAATGTGGCGAGTAAGACTGCGGTTTTCTGTAAAGGTCTTGGCACAGATAGGACAGAGAAAGACATATTTCTGAATAGAGGCCATAGTAGAGCAAAGAGTAGGTACTTGATGATAGTGCAGCTGAAACAATAAAATTGGTGATAGATATAGCAGTAGAGCACTTCCGGTCGTCTTTAGTACTGGTTGGGTTCTGGCTGTATACACAATAGTAGTATTTCCACCACTATTTCCCGAGTATTATATGACGTGGTGTGTGTGTCTGTGTGTAGCTCCAAATGTTATAGAGAGCAATATCTTCTTGTACACGTATATGTGTGGGACGTCAATCAGCTGTGGAGAAAAGCCATTTAACAAAAAGGTTACATCCCCTATATTGATTATATGGTTATATGAAATTACTTCACTAAGAAGCAATTTGGAATGTCACATGACCTGTAATACTATTAATGAAGGGGTATTTCGTACTTTTTGCTGCTAGAGTCTTTATATAATAGAATATGACACCAATGTAGTTGCTTCCCGATTTCTAACTTAGTTAAGACAGCGCATACTACTTATGACCTATAACACTATTTTATATTATATATCCTTTATATAATATAATATGACGTCAGTGGTGGCACCGGATTTCTTAGTTAGTTTACGCCTGATGTACTACTTATGATCTATAACACAGAACAATGAGAAAAAAGACAGCATACATACCTCTTATGGTTGACTTTTCGTTGTAAGCAGTTCTCAATTGACCACCTCTTTTGTCTGTTGTAAACCGCGTGAATCTGTAGAAGGAATAATATGAGTCATATAGCACATGTATTGTGAAATTACACAGAATATGACACATTTTTATGTCTGATATACACAAAACATGGGAGGTATCCACACAACAGAGGAGTTAGGCAGCTAGCAAGATAGTAAGGGAGATAAGTTATCATATTGTAAGGTAGATACCACAGCCCACGTTCTTTCTGTCTCTCTCTCTCTCTCTTTCTCTCGCTCTCGATCGTTCTGTCTGTCTCTCTAGCCCGCTCTCTTCCTATACCTCTCCCTCTCTGACTCTCTACTCCGCTCTCTCCCTCTGCCTCTCTCTCTCTCTCTCTCTCTCACACCACACACACACACACACACACACACACACACACACACACACAATAACACTACCGCAAGAGAGGGTGATGGTTTTTCATGTCTCCACTTTACACCAGTGGTAGACGCCTATATGCATCTGATGATGGTGAATGATGATGACGATGATACAGTGTTAGCGTTTTACCTTATGAGCAGTCCTTCCTTTGGTTTTTCTGGCGTTGCCTTCGGCACGGTCGCTTTTACTTTCCTTCGGTTTTAGCAGTTTCAATCTGTAATAGCAAGCGGAAGAGACTCGTGAGCTTACAATGATGACCGCTTACATTACAATACTATAAATGTCAGAGCTATTAGACACAAAAAATGTATAAGGCACATACATGAATGTCGGGTCGTTCAGAAAACAGCTAGCAATCTTACCAAGATTTACAAGAATAGAAAGAATATTGGGTTTCCGATGCTACAGAGAGCCGTGGTGGCCTGCCTGAGATAGTCGGCATGGCACCTGATGGTGATGACTGGCCTCGCATTTGGGCGTACACCTCCTTCGTTCAGCTGAATTGATACCTCATTACAGCGCTATATTTTAAGGGGTTTCCGATGCTACAGAGCACCGTGGTTACCTACGGCCGCTAGTCGGCATGGCACCTGATACTGAATAGAGAGAAATGAGATGGTCATACGTGTAAATACTCTATGTGTGCGCCAGTACACAGTTGTTTTAGCTTCATATTATTTATTCCTCAATGTATCATACACAGTAAACAAACAAGCAAGCAACATTGTCAAAAAACAAGCGTATATTACTATATTCTTTCTAAGTTTAACTACGCTTCATCCCACGTTGCATAAAAATTCCTCGTTTGACTCCCTCGCTTGAACGCCGAGGCGATATCTGATTAGCGCCATGTGGAATGACCCCGCGTAGTTTTGATCGCTACGCGAGATTAACGGTGACCAGCGTTGCACGGCGAGAGGCTCCCTGCGGTGTGTGTTTATCAGTAATTAACATCAGTTTGGTCAGTTCACGTTGTACACAGAAAACAGCGGTTCTAAAAATTCAGAAAGACGTTTTATAATTTAGATTTTTACAAAATAAGAAGGAAGTTTATGTATGTTGAAGCAACGGGTGGAGGGTATATTCATAGTTGGGTTGATGACGTAGCCACGTGGGATATATGGTGCTCGAGCCGAATGGCAACATGTCGGATGGGACACATTAATAATTATGATACTCACCTCTTTTTTTCTATCTCTCCGGCGGGCTGTGGGTTCTGTGATCAGAGCAGGTCGTGTGTTCTGTAAGATGCTTCTGTCTCTCCGGTGGGCTGTAAACGTCTCGAGGATGGGTCTCTTCAGTGGTCAGCAATAAAAGGAGGACTTAGCCATGGCGTATGACTGTTTTATAGCACCAAGTCACGTGATATGGCTATAGCCATAACCAGTTTAGGCTGGTTTAAAACAGTTTACGCTGGTCTATAGCTAGATAGACAACTGCTGACATGGCAATTTTACTACGACACCATGCTGTAGAGTACCTACATAACGTGTTCAGGCATGTTTTCAGCACTGACTCATGGTTGACCGACCACGAACAGGGCATCTAAGATGTCAAGGTCGTGCACAGCGGTTCTAAAGATAAGGAGGCGTGTGCGAAGTCCACTGACAGAGAGAGAGAGAGAAGAGAGAGAGAGAGAGAGAGAGAGAGAGAGAGAGAGAGAGAGAGGGAGAGAGAGAGAGAGAGAGAGAGGAAGGAAGGTAATGAAAGACAGAAAGAAATAAAGATAATTTAAAAAAATATCATATAAAATGATTATGTGGTTGTTTCGGGATTTGAAATTTAAATATTGAGCACAACCCACTACTGGCAACGCCGATCGCATTCCGTTATGAACCTAAGGCCTATCCACGTCAATATGGAAGCACTATACTCGAGTTTCGCCCTCATTTGAGCTCGTCAGTAGTGCATATCCCTGACCGGATCCGGAAACAGTCCCGGATCAGGCGTGTGAAGCGGGTGTGTAACCACGCGACACACACTGGACACACCAAATTATCACAACAGAACATCACAACGCTACCCATCGTAGGCTATGCTCAAGATTGCCCAATCGCCGCGACCGACGTCCGTCAATCGATGGGACCCGAACGATCAGGACTTCTCACTGGCAAGGAACACCAGGCCTCCTAAATCCAGTGAGCAATAATCAATTGATTATGTGGTTGTTTCGGGATTTGAAATTTAAATATTGAGCACAACCCACTAATGGCAACGCCGATCGCATTCCGTTATGAACCTAAGGCCTATCCACGTCCGGATCCGGTCAGGGATATGCACTACTGACGAGCTCAAATGAGGGCGAAACTCGAGTATAGTGCTTCCATATTGACGTGGATAGGCCTTAGGTTCATAACGGAATGCGATCGGCGTTGCCAGTAGTGGGTTGTACTCAGTATTTAAATTTCAAATCCCGAAACAACCACATAATCAATTGATTATTACTCACTGGATTTAGGAGGCCTGGTGTTCCTTGCCAGTGAGAAGTCCTGATCGTTCGGGTCCCATCAATTGACGGACGTCGGTCGCGGCGATTGGGCAATCTTGAGCATAGCCTACGATGGGTAGCGTTGTGATGTTCTGTTGTGATAATTTGGTATGTCCAGTGTGTGTCGCGTGGTTACACACCCGCTTCACACGCCTGATCCGGGACTGTTTCCGGATCCGGTCAGGGATATGCACTACTGACGAGCTCAAATGAGGGCGAAACTCGAGTATAGTGCTTCCATATTGACGTGGATAGGCCTTAGGTTCATAACGGAATGCGATCGGCGTTGCCAGTAGTGGGTTGTGCTTAATATTTAAATCATATAAAGATAATAAAAGTGAGAAAATAAAATAACACACACAGGGACGCTTAATATATTTTAAGACTCCCTGATAGAAACTAGAATTTTCGTCACTCGACAGTAATTCACATGTTTGACCTTTTGGTGACCTGTTGTATTTGTTATGGTGCAATGAAGGGGAGATAATTCTGTTTAACAAGGAAAGTTATTTGTGGGGGTTTCATTACATATTTTTATGATTATTTTATGGTTTAAATTAATTGAGATTCGTAGTTTTTTTTAATTGACGTTACTATTCTACACTAAACATACAAGAAATTTTGGTGTTTAATTAAGTTTTAGGGTAAATTTTTAGTATTATTCTATAGTTGTCTAGTATACTTTTAAACCATATTTTCACCAAGCGCTTAATGTTGATAGTTAATTCGGTAGAAGTCCCGACCCAGGTATCAACATTAAGCGCTTGGTGAAAATCTGGTTTAAAAATATACTTGACAAACTATAGAGGGAGAGAGCGGAGTGGAGAGTCAGAGAGGGAGAGGTAGCTCACTACTGTGTATTGTTGGAAAAGTAATTGCCAGAATTGGTCTGCGCAGACTTCAATTCCTAGGAGATCAAGTCTACTCAGAATCACAGTGTGGCTTTCGACAGAACCGGTCTACCATTGATATGATGTTCTCATTGCGACAAATGCAAGAAAAATGCCGTGAACAGAAACAACCACTGTTTATTGCTTTCATCGATCTCACAGAAGAATTTGATTTTGTCTATCGTGAGGGTCTGTTCAAGGCACTAAAGAAGATTGGCTGCCCACCAACTTTTCTGTCCATTGTGGAATCGTTCCACATGGGCATGAAGGGTATAATCAAGTTTGATGGTGCAACTTCTGAAGAGTTTGAAATCAAGAGTGGAGTTAAGCAAGGTTGTGTACTAGCTCCCACCCTCTTTGGAATATACTTTTCACTTCTACTGAAATATGCCTTTCGTGATCAGGATGGTGGTATATACATTCACTCACGCTCAGATAGTGGCCCCTACAATGCTCAGAGATTGAAGGCCAAGACCAAAATTAGGAGGGTACTGATCAGACAGTTGCTTTTTGCAGATGATGCTGCAGTTACGACACACTCTGAGGAAGAATTGCAATGTCTACTATCTGCATTCTCCAATGCTTGTTCTGAATTTGATTTGATTTAATAATTAGCGAAAAGAAGACACAGATTACGTCACAAGGTGCACATGTGGTACCATCAATCTTTATTGAAGACGCCGAACTAGAGATGGCAGACCATTTTAATTATCTAGGATCAGTGGTAAATAGCAAATTATCCCTAGATCAGGAAATCAACATCCGGATTGGTAAGGCAGCAACAACAATGAACAGGTTAGGAAAAAGAGTCTGGGAGAACAGGAAGCTTACTGCCAAATCAAAAGGCCTTGTCTATCAAGCCTGTGTCCTTAGTACTCTTCTGTGTGGCAGTGAAACCTGGACAACTTACTCCCACCAAGAGAAACGTTTAAACAGCTTTCATATGCGGTGTCTGCGAAGAATTCTTGGTATTAAGTGGCAAGACAAAATCACAAATACTGAAGTATTGGAAAGATCAGCTTGTGTGACGGTTTATTCCATGCTCAGTCTTCGTAGACTTAGATGGATAGGACATCTTAGGAGGATGGATGATGGTAGAATACCAAAGGACATCTTTTTTGGTGAATTACAGATGGGTAAGAGCCGGTTCTCTGTGGCTAAGGGCTTGCGAACGCGGTTTGTGAGCCAGTATACCCGGGTTCGAAACACAGCGGTGCTGGTCTTTTTCGAAAAATGTATAGGGGCCGGTCGTTCAGAAAGCAATGGCAAACTACTGAACGTAACACTTGCCTACTTAATCAACAGCAGCTGAAAATGCCGGTGTTGATTGCAACGTCCCGTAAGGGATATGCAACAACAAAAAAAAAAGAGATCTCAGGGTCGGCCTCTACTACGATACAAAGATGTATGTAAGCGGGACATGATTGATACAGGCATTGATAATGCACATTGGGAGCAAGTCGCCGCTGAACGTGTTGCATGGAGGGCAAATATCAGATATGGAATAAAGACAAAGGAGAAAATTATTGCAGATAGGTCACACACCGAGCGTG
This sequence comes from Cepaea nemoralis, assembly GCA_014155875.1. Lineage (NCBI taxonomy): Eukaryota > Metazoa > Mollusca > Gastropoda > Stylommatophora > Helicidae > Cepaea > Cepaea nemoralis. The sequence goes on from JACEFZ010021327.1 coordinate 368,316, forward strand.
TGAGACGTAAGATGGTGCAGGATGGTGGAAATTACCACGCGTTCACATGCACCCACTGTGAACAGAAATATACAGCGCGAATTGGCCTTATCAGTCACATTCGCTACCACCATAGGTAATGGTTATTATGCCTTTTTAAAGCACAAACTATCGTCTGTCAAGACGGCAAGGTGCCAATGCAGTGTAGTCTTGGCATGGGGTAACCACCTACATATGGTGGTTGAGTAATCATTCGTTCCCATTCAACCCATACCATTTAATAGAAAACCCTTCACACTTTGTCGTTTACAGGTACGAAGGATTTATTTTCCTTTCGCTGGGCCGGGATAAGGTCAGTACAAAGGACTTACCTGTGTCGGCTAAGCAAGGTTTAAAACCTCGATTGACACAGAACACTGATTCCCATAGAATGTGTGCTTGTGTGTGATAGGGTAACAGAGAGAGAGAGAGAGAGAGAGAGAGAGAGAGAGAGAGAGAGAGAGAGAGAGAGAGAGAGAGAGAGAGAGAGAGAGAATGGACCAAGAGAGCAGAGGTGGGAGAGTGTCACACAATGAATAACAAAGAATTCTGAGTTAGCGGGATGAGAAGTGTAAAACCGAAAAGCTGCCGTGGTCCAAGGTGTTTCCAAAGATTGCAGTTGTATTGCTTCTTGGCGTTTGGAGTGGGGTAGGGGTTTGTTGTAAAAGGTTTCCGCGGAAACAATATAACTTTTCGTTCACGCTATTTATGAAAAATATACGTTTATCCAAGCATGACTAGGGGTCAAACATACATCAACACAGACACTAACCACAGAGATATATACATGCCAAATATACATACACATTTATGTGTATATTTCCACCCACCCACACACACACACGCATACCACTTATACGTATATGTACAGACATATCTATGCATGCATGAACCAATACAGATTTATATGTATCTCTATGTTTGTATACCTTATCAAATTCCTACAGGCAAATTTGAAATGTATATATTCCCTTTTGTCTAAGTGTTTTAGGATATTTGTCTGATTTTGTTTTGGACCATGTGCTGTATTATATATGTTGTACGTTCTGAACCTGTATGTTGCTGCATTTCTACAGGTCCATACCACATACCTGTACTCTGCTAGTGCAGTCAACAATCTTATGTGATTATTTTCTGTGGTTTTGGGTATTGTGTTTAAAAATATTGCCTTGTAATACATATGTCTTCTTTTTGGTGAATATCTCAATTAGCTGTCTTAAAGTGTCTAGTGAGGTCTGTACTGTTAGGCATGTAAAAAATATGTGGTCTTCTGTTTCTTGTATGTTTTCTCTACAGATTTGACATTGTGATATTCGTTTTGACCTTGTGCGTGTTTTTCGGTAGTAGGTGTCATGTTAAAGATCAAACGATATGTAATTTCCCTCGCCTTGTGAGCTATGATTGGGTTGTGGAGATTAGTAAATGTACATGTGTAGTTTTGTATGTAGTATGTTTTTCCTCTTTTAATTCTAACTTGTAGTGGGGGTGCTTCACTACAACTACACCTGGGATTTCTGTGTTTATCCACCCACCATGTTGATCGTCTGCTGCTATCAAATTTCCTGCCGTTCCAAAAGAACCGAATCAAAACGTTCTACGTAATACTACAAAATTTTATCATGCTTACAGTCTATTTCTATATTAATAAACATACATTGAAAAGCGATGTCTAAATGAATTTATTTACACATCAATGCTTAACTAAATCTAACTTATGGTAATTAGTATAAACATTCATAGACATATGATAGACATAATCTCTATATGCATTATACATTATAGATCAATACAAATATAAGCTATTCGCATATGTGATAAACAATATGTATGGACAATTATTACTATAATCATTTTCAAGTGCCATACCAGCAGGCGTAGGCTTTCTTGTCTCTCCACATATCACGGTCTTTGGTGATTTGGATCAACGCTACTGCTGATAATCCTCTATGCCACAGTATCAATCAATTTAGAATCATTTCTCTTGGTCGGCTTCTGTCTTTCTTTTCCTCGATCTTTCCAGTCATCGCAATGTTCTCCAATGCCTCTCTTCTCATCACATGACCAACAAAAGCTGTTTGTCTCTTTCTTATTGTTGTATATAATGTTCTAGTATCATTAACCTCGTTCAGACAATCGTTGTTAGTTACTCTAAGGAATTAGCAACATTCGTCTTAGGCACCATATCTCTTTTGCTTCCAAGTTCTTCCTAATTGTTTTTTTCCCCATTTACATTCCGAGATTCACTGTCATACAGCAAAACAGGTTCTATACAGCACTCTATTTCTTTCATTCAATGATAGTGACTTGTTGCATAAGAAACTTTTCATTTTCTGAAATGCAGCTTTTGCTTGCCCTAATTCTGCTCTTAATATTTGTTGTGTACCTTACGTCTGATGTTATAAATAGTTTAGTTAGTTTAGTTTAGTTTAGTTACTAAACTAAACTAAACTAAACTACTTGGTTTCCCTGCGGTCTCCCTGGCCTAGGTGTTAACGTCTTTCTCCGTAATCCTGTATATTCTCGTGAGTAACGTAACCTTGCGCGAGAATCGGTATCAGTTCTCGCCGCGCTGCTAACTAAGGGGTATGTGAGCCTGTCGCTCAGAAAGCAATGGCAAATTACTGAGCGTAATCTTGCCAAGTACATCAACAGCAGCTGAAAAATGCTGATGTTGACTGCAACGTCCTGTAAGGGATATGAAAAAAAATAACTTGGTTAAGAATTTCCCTTCTCTTTCCATTTCATATGATGATGTCACATTTTTTCATCGATATCACCATTTTTTCTGTTTTATTGATATTCAAGAGTATTTTCTGTGCACTCGCCGTTACTACAATGTCGAACAATTGTTGTAGATGTTTTTTTTCATTATCCGCAACCAATACTGCATAGCGTATGGTATTTACATTACAACCAACGATTAGTATTCACGGCTTCTCTTTCATCTCTCTCATTATTACTTCGTTCCATGACTAATGGACAATTATATAACACATAATGCTAATCCATGTACATGGTGTAAATATGCCCTAGTAATAGCCCAGATGTAATTAGATCTTTGTCATATATGACTGAGCTACTGTTTGACAATAGACAGTACTAAATGCTTTCTATTAGCGGCGGGGCCCACGAAACCCAACACGCCATTTCTAATCAACTGCCTTGGGTGGAGGAGTGCAATATGGAGAGTACAAGCCTTATCCTGGTGAGAGGATATGTAACCTAAAGAAACTCCTGACAGGTGGACAGATAGAGCAATGCTGTGCTGATCTGGCAGCTTCTCTAGATTGTCATAAGGTAAACATTCCGCGATATGCCCATGAAACGGTTTTGATCGCTGAAATCAACTGCGGCTACACGAAATTATAGAAACAGTAAATGCAATTGCAAGTGTGTGTGTGTGTGTGTGTGTGTGTGTGTGTGTGTGTGTGTGTGTGAGAGAGATTGTGTGTGTGTGTGTCTGTGTCTGTGTGTGTGTCTGTGTCTGTGTCTCTGTCTCTGTGTGTGTGGTTGTGTGTGTGTGTGTGTGTCTGTGTCTGTGTGTGTGTCTGTGTCTCTCTGTGTGTGTGTCTGTGTCTGTGCGTGCGTGCGTGCGTGCGTGTGTGTGTGTGTGTGTGTGTGACATAGAAAGACAAAATAAATATGCATTTAGCACATCACCATTATCATAAAGTATTCTCACATTCACCACATGACCTTTATCATAAAGTATTCTCCACCCTCCATCCTATCCCAGACAGCCTTCACCACTTCATCTTTATCATAAAGTACTTCTCCACCCTCCATCCTATCCCATAGAACCTTCACTACATCACCTTTATCATAAAGTAGTTTTCCGCCCAAAGGGGCAGTAACAACTAAACTATCAGCCTGTTCATTGCCCCGCACACTTGCATGCCCTTGAGAACATTCATATTCTGTGAGTCCGTTCCAAGCACATGTCTGGATGTGCTATTCTCCAACCATCGGATGCTGTAACAGCCTCAACTTCCATTCCCATTCTAGACTGTTGCAGCATATTCCAGACTCCCCTTCTTAAGTGTAATTTTGCCGTTGCATTAAATCCCACACAATCTTTTTTTGTTTTAACCTCTTGTCTTAGACCCACCAAAACAAATATTAGTCTTCGGTCAGTATTCACGGCTTCTCTTTCATCTCTCTCATTATTACTTCGTTCCATGACTAATGGACAATTATATAACACATAATGCTAATCCATGTACATTGACCACTCAGCCCAATGTGACTATATAACTGGGATCGCACGGCTGAGTGGTCTACTGGTGCAAGGTAAGGCAGTTGTGAACAGGGCTCTGTTGGATCACGGGAATAATGTTATGTTAGCTGCTGCATGTGTTTTACCCGACGTCGAAATCAGCCCCAACACTTATTGGCTGTTTGAGTTGGAAACATTACGTTCAGTAGTTTAGCATTGCTTTCTGTACGACCGAAGCTCATACCATAGTTAAAAATCAACGCAATCAACTTCCAAATTGGCTGCAGCTAGTTTCGAACCCGGTATGCTAGAGTATAAAAGGTATTGGCTACCTCTTGGCAACAGACGCTGGAATAGTCTGGAAGAAAAGATAAATTATCATAATCTGAAGAGAATGGTGGGGCAGGAGTGACTGCAAGACCTGACAGACACTCAATACTCCGATGACAGGTCAGACGGACACATAATAAGAATGTAAAGGGTACCATTAGTATTGGGACTCTTCACTGGTTGTTGAAGATGATAACATAGCGTGTATGGGATGTTCCGAGTGCTGTGTTGACTCAACGCAACACAACAATGCCTCAATGTAATTCTTCACGCTTTGGGGGACATGAAAATGAAACTACACGCTAATAATAGAGGCATTAACGTAGAGGTCGGAGTGCGAACAAGGTCGAAAATGGAGAAGTTCATTGTTAGAGCAATGTTTGTTTTCGATTATGCTTCTACTATACCAGTCAACACACCAACAAGCATATGCAGCAGCGTTATTTGATTAATTAAGATGCACGTGCAGAGGTGACGCCACAAAACCTGTATATACTTCGGAGTGGCCACATGATATACATTTGATGAACACGTGATAATACATCAGGCATAATGTTCGCAGATTGACCTGGGAGATTGCTGTCAGAAAGGTATGAATACACTATTCACATCGTTATATGGCTGGGTTCAGAGGCGTCTCAGTCGTGTGTAGCCTGTACCGACATTTGCAGACAGCGCACCACCGACATTGCTGTCTGGTATTTATGAAGAGACTGGAGGCAATGGAGTTGAGTTTTAGAGAAGAATGTTGGAATATCGTGGATAGCGAAAGGAACAAATGCTGGCGTTATCTTCTACTTCTTCTATCTTTTTTTTTTCCATGTTTACACGAACAGACGTGTTCTCTTGATGCAGTCAACAGATATTTGAAGCTTCCTATTTGTTCCATACAGTTGTGAAAGCAGTACCGTCTCACCAGGCCAGTATTCCCTTCTTGCTGGCTGTACTGAGGGAGATCCTGGAGAACTTGCTGTGTAGTCTGATCACACAGCCTGCGTAACCTTAGCTGTAAGTCGCTCAGATAGAGCATGTATGTAGCGGCGAATCACTCAGACAGAGCGTGTACATATGATTGTTCAGTCTGTGGGTCCTGACTGGGTTATATATAGCTAATAGTGTTACACCATGACTGATCAAATTCACAAGAAGAAATACACATGGAATGTATGTAAGGGATATCAACAGAGAAGGTGGAATAGAGAACGTCTTATGTGAGGAAATACTGGAGAAGAGAGGGAGTTCAAGGCTGAAGAGGATGTAAATGGAAAGCTTAAATATTTGGACAACGAACAATAAACAGACAGACAGAGAGATAAATAGCCATAGAGACAGACAGACAGACAGACAGACAGACAGACAGGACAGACAGACAGACAGACAGACAGACAGACAGACAGACAGACAGGCAGGCAGGCAGACAGTTAGACAGACAGACAGACAGATACCATATAGTCACAGATTTCCTAATATGGGTTACTCCTTGAATTACTGCTTATGTTGAGTTGAGTTAAGAACCGATATCACTGCACAAGGGGCATTTCCAAAAGCGCACAGTCCGCATCTTCAACAGCCAGCGAAAAGTTCCAATACAAATAGTGCCCGTTGCAATCTAATTATACATCCGTCTTGTTTTACCTCTGAATGACGACTGTCGACCAGATCCTCTGACCACCACCTGCTACTGCTTTCTATCTAGACTATGATAGTCTATCCGTTCTTCTGCAGTAATCAGATTCTCCCGGAGGGCCTTGACCACATCTGCCTTATCGTGAAACAAATCGCCACTTAATGATGCGGCACCAGCCAATCCGTCTGCCTGTTCATTTCCAACGACACCAGTGTGTCCTGGAGAAAAGATCCAGCGAATGCCCACAACCCGCAATCTCTGAATCGACACATGCCATTAAGCACGAAGCATGCCAGTCTTTATCTTTGCCAGCATGCTTTGTGAATCAGTCACAATCACAACATGCCTCATACAGTTTGTTCTCCAACATACAGAATGCGCCTCCACCTAAATTCTCAGACTTGAGGTTGTGGTGTCATATAGCAAGCTCTCCTTTACCAAACATTTGAAATTTTTTTTTGCCATGAATTCCCAGGCACTTCTTTTGCCTCTTAACACAGAGCCGTCGGTATAGATAATCACATCATCAGGACGAAAGTAGTCATGAATTAATTGTTGAATTTCTACTTCCGTAGTAACTGTTGACTCCTCACACTCACGGCCCAATGTGATTATAACCCCACACCTTGCCGTGGTGGGGGAGCTTGCGTGTCCCACTGACCCCATGTGCTGTGTCGATGGATAAAAACTACATATCGGACAGCTTATGGTATAGAGGCTAGACTAAGCGAGACACAACCTGCTGCTCTGCAGGTAGACTGAGGATGGCAGTCAAAAGTTTAAATCAGGCGCACGAAGGCAGAAGTTCTTGGTCCGAACACATACTATAAGGCTCTCTGTCGAGGGTTGTGGCTGAACGTCTCTAAGCCATAAACCTCGGATGTGAGAGCCTGGTCGATACCTACCTACCGAAAAAATGGAGGTGGGATTCTGAGCACGCTACATGCCCAGTCTAGATGCTTGTCCAAAGGCACTCAGCCGGGGGATATGAGGGATTCCTGGATGAGAGGGCCTGGCCATTTCTCGCTCATTTCTGCACGAAGGTAAGGTGCTGAGCCGGCAGCACATGTAGCCTACCTCGTGAGCGAGTGCAAAAAAAGTAGGAGAAGAGCCCCAGTCAAAATGGTTACGAAAACTGTCTGTATCTACATCGTAGAGAGTCTAGACAAAGGTGGAAAAACGTCTCAATAACACAAAATGGAACGCACGGCTAGCGAATCCATTGCGTGGCCCGAAGTCCAAAGTGAAAGCTTACCTAGTGGATATCGCCCACAGACTGACCGTTCCTGGTGTGTCCTTAAGCGACCAGTGGCAAGCGAAATGCCCAACACATGGAAGTGAGGAATTAAAGCAGCCATGAGCAGGACGTGGCAACTCCTCGGGTGAGCCCAGTCTCAGAGCAATATGTGCGGGCTCTGCAATTATGGAAGCCTCCTTGGATAGCAGGGGAATGCCCATGGTCTGCCCCTGCCTTCCCTTTAGGGTTTACCGTGATGTCGTTGACCGTTCTACTTTGACCAGCTGAGATGTGGGCGATACCACAGCACAAACAGTCTAACGTCTCTCGAAACCCAGGGAAGGCTAACCCGTAAAAATGCCTGCTGAAGTCGGATGTGCCGGCCTACGGGTGCAAATAAATCAGGCACAACGAGTGAAATTTCTTTCGTGCTAGGAACAGCTCTGACTACCTAGTTTCCGAATGCCGCTCTTGTTCGGAACAGCTCTGACTAGGTCCGTCGTGCCTGGAACAACTCTGATGGGCACAAAGACAAGCACATGTCCGAACCGAAAACTCGCTGAGTGGATACCGTCTGCAGACCGGTCACATTTGTGCGGGAACGGCCCGTGGTGAACGAAATGCCCAATATATTGAAGTGATGATTTAAAGCAGCAATGAGCAGGACGTGACGATTCCCTCGGTGAGCCCAGCATCAGGGCCCTATGTGTCGGCCCTGCAACTGTGGAAGCCACCTTGGATGGCGGAAAATGCTATGGACTGTCCCTTCCTTCCCTTGAGGGATGACCGAAGTCCTCGACTGTTCCAACTTGACCAGCTGGGATGTGGACGGTCCCACAAAAGTGAGAGTCTCCCAGGAATGCTAACCTGGTCAAAACAGCATGCTAAAAGTCGGATGTGTTGGCATGAGGGTTTCGACCCAAGGGTGCCTAACTAGACACCGCAATCACATCTGAAAAAAACATTCCGGATGAACGCAAAGAAGATAACCCCACAAGAGTCTGAATTTTCAGTCTGCACACTGGCCTAATCCTTTCCTCTGTCAGTATTCTCAAGTGTGCACAATTCTCTGATGCGATGGTATCTTCTACTTAAGCCCTCAATGATCTTCCTCTCAATAGCCTTTGGCTCTTGACTGCATATATAGAATCATGCAGGAGGTGTTCCTTGTCTGCAGTGACCTTGAGGTATGACCTTGCCTGCATCATCTTGCGTGCTGTCTGCAATGGCCGGCAACGCTAGGATGTATCGCTTACACACTAATTGGGTGTCCCTTGTCCATCCTAGAATCACCCTCATGGCTTCTTTCTGTATGTGCTCTAGTTTCACTAGCTGACTCTTTGAGACAGTGAGCATTCCCAGTCCATACTCAGCCACTGAAATGATCAAGTGCTTAACAGGCGTGAATACCATTTTCTGCTCATGTCCTTTGCGACCATACCCTTCAGTGCAGTGAGCCCCTTCTGACAGTTTATAACCACTACTTCAACGTCATCCCTAATTAATTCGACTTTCTCTATTCACATTACTACCATTTATTGTGAGGCTTGGGAGGTCAGCTTTAACAATCCTATTGTGCGGCTAGCATTACAAGACAGGCGCCTTTTCTGGACGCATTCATCTCCTTATACCAATCTATCATTTTGTCCTTTGTCGACTGCATCTCTTGAGCTGTTTGATTCCCGTCGCTTCCGTGCCTGTATGCGAGAACATCATCTGCACATGTTAGTATCCTTCCAGCACTTAGTACTTCGTGGCTTGCAATCTTGCTCGTAAACACATTGAAAAGCACGGGTGATAATGCGGATCCACGTGATAGTCCGGGGACTATGATACGTGGCCCGGAAGTCCATGTACCCAGCGGGAGAATCACTCCACGAGAATACAGAACAGCTGCAATCCAGTTCACAAATAATGCATGTTGTTCCACCACCCACAGTGACGCCTTTGGATGGCACAGCGGGTGAGCAACACTAAATACATAACACTGCAAATGTTACAGACAGAAATGTAATCAATGTGCGACATAGCCAGATTCGTAAAGGAAAGACACCTACAGTAGGAGATCTCAGAAATATCTACTTCTATGAATGCCAATCAGTAACGTGAATTTATTTGTCAGAACTGAAAATTGTGAAGAAAAGTGTCTTAGGCTTAAATAACCTCACATTTTACCAGGTGAATTATTTACCATAATACTTTTTGGTTTTATTACAATATCACATTTTAGGATTTGTGCACGAAGTGAAACTGTTTTAGTAACTTGTAGGAAAGATACGTGCGTACTAAGAATAAACTTAGCTCACTTTAAACTATTTTTCCAAAAAGAGACATAAGGATACCAGGAGAGACAAAATGAGTACGAAAGCGTTTTGTGTTGATTTCTTTGAATATGACACGCCGATGATAGTTCATATAAAAAATCGGACAGTTGGAGTCATCAATAGACTTATCGAGTTCATCATACTGGTTTACATTGTCTTGTGAGTATTTTTCTTGTGTGTTAAGTGTTCAAAACGCATACGTGTTATATATGAAGATTATTTTACTAACTGAAGGCATTACTTTTCCTCTGGAATAAACTAGGCACGCCGAAAGAAGGATAATGCAGCATGGTTAACACATGGTCTCTAAATTCAGCCCACGCTTTGAGCTACGGAGAGGTATAACTCCATTTTACAACACTATCGTCTGTCAAGACGGAAAGGTACCTGTCAGTCTGTCATGTTACTAAATGGAGCAAAAAAGACACCGTTTTTAGCAACTGGAAAGCTCTCTAGTAAGTTCAGAGCAGGGTCAAATGCCTTAACATCTGTGACATAAATCTGTTGACAGAGGAAAATAAGGAGAAGCAGAAGCAAAGTCAGGTGTTTCAATACTGAAGAGCAGAACTAGGGCACAGCTAGCAAACCAAAGGGTAGCTCTATGTGAGATATGACAGACATCCAATGGGATTGTAGTACAATTGATTCTTTCACATTGCAACATACCTTAAAATTACCATGGTAGACAATTGAAATTACTGTGCGAATATGTGTATATTTTAGCTTGACGGATTTATCTAGTTACTTTAGCTTATATTGTGTGCTTTCTGCAGTATGGATCTGACGAGATGCCGCGACATATGCCAGGCAATAAATCGTTTAATCTATTGTTCGTGTCTTCGTTTTTCAAATTCACTACGGGATAACATTGTTTTGAGTACCCGAAAAACCCGGTATTTGGCAAAGGAAGGTGGAAAGCTAGCCTGATATAGGCATAACCAGTGATGTGGCCAGGAGATTTATAAGATGTAATTATAGAACAAAATGGCAATCAGAGCATCCGGGCCACCAGAAAGGTTATACAAATTATCAACTCAGCCGAATTCGAGTCAAAATCTTCAGACTTCACACAGGAGACAAAAGACTGAAGAGCCACATATTTAATAAACTAAAGACATGAGGTACTGATGAATGTATACGTTGGAATGGTAAAACGGCAGCTAAACATTTATTGTATGAGTGTCCAACATGTGCAGAACAGAGAAGAGTACTCTGACCTACACCCGCTCCAACTAAGAGTTACGATGGCAACAAGCTGAAGTGGACGTATTCTTTCTTTGGATTAATTCACGTTGATATCTGAAGGTGAAAGAAGAAGATCTTGCTAAATGGTATTCCAATCTCACATGGTGAGAACTCGTCAAAAGCTGTAGCCATAAGCCTATTTATATTGCTAATGTAGACAGCAAAAACTCCATGAAGTGCTAACTGTGATACAGATCATCAGTTATTTGAAGCAGACGTGAAAGTAAAACTCAAAAAGCTTACTCGAAGACCAAAGCAATGGCGTTTAGATCTCAGATGCATACAGCGTAGAAATAAGAATCGTTTGGGGTCTTGATGTCTATATAGGAGGAGATGACACCTGATGAATTGGCAGTAAATAGCAGTCAAAGATTTCATTCCTTAAATTCCAAGAATAAGCAAAACAATCCACGGATTACACCAGGCACGTTAGAATTAATAAAACAACGAAGTGAACTGAAACAGAAAGGAAGAGAAACCGATAACAGCCGATTTCTCTTTAACACGAGAAATAAGAAAGAACAAAAGAAAAGGCAAACACCAATAAATACTACCCCAATCCCCCTCCCTTAGTAGGGCTGGTGGATCCGATATCTACCCATATCATGTAAGGGCGACAACTCGGAGGCAGGGTCATCCAGGGTCATGTTGTTTGCAAAGTGACGTAGACGTTCATGTCTTGCCGCTAATTTGTGTTGTCGTTCTGGATTCTTAATGTTCAAAACAAAGCTTTGGAGGCAAAAAAGATCGATTTAATTGCTTTGGTTTTCCCCCAGCGTATTTCCAAAAGGCGGAGCGCCGAAACCGTCTCACAAAGCATGAATTCTATAGCTCCAACGAGGACACCCCCCCCCCCCCCCCCCCCCCCAGTTTATCCCAGAAAACTCTTGAACCGATTGATAGAATCCGGATTATTGAACCCAAAATCTTCTGAGTGCGAATCAGGCCGCCTGATCTATAGTCCATATAAACACTAAACATGACCAGCAACTTCGACCACAGGAAAACTACGGGCGAACGCTTTCCACAGAAGTTCCTATCAACGAACAAGAAAACACAAAAATAAAAAAGGCACACACACACACACAATCAAACAAATAAACAAACACATACATATGCATGCATGCATATACAAACCAAACGAATAAATAAACAAAGAATTTGTTTTCTCGCCATAATTTTAATCTCGATCTGCTACCTCCTTCAGATCCCTATTTAAAGCATCATCATCATCTTCTACTTTTGCCGTCAAGCGGCGTTGGGAGGAATAGTTAACGTGCTCGATGGGCGAAACTGGATAGTGCCATTCTGTGTGATTGTACAATGTCTTTGATTTTGTCAATCTATTTTCTTCTGGGGCGTCCTCATGTTCTCATATCAGATCTTCTTTGACGTAGCGCCACTGCTGGTAGTTGATAGTGGTACATTCTGACGAGAGGGCCGAACCATTTGAATCTTTAACCTTTAAATGTATGTGGCACAAGTTGTCGATCACACTGTTTGTCTGAAAACATCCTTTCTTATTTGGTTTCGAATAGTAAAATTGGCAGCTCTTCTCAAGCGTCTCAACTCACGTGTTGATTGTGCGTAATTGTGATGTTTATAAAGTACAAATTTGATATTGGTAGTAGCATAGGGATGGTATGAATATGTAATTAATTATCTGATGTTTTGTGAAAATAGGTACAAGCCGATGTTTCAATATTAGTGGTAGTTGATATGTAAAAACAATTGTTTTTGACATCTGATTTCGATTTCTCTGTCCGTTGTCTCAGCTTCTGTGATCATAGATCCTAGATAAATACATTCTTTAATTTGTTTGAAAAATGTAATATTGATTAGTTTATGTTATGTACCAGGAGATCTGCTAATTATCATTACTTAATTTTTTTTTAAATATTTTTTTTATTTATCGTTAAGCAATCTTGTTTTATGCCTGTCAATCTAGCATTCAATCAAGCTGTCAATCAGTCTGTCAATCAAGCTATCTGTCTGTCTATTTATCGGAGAGTGAAGACGTGTTTTCGTATCTCTCACTTCTTGGATTATTATTACTTGCATGCTAAATTCACCCATCATGGTTTCTTATATCAATGTGCTCGTTGTGATTCTGTGGATGTGGTTAAATAGTTTTTAGATTAATACAAGTGTTGACTATCGCAAAAATGCTTCTTATATGTAATATTCATTTTAAGTGATAGTTGAACACTAATAAATTTTAACTAATCAAGTGGGAGCACTATGGCAACTTCGAGTCAATGATATATAATTCAGATGTTGGCTCCGTGTGATGATGAAGTCCAGCTGGTGCCAATGGCCGGATCTTGGATGTTTCCATGTGACCTTATGCAGCTCTTTTGTTTTAAAAAAGGAGTTTGTAATACATAGGTCATTTCTGGTGCAATGCTCCAGCAGCCTTTGCCCAGTTTCATTCATGCGACCGATGTTGTATTTTCCACACTGGCCATGAACTCGAGTTCTTGCCCACACGAGCATTGAAATCACCGAGTATATAAATGTAGTCAGATTTTGGAACTGCCTTGATCACTGAGTCTAACACCTCATAGAACGAATCCTTCACATCATCAGAGGAATCGAGTGTCGGTGCATATGCAGTAATAATGGTGGCAAAACCACAAGAGGTTGCCAAGCGCAGGGATAATAGTCTTTCATTTCCTCCTGCTGGAATTTCAATCATTCCCAGTAGCGAATTCTTCACTGTAAAGCCCTCACCGTGTTGCCTCTTTTCTGCCTGCTCTCTACCCTTCCAAAAAAAGGTGTAATTGTTTTCCCTGAGTGACCCTTCCTCAGCGAGGCGAGTCTCCTGCAGGCCAGCAATATCAATGTTAAGATGATTGAGTTCGGCATCAATCACAGCCTTTTTTCTCACATCGTTAATATTGGTCAAGTCAGTGGAAAATCCTGGACACATGGTTCCCACATTCCAGGTTGCAAGCCGTAGCCTGAGGTTTCTATTTTCCTTTTTATTAGTACCTGGTGCATTGGTTTTACAGCATGCGATGCAGATTTTGTCCTAGCCCCAAGCACACATTGAAGCAGGCAGGCTGTGGCGGATCAGCACCCAATTGGCCTGGGGCTTCCCAGCTTGAGACGGGCGATAGCTATCAGTGACACCTGTAGGTGTCTCCCACCGTCAGAGGCAACGCGTGGCGCCATGTCTACGCCAACTGACAGGGACTTATAACCCGTAACAGTTCCCTCTCGCTTTGATTCCGAGACCGGTTAAGACCAGGGATGGAGTTATTGCCTCTCCATAGCACAAAGCCTGGGCTAAAATATAGAGATCATGTGTTGCCCATGCAGCATGATCCCTCTCTCGGCCTGCCTAGTTCACTCCAGAGGAAAGGAAACACCTCTACATCTGGAACAAGACAAGCTGCAGAAGCTGCCGGATCAGCAAAGCAATGCTCTAACTGTCCGCCTGTAGTAGCTTCGATCCTAGACCAGCCGCCAACCAAGGCTTAGGGCTTGGTCTGACCTGCCATGACATTTTGTCTTTAGGTTGCATTTCCTCGCACCAGGGTAAAGCTTGTACCCTCCCAATTGCGCTCTTCCGCCTGAAGCCGTCGGCACAATGTGGGGTGTCGGGTTTGGTAAGCGCCGCCCAACGTTCGGCGCTCACAGAAAGCAGGTGGTAGTACGGTAGCTCAGTCATATCTGACCAAGACCTGACACTAACAAGTGATGCATCCTTGCGTAATGATGTACGCAACGAATTTCGGCTTTGAGACCAAAACTATTTTATACAAACATGAACATTCAACTTAATATTCATACTAAATATATTGTGGGAGAGGAAATGCGGATTCTGTGGAAATTTGAAAGAATATCGTAAACGGTACAAAAACGAAAGCATCAGTTCTATAAAACACAAAATAAAAGGTGAATTGATTAGAAAAATTACTGCAGCCAGTCATGACTTTTAGACATGTAAAGAAAAAAAAATATATATGTATAACAAATGTAAGTTAGAAAAATTAGTAACAATAATTTAATTTGATAGGGAACAAGTAAGAGTAAATAAAGTGGACAAGAAAGGGCAGATGAACACATATGTGGGTGGCTTGGCCACATGGCATAGTAGAAACAGGAACACAAACCTGACCCGAAACTCTGGAGATCATGTGAGATGGCGAACGATGATCGCCCTCGCATTGGCACGGCACGTAATGATACATTAAAATAAAACCTCATAGTCACACATTTATAATCGCCAGCTATAGTATGAGACCATACTATTTTAATAATAGTTTAATGCAGACATAAGAATTAAAACGGATACTGCCAAATTGGACTTAAACGTTGATTTCTCATTCAGAAAGTACTGATAACGTACTGACCTTTACCTTACCTAGATTTATCGCAACGGTCAGCAAAGGACATGCAACAATGATACTAACTGATACGAGAGTTAAAAGGTTGTAGAATTCATTGTATAACTCTGCTGCCTTCCCCCTGTGTGTCCCTATCTGGCTGTTTGCACACTTTCGGCTCCACATTTTCTTGTTTAGCACCTATCGCTACTGAACTTTTTCTGCTCGGCCTTCCAAGCAACGAAGTATGTGTAATAATGGCCTAAAAAAGCGTTATGCCTAGACTTTTTTGTATGTGTTTTAATGTTATTACATTGTCTAATGTCATGTTTTTCTGTAGCTCTGTTTGTGCTGTTCCTGAGGTATATTATTATAAAAAGTCGCTTAAAAGTCGACAGGGTCGACTTCATTGCTCCGGGTTTTATCCCTTATGGCTCGGTCCCTTTCCACAGCGCGGAAAGCGTCGCACAAAGCACGAACTCCGCAGCTTTTAGCGACGACCCACAGGAGTCTCCGAAACATTTAACTCGTAAACCGAAGGACGCGGCCCGGAATCGAACCCACAACCTTCGGAGCACGAGTCAAACGGCTTGACCACTTCGCCACAGAGACATAATCGAGCCTAGTCGGTTATAGTCGATTCATTGTGTTGTAGTATATTTTATTTTAGTTTATTTTATTATTATTTTAAAAGATTTATTTTGTGACACCATCATTGATATTCCCCCTGTGATTTATGTTTGCCGTAGTGGAGTTCGTTGTAAAATATGTATACTGGGTCTGTGTTTAGGATCTCTCACTTTTTCGCAGAAGTTACACATACCAAACTGTTTATATTTCCTAGTGATAATAATACGCCGTCTTAAGCCACACTTTTACAACCTCCAGCTATGGTATTCTATATGAGAAAGTAATAACATTTTACGGAAACATGAGAATTAGAATAAATGATCATAATAAAACTACACAAGCCACACATTACTTTTCTCCAGCTTTGGTATTATCCACGAGAAAGGGTATCAGGAGTTTGACGACATCAGAAGTTCAGTGACCACTAAATTGAAGGGAATACTGTACGAGGAAAGCGGGGTCTACGGCCGGATGTCTTGGGATGTCGCTGATTACGTCATTCCACCACAGGTAAGTTATCTCCAGTTATTACTATTGTGTGGAGAGAAGATATTATTTTATTATTTAGACAACTTCATTTAAAAAAGACACATGCCAAAAGGCAGAAATTGGGATATAAAATGTAAAATGATAATTTCATTGCATCGGGTTTTATACCATATAGCTCGGATTTCCCCCCATAGAGCGGCCTACCGCAAGCGTCGTCGAGTGCACGAACTCCGTAGCTCCAGTGGCGTGCTGCACGGGTCTCCGTAAAGTCTGCACTCGTGAAAGGACAGACTGAGTCCCAAGACGACATTACCATATTTGGTTAACAGTGAAAGGACAGACTGAGTCCCAAGACGACATTACCATATTTGGTTCGAAAAAAAAAAACAATCAGACGCATCTACTGACTATAGTACCTTGCGGTGTTGAACAAGGGGGACTTGAGCCTGAGTAATTATTAAATCCGAATATATTTAGCTTCATTTTTCTATTTCCTTCTTGATTTTTTTCTAACTGTCCATTCTGGCTAAATTTCTGACACTCCAGGTACCAATAGTTAATGTATTTTAAACATTTAGTTTGCAAATTAGAAAAAAGAGTTCTAGCATGGTACATAGAACCGATGTTAACATAATACTGAGAACCCTGAGAACTAGTAAACCGGCGATGAAAATCTCCATGGAAGCCATGGAGATATTGTTTCATAGTAGAAAGCTGAAAATTAATTGTACAGTCAAAATGAGCAGTCTGGACATTTGGAGGGAAGCTGAGTGGCAAACACAACTTATCACAAACATCAGAAAGAAGCAGTCATCATTTCTGACCACTTTATGCGAAGACAAACACTGGAACATGTTGTGGCAACAGGACAAATTTGCGGAAAGAGAGATAAAGGAAGACAGCGAGAAAATTCGTCAAGGCACTGGATGATGATGATGAGTTTGCATACAGTCACAAGATGATGATAGAGTTTTACTTGTAGTTTACGGTGCTCTGTATCGGACGAAGATATTCCACTACCATCTCCAATAACGTAGTTATCTTTGTCAATTTATCTTTGTCAATCACAGTGTCGCTCCATACGCTTCACTCAGTATCAGGGCGACAGAACCATGCACTACCAGTCTGGCATAAGGAAAATGCGTCAGTAAACCGTAGCCACAAGCATAAACACCCCAGAGGCCTTACAGCTCAACCGCTTATCCTCCATGTTGTGGGCCTCAATTACCGTATGTAGAACACTACAGCGGGCTTATTAGTGTGCCTTGTTCTGTCGTATGTGCTCTATTTGGAGATAAAAGGCACAAACGGAAAGAAGGATGTTAGATACGTGCTAGATCGTAATATTCTCAAGAATATGCAAACATACTTTAATTGTCGCAACAGCAATTCACAAAAAACTCTCCTAACGCTATTGCAAGCCACGTTATTTGTTTCACATTAATTGAACGATTAAATTAGACATGTATAAATAAACAAACATATAGATAAACTAATAGAGAGCGAGAGAGAAAGAGAAAGAGAGAGAGAGAGAGAGAGAGAGAGAGAGAGAGAGAGAGAGAGAGAGAGAGAGAGAGAGAGAGAGAGAGAAATACACATATAGACAAAGACGTTGATAGACAGACACGCAGACAGAAAGACCGACAAATCTGACTCAGCAGTACACACACTTGTGGATGTGTTTACTGATTAACTTGTAATTATTCACCAGGAAGCAAACGCATTTTTTGTGATTACCGGCGTCGTTACAACACCAATGCAAAAGCAGAGTCACTGCCCAGAGGTAAGCTATTTGACCTTTAACAATGCGTCATTCATGGATCTCCAAGTTATTAGTTCAAATTACACACACAATATTGCTAGGGAACCCGAGGATAGCTGAAACACACACAAATACAGGCGCGCGTTTCCACCAGTCTTTAATTAATTGTGTTGCGTATCCCTTTCGGGACGTTGCAGTCAACACCAGCATTTTCAGCTGCAGTTGATGTACTAGGCAAGTGTTACGTTCAGTAGTTTGCCATTTCTTTCTGAACGACCGGCCCCTATACCTTTTTCGAAAAAACCAGCATCGCCGTGTTTCGAACCCGGGTATACGGGCTCACAAACCGCGTTCGCAAGCCCTTAGCCACAGAGACCGGCTTTATCAACAGGCAAACAGATTATAAAACTAAATGCAGACAATAAACAAGAATACTTAGTTAAAGATCTGAAAACAATATGATAATAAACAACTCGGAACGGACAATATGCATATGGATCTGGAAAGGGGTTAAACATGTTAGTTGCCTATCCTTTAAAGGACGCCGTAGTCAACACCAGCATTGTTTGCTGTTGTGATCTGTTGACAAGTTTACGTTCAGTAGTTTCCGTTGCTTTCTAAATGACCGGCACCCATATCATTTCTTTAAAAAAAACCAACACGAGACGGCTTATTGCCAAATCGGCCGCAGCTGTGTTCTACAAATAGGTGCCGGAAGCGAAAACAGAAAGAGAAACTATTAACCGATCTGTGTGTTTATGTGTGTGTTTTGCGCATTCGTTTGCGTGTACGTACGTGTATATATATATATATATATATATATATATATATATATATATATATATATATATATATATGTGTGTGTGTGTGTGTGTGTGTGTGTGTGTGTGTGTGTGTGTGTGTGTGTGTGTGGATTGTTTAATGCGGGTATGTACCAAGGAATTAGGGGAGAATTTCATTGTCACTTATGAAGTGTTTATTTCGGACTTTATTTCAAAACAGAATCTTCTTCTTCGTGCCGCCTTGCATTGGAGTCTGTCACACGAAGTTATACACCTCAAAGATCCGTGTGTCCGATTTGAGCATGCAGTTGTTTCATATTTGTTTCCTCTAGATAGATTTCATCCAAGATTTCGGGCTCTATCTATCCGTGGCTAGATTTTCTTTCCTAACAGGGCTTTCTCTTTGCGATGTCCAGCTGGCATGGGATTTCCTGCATGCACAGATGACGCTGGTAACCAATCTCACTAGTCCAGAGATGGTCGGATCGTGGAGTATCATTAGATGTCCCTGGTTCTTGGAAACACTTCCAGCCCTGTGCTAAGATCAACCCGGTACCGCCTGAGTCGGACACTGTAATAACTCAGCCATAGCTCTCCTCACCTTGGAAACAAAATGAAAGTAAAAGAAAGAGGACAAGGGAGAAGAATAGAAGTGAAATGCCTCCCAATGAATTATAAAAGTAACGAAAAGAGAGACAGTTAGAAACGAGGATTTCGTGAACCGCATAGAGGTGGCACAAATGTTAGAATAGACCTATGTTCACGAATTATCATTGTACTCGGGACATACCCTTACTTGTCCCGACACTTTCTTAAGTAGCCAACGAAGTGTAAGTGCTCGGTGCTCGATGCTGTCTTCAACAGCCAGCAAAGAGAGAAAGAGAGTGTGTGAATGAGAGAGAGAGAGAGAGAGAGAGAGAGAGAGAGAGAGAGAGAGACGAGGAAAATGCGAGGTCTTTACATGGAGAGAATGATGCGGCAGTTAGTGGGGAATCCGGCCGACACTTAGTACTCCGAGGAAAGGCCAGAGAGACATATAATCATATCGTAACTGTTACTGAAATTCTTCGCTGGTTGTTGAAGGTGAGCACGGAACACGTATGGGAAAGTCCCGAGTGTTGTGATGTGGGTCCTTGACCTATCTGAACTCAACAAAGAGTCCCCATGCTAATACTGTCTAGGGTGGGAATGAATCAATTGTGGGAATTTCCCGAGTATCATAATGTCACTTATTATTAATTCATTATGCATTAATTCGCTATGTCATTTGATATTTTCATTTATATAGTGCGCTTATGTTATGTTATTTTTATTATTTACTGGCCAGCCTCTTACACTGTTCTGATATATCCTTCTTTGTCTTCCTATGCCTCTCTTGCCCAGCACAAAATAATGCAAAGCTTTGATTGTATGCCACAGAATCCAAACATCAAAGCTGCCTTGTGTGATACCGATGCTGATTGTCAACCTAAGATTGGTCATATTACACCAACCGGCAATGGTATGTCCTTAGTGTGTGACCATTGTCTGGGAGCGGAAGTGACGTATATGTTGGCTAATTGTTTGTGAATCATTCGGAAGATTTGGTTACCTCTTAAATCCAATGAACTTGATGACCAGATGGTCTATGAACTTGATGACCAGATGGTCTATGTCCCGGAAATGGTTTGCAGCTATCACAGTGAGACTGGTGTAGAGAGTTCTCTTCCAACTATCGGAGTGAGGCTCGTGTAAAGAGTTCTCTTCCAACTCTGTGCCAAAGTATATGGTGTATTTTTAACTACTGTGCATTGTTTGAAAATATTGCCGGTCCAGGTTTTGTAATCACCCCTTGTAAAGTTCATGCAACATAATAGGTAAATACAAAACTTGGACTGGCAGTATTTTCAAACACTGCACAGTCATTAAACGTACACCCTGTACCATTGCCAAAGTGACAACTGTGTTGCCGAGCTGTTCTTGTCCTGCCCAAGCTCATATACAAGCGAGGTGTGCAGGACTCCATGCAACAGACGACTCATTGATTCTTATGTAGAAGACAAACCAGTGTACTTCAAAACAACCGGTATAACAGAGATGATGGTTAGAAGACGCTAGCAAATGTTTAATCTAGTCAGTGTCCGTCAACAGCCCAGTTCAGTACAAGACTGCAATACGTCGCTGACATTGAACAATGCTACATCCAAATACATCTTTCCTCTACACAAGCATATGGGAGAGCTTTGTAATAACATGTCTTGTCGCTGATATGTATGTGTGTGTATGTCTGTGTGTGTTTGTGTGTGTGTGTGTTGTATATATATATATATATATATATATATATATATATATATATATATATATATATATATATATATATATATATATATATATATATCTGTAAGGTGTGGAATGCGCCTGGCCCTGCAGCCAGCAGGGTTAAGATCGGCTAGCCTCTCCCAGGAGGCGTGAAGAGCGAAAATTAGTAGCCTGCCGATGACCCGCAGACTACACAAGTCAACCCCCACCTCCACGTGGTGCAGACCGGGCAACCATGACCTCGAGGTTATGGGCTAACGGAGCTATGGCTCGCCATATAGGATGGACTCCCTGTGGTCAGATTAGTGTCCTAAACCTGCGACTGGTCTAGCATGCCGGCAGGGGATCTTCATACTGCTCGTAGAAAAACTAAGAAGTATAAACGGACTGACACTCAGAACCCTTTACCATAAGATCTGGAGTACGACAAGGTTGTGTCCTGTCCCCTCTCTTGTCCATAACATATATAGACAACATATGTAAAGAAACCAGCCAAGCAACATATGTAAAGAAACCAGCCAAGCAGAGACAGCAAGAATACCGCATGACGAGAACACAGAAGAAGAACCATCTGCAAATCTAACCATTATAGAACTCCTGTTTGCGGACGATCAAGCACTACTAGCAAAATCAGAAGCTGAATTACAAGACCACATGAATAGTCTAAACGAAATGTGTAGGGAACATAACATGAAAATTAGCACAAGCAAAACAGAGGTAATGACTATAACTAAAGAAGAACAAACAGCAACAATTCACCTAAACGAACATCCCTTGAAACAAGTAATGTGTTTCAAGTACCTAGGAAGTATAATATCATCAAATGGCAGATCAGAAGACGAGATCGAAAATAGGTGCAATAAGGCAAATCAACTCATTGGCGAAATGGCACCAATACTAAAGAACAAACATGTATCAATAACTACTAAGAAAGCACTTTACAACACAATCTTCCTACCAATGCCAAATCTGGACAATGACAGAAAAAGAGAAAAGAAAAATCACAACAAGAGAAATGAGGTTCCTGAGAAGAATACTCAACGTATCAAGAAGAGATAAGATCAGAAATGAAGAAATCAGGACTAACGTGGGGGTTAAAGCAGCACTAGATTTTATTAGAAAGCAGCAAGTCAAATGGTTTGGCCATGCAAGTAGGTTACCAGTTAACAGCATGTCACAACAAGCAATGATGTACAGACCAGATGGAAATAGAGGAAGAGGCCGACCACGTAAACGTTGGACGGAGGGAATAGCAGAATCCATGGGAATGTCGATATATGAAGCCCATAATCGGGCACTCTCACGACGTTTATACTTCACCTCGACACCGCAAGGTACAAGAGGAACATGATGAGATTATATATATATATATATATATATATATGTGTGTGTGTGTGTGTGTGTGTGTGTGTGTGTGTGTGTGCGTGTGTGTGCGTGTACTGACCTCGCCACAAGCCGGCCAACTTCACCGCTACAGAACAATTGTACTGGAACTTCACATATTCCAAGAGAGAGGTTTATTTGGTTCTAATAACATCATGATTTAGCATAGCACACGAGTGTTTCATCGTCTCATCTACCTTCTCATTTTTTGTAAGTTGCCCAATTCTGAAGACATTTGTATCATTTGTGAAACTGGTAACGAGTGCGGAATCCTCGTTGATGAGATGGGGTTTATGTAGTGTGCTAAAATTCTCCTTGAATCGTTTATTTACGTATCCACCCACTTACCCAACCACCCACCCATCAATCAATTCGTGTAGCCATCATAAGCTACACTGAACTTTTACAGGAAATGAGACCTTCCGCATATAAGCTGCAGTTTCAGTTGTCGTATTGAGGGACCAATCACTCCCAAACAATTATCAAATATGTGAGCGTTTTTGTGTAACAGATATGACGTTGCGCTAGCAATAGCAAGCGGATTCAAATTGTTGTAATTGACTTGTGCTGCCAGGTCGAACTAGCCTAAAATGGGTACCAAATAAAAATCGTTGAAATAAAGGTGCCCGGAGAGATAAATAAAAGCACATTACCCAGCGAGCGCTGATTGGTGTATGCAAATATCGGACTAGCACCAGATATCGTCCTGGCCTCGAGATGTGGAAAAGGGTTCTTGAATTGTGTTTTAAATATTAATGAAATATTCTCATTGGCCTGTCCTGAATACAGTTATATCGAATCTAGTAAATCAATCATTCAATCAATATATCAGTCAATCAGTCTATATATCTGTCAATCATCTTATCGCTCAATCAACCTATCTTCCTTGTTACGGCGGGGCTATGGGTTTCCACTGCCTAAAGATTGCCGGGATAAATGTCTTAATAATTTTTATTAATTATAAATGCAGAACAATGTTTTCCCGTAGTGAATTTGAATAACGAAGACACAAACAATAGATTGCACGATTTAGTGCTGTGTTGCAACTCCGGTTATCAGGCGCAATACCACACCGATCCCATCCCAGCAGTTAAAGAACCTGTAGCTTTGTACACCAAATCGAATTGTATTTACCAATTTACATGTAGGTGCGAGGCCATCTACATAGGTAGAACAGAGCGACAGTTAAATAACAGAGTGTTTGAACACATTCCGAACTGGGTGGACAAGATACTACACACAGAAGATGGTAGCCTAGGCAGGCAGACACACCGGAACAGTCCTGCTTCATCGGTCGCGAGATACGTGCTCGAGAGTGGTCATGTGGTTAAAAGAGACAAGTGCCTTCCGTGTGTTGTTCAACACACAGAGTAGTCGGTTTTTATGGTTTGCTGAAGCCATAGTGATCAACCTGCGTAAGCCGGCCTTGTGCAAGCAGAAAGACATGCTAGTCAGTTTAAAATTACCGTGGTAGACAATCGACATTACTGTGCGAACATGTGTATATTTCAGATTGAAGGAGTTATCTAGTTATTTCACCTTACGTAGTGTGAATTCTGCAGTATGTACCTGACGAGATGCAGCGAAATATACCAGGCAATAAATTATGCAATCTATTGTTTGTGTCTTCGCTATTCTAATTATACATGCATTATTATGGCGGCAATCAAATATCATCATCATCCAGTGTCTTGTCGGTTGGCGTGGGCAATCACGCCACTCCACAAATTACGGTCTACGACATCACGGATCGATTCGTGTGTTGGCTACCTTCCGTGCCATGGCACAGTCAGTCAATAGTCTTTTCACACTGTCTTCTTCTATCTCTCTTTCCGCAAATATTTCTGGTTGTCACAACATATTCCAGTTTTTGCCTTCTCATAACGTGGCCAAAATACGAGGATTGCCTCTTTTCTTATGTTTATGACAGGATGTTTATGCGACTCAGCTCCCCTTAAAACATCCTGATTGCACTTTTATGTAAACTCCTTCATAGAGCTATACTTTAAATAAACGTTTACGACGCTCTAACATGCATATTACCACAGTTCTCCACAACACAATATGGAGACATACTTTATATATATATATACGTTTATGACACTCTAACACATACATTACACCAGTTCTCAACAACACGATCAATAATGTTAAGAATAGGCAGTGTCTATGGGATCTAGAGATCCTGTTTCAAGATGTAGATGATCAATGGGAAACGATGAAGAATTCAATCAGTTGCGCAGCAGAGAAAACTATTCCAAAAGTAAAGAAAGTGGGCCGTAAGACATGGATGACTGAAGAAATTTTACAACTAATGGAAACAAGAAGACAGAACAAAAATAATCCTGCCAAATATGAAGAAATTCACAGAAAAGTCAGAACCTTATGTAAGGAGGCAAAAGAAACATGGCTTGAGAAAAATTGCAGAGAAATTGAAAAACAACACAACAGTAACAATGCGAAACTAATGCACAAAAGAATTCAGGATCTTACTAATCAAAGAACACGTACATCAGCAGGCTGCCTAAAGACAAAAGATGGAAGAGTCATAATAGAAAAAGATCAGATATTACATGAATGGTCAGATTACGTGAAAAACCTGTATGACGATAACAGAGACGAACAGTATGATGTTCAAAATAATAATGAAGGACCAGCAATTTTGAAGATGGAGGTTCAGAATGCTCTTAACCATATGAAATCTGGCAAGACCCCCGGTTCAGACAGCGTCACAACAGAAATGATTAATGCTTTAGAAGAATATGGAATAGATCAAGTTACCAGTCTGCTTAATACAATATATGATACTGGAAATATACCTCAGGAGTTATGTAATTCTGTATTTATTGCAATCCCAAAGAAATCAGGAGCCTTGGAATGTGATCAACATCGAACAATTAGTATAATGAATCACATCACGAAGATTTTGCTAAGAATTATCATGCAGAGAGTTAGGAGGAAAATACAACCTGAAATAGGAGAAGAAAAATGTGGGTTTGTGGAAGGCAAGGGTACAGTAAATGCTGTGTATATACTGAGAAACATAATCGAACGTTCTATAGAAGTAAACAAAGATCTACACCTTTGCTTTATTGACTACACAAAGGCTTTTGATAAAGTGAGACATGTCAACATGATAAGGATGCTTGAAGATCTACAAATTGATGGAAAAGATCTTAGACTTGTAAAAAACATATATTGGAAACAACAAGCTGCCATAAGAGTTGATAATGAAGTAAGCCAATATCAGCCTATTAAAAGGGGTGTGAGACAGGGATGTGTAATGTCTCCAGATCTGTTTTCCCTGTACAGTGAAAGTATTTTCAGAAATATTGAAGATATGGAAGGAATCAACATTGGGGGACGATGCATCAATAACATTAGATATGCAGATGATACAGTCTTGATTGCAGACAATGAACAGGACCTGCAAAATTTAGTAGATGCGATTGTTACACACAGTGAACAACTAGGGTTAGAATTAAATTGTAAAAAGACACAGATTATGGTCGTCACTAGGAAGGACGAAATACCACAATGTAATATACAAGTAAATGGGAATATTCTTCAACAAGTGAATAGGTACAATTATCTCGGAACAGTAATAACATCTGATGGGAGATGCCTTGAAGAGATTAGAACAAGAATCGCCATGGCAAAAGTAGCCTTTAGCAAGATGAAAAACATATTGACCAATAAAAAGATGTCAATTGAAACGAGAAAAAGAGTGTTGAGATCTACATTGAACCTGTACTTTTGTATGGATGTGAAGCGTGGACAATGAGCAGTCAGGCTGAAAAACATCTGATGGCTGTAGAGATGTGGTTTCTGAGGAAAATGCAAAGAATACCATGGACAGCCAGAAAGACCAATGAACAAGAACAAGTCCTTCAAGAAACAAATGAAGATCGTAAATTGATTAGAGAAATTAGACGTAGACAGTCAAAATTTTTTTGGGCATGTTATGAGAAGAAATTGATTGGAGAATTTGGTGACAACTGGTAAGATCGAGGGGAACAGACCAAGGGGAAGACCTAGAAGCAAGTACCTGGATGGCTTGGCCTTGTGGCATGGTCGAGACAGAAACACGGAGCTGATCCACGACTCTGGTGATCGAGTGAGATGGCAGAACATGACCGCCCATGCTTACTGGCATGGCACATGATGGATGGATGGAAGGGATATTAACTTATTCTGTGTTAAACATGGTAGACAATCAAGTGAACAAGTATTATCATGTACATTTCTGTACATGAGCATTACAATTCCATAAGTACCGCCAAACGGCACAATTAACACGGTGACCATAGTGCGGCGATATAACGCCCTTCGGTCCAAATAGTCACATTAGGCGATATATTAAACTTCGCCACTACATAAGTTGCCGACACCGTGACGAAGTTGTTACGGACGTGGTTCGCGATCCCGTATACGGACGGTGGCCATGTAAGTTGGAACCCGCTAAGGAGTGTGTAACAACTCACCTGCCGAGTCAACCAGACCTGAAAATGGATGGCACCTTTGCTTATGACCTAAACCAGGCCGTACCTGCTGCTCTGCAGGTAAGACTGAGGATAGCAGTCAAAGTCTAAATCAGGAGCACGAAGCCGCTATTTCGAGGTCCAGACACATACTCTAAGGCTCCCATTCGAGGGATATGACTGAACGCCTCTAAGCCATAAATCCTCGGATGTGAGAGCCAGGCCGATACCCACCTACCGAATAATGGAGGTGAGATGCTGAGCACGCTACATGCTCAGTTCAGATACTTCTTCGAAGGCTCTCATCTGGGGGATATGTGGGATCCACATATGAGAGGGCCTGGCTGTTTTTCGCTCACTGGTGCACAGAGGTAAGGTGCTGAACCGGTAGCACATGTAGCCTACCTCGTGAGCGAGAACAAAAGGTAGAAAATGTCGCACGAAATGGTTACGCAAAATGTCTGTATCTATATTCACAGAGAGTGTAGTCAAAGGTGGAAAAACGTCTCAATAACACGAAATGGAACGCTTGGCTAGCGAACCCACTTGCGTGGTCCGAAGTCGGAAGCGAAAGCTTACCTAGTGGATGTCGGCAGCAGACTGACCGTTCCTGGTGTGTTCTAAGCGTCCAGTGGCAAGCGAAATACCAAATACATGGAAGTGAGGAATTAAAGCAGCCATGAGCAGGACGTGGCAACTCCTCGGGTGAGCCCAGTCTCAGAGCAATATGTGCCTGCTCTGCAATTATGGAAGCCTCCTTGAATAGAGGGGGAATGCTCATGGTCTACCCCTGCCTTCCCTTGAGGGTTGACCGTGATGTCGTTGACCGTTCTACCTTGACCAGCTGAGATGTGGGAGACACCACAGCAAAAAAAAGTCTAACGTCTCTCGAAACCTCGGGAAGTAAACCCGTAAAAATGCCCGCTGAAGTCGGATGTGCTGGTCTACGGGTGCAAATAAATCAGGCACAACGCATGAAACGTTCGAGTGAAATGTCTTTTGTGCTAGGAACAGCTCTGACTAACTAGTTTTCAGAATAGCTCGTGTCCGGAACAGCTCTGACTAGTTAAGTTTCCGAATGTCCATCGTGCCCGGAACTATAGAGTCGTGCTCTGACTATATTGTCCCCGGGAACAGCGACAAGCATATTTCCGAACAGAAAACTCGCTGAGTGGATACCATCTGCAGACCGGTCTGGTTTGTGCGGGAGCGGCCCGGGGCGAACGAAATGCCCAATATATTGAAGTGAGGATTTAAAGCAGCCATGAGCAGAACGTGACCATTCCCTCGGTGAGCCCAGCACCAGGACGCTATGTGTCGGCTCTGCAACTATCGATGCCACCCTGGATGGCGGAAAATGCCATGGACTATCCCCGCCTTCCCTTGAGGGATGACCGTGAAGTCTTCGACTGTTCCAACCTGACAGGCTGGGATGGAGACAGTACCACAAAAGAGAGAGTCTCCCAGGAATGCTAACCTGGTCAAAAATGCACGCAGAAGTCGGATGAGTTAGCCCAAAGGTTTTGGTCCCAGGGTGCGTAACAACTCTCCGCAATCACATCTGAAAAAAACACTCCAGATGAAGAAGAAGAAGAAGAAGAAGAAGAAGAAGAAGAAGAAGAAGAAGAAGAAGAAGAAGAAGAAGAAGAAGAAGAAGATCCCGTATACCAGCGTTCGAAAAACAGCTGCGCGCGATTTTGCAGCAGACCGCGTTGCGTTGATTTTTTACGAAATGGTATGAATGCCGGTCGTTCAGACAGCAACGGCAAACTACTAAACGTAAACTTGCCAAGAGATCACAGCAGCAAAAAATGCTGGGGTTGACTGCAACGACCTGTAAAGGATATGCAACTAACTAAACTAAATAAGTAAAAATATGATACACTGATACAGGCGACACAAATACACAAGTGTTAGACAGTGAGAGCGAACTATTCACAACACACGACACGCGTTCGTATCATGACTAATAACGAGAAACACCTGCACGTGATTGAACAACACCTTCTGTCAAGAACAGTTATGATTGTAATCTTGAACTGTAGATCGGACTGATAGGAAGACAATACCGCCTCTGTAGCGAAAGGGTTGCGAAAGCAATCTGAAATACCACATCCATCCATCCATCATGTGCCATGCCGGTAAGCGTGGACGGTCATGTTTTGCCATCTCACTCGATCTCCAGAGTCGTGGATTAGCTCAGTGTTCCATGCCACGTGGCCAAGCCATCCAGGTATTTACTTCTCGGTCTTCCCCTTGGTCTCTTCCCTTCGATCTTGCCAGTTGTCACCAAGTTCTCCAGTTCATTTCTTCTCATAACATGCCCAAAAAATTGTGACTGTCTACGTCTAATGACTCTAATCAGTTTACGATCTTCATTTGTTTCTTGAAGGACTTGTTCATTAGTTTTTCTGCCTGCCCATTGTAATCTCACATACCGCGTTCAAAACACAGCTGCGGGAAATTTAGAAGCAGACTGCCTGGCACTGGTTTTCATACAATGATATGAGTGCCGGTTCTTCAGAAAGCAAAGACAACTTCAGAACATACACTTGCCGATAAATCACAAACAGCCAAAAAAAAAATGCCTGGGTTGTCTGTGAGGTCCTGTAAAGAATATGCAACCACCTGTAAGAAGATCAACGTTACAGAAACCTCGTCAACCCAATAAATGTCACTGGACAAAAAAAAAAAAAATGTTTTGCATATCCTTTACAGGACATCGCTGTCAACATCAGCATCTTTCAGCTGTATGTTGATTTCTTGGCAAGATTACGCTCAGTAGTTTGCCATTGCTTTCTGAGCGGCCGGCAAAGTTATCCCGCAAGTCACCTTCGGGGGTCGAACCGCTCCCAGCTCTCGCCCTGCTACGAGACTATGCGTGATAAACGGGATTACGGAGAAAGTGTTGTAACCCCTCGGCCAGAGAGACCGGTCACTGGACAAAACCATGGATTAATCAAATTTTACGGTGCCTGCGATACTGGATCTTCAGCCTTTAAGAAAGTCAAATTAGATGAATTATCATCAAGACTAGAATGTTTCTGTAGTAAGTGGAGTGTGGATGCTGTAGTGAGTGGTGTATATGTTGTAGTGAGTGGTGTGTGTATGTTGTAGTGAGTGGTGTGTATGTTGTAGTGAGTGGTGTGTATGTTGTAATGAGTGGTGTGTATGTTGTAGTGAGTGGTGTGAATGTTGTAGTGAGTGGTGTGTATGTTGTAGTGAGTGGTGTGTATGTTGTAGTGAGTGGTGTGTATGTTGTAGTGAGTGGTGTGTATGTTCTAGTGATTTTTGTGTATGTTGTAGTGAGTGATGTGTATGTTGTAGTGAGCGGTATATTTGTTGTAGTGAGTGATGTGCATGTTGTAGTGAGTTGTATATATGGTGTAGCGAGTGGTGTGTGGATGTTGTAGTGAGTGGTGTGTGGATGTTGTAGTGAGTGGTGTGTGGATGTTGTAGTGAGTGGTGTGTATGTTGTAGTGAGTGGTGTGTATGTTGTAGTGAGTGGTGTGTATGTTCTAGTGATTTTTTTGTATGTTGTAGTGAGTGATGTGTATGTTGTAGTGAGCGGTATATTTGTTGTAGTGAGTGATGTGCATGTTGTAGTGAGTTGTATATATGGTGTAGCGAGTGGTGTGTGGATGTTGTAGTGAGTGGTGTGTGGATGTTGTAGTGAGTGGTGTGTGGATGTTGTAGTGAGTGGTGTGTGGTTGTTGTAGTCAGTGGTGTGTTGATGTTGTAGTGAATTATGTATGGATTGTGTAGTGAGTGGTGTGTGGATGTTGTAGTGAGTGGTGTGTGGATGTTGTAGGAAGTTATGTGTCTATGTTGTAGTGAGTGGTGTGTGGATGTTGAAGTGGACACCTTAACCGGAACCAGGTTTTGAGTCACCTGATTGGTGTCC
Organism: Cepaea nemoralis; assembly: GCA_014155875.1. Classification (NCBI taxonomy): domain Eukaryota; kingdom Metazoa; phylum Mollusca; class Gastropoda; order Stylommatophora; family Helicidae; genus Cepaea; species Cepaea nemoralis. The sequence continues at coordinate 399,376 of JACEFZ010021327.1, forward strand.
ACTCTTGAAAGAACTCTGACGAATGATTTAAATTGGAATAAGATTTATTAAGAATTTGAAAAAAAAGCTGTGCTCTCATTCATCATAACCCAACAATCCGATCCTTAAATAGGTCCAGTAGTACATATTGAGCTTTAACTTCGTTGCACTGTGTGGGGATGTTGAAATTTATAACAACGCTATTGTATTTATTCAGTTGTAAAATAAATGTTATTTGCATTTTCTGTACAGGACCCCATTATTTTTTGACTGTTTGTGATTTCTTAGCAAGTTTACGTAGTAGTTTGCCATTTATTTCTGAACGACCGACATACATACCGTTGTATGAAAATCAGCACAAGGCGGTCTGCTGCCTAATCGCCCAAAGCTGTGTTTTTAACGTGGTATGCGGGATTACGAATTGCGCCTGTGACGCCTTCGCCACACAGTCGGCTGCAATAAAAAAGGGGTTCCTGTAACAAAAGGAATATGTCCCGGAGGTATTTTAATCTGCTCGCCCACTCATCCTACCATTACTACATATGTTTACACTGCTATATGCTTGTGAATCCTGGACTGTTTATCAGCGACATGCCACAAAATTAAACCACTTCCACACAGTCTGCTTTAGGAAGCTATTGAAGATTAAATCGCAAGACAAGATCTCAGACACTGAAGTTCTAGAAAGGGCGTCCATGCCTAGTATCCACACACTCAATCAATCAATCATGTGCCATGCCGGAAAGCGTGGGCGGTCATGACTCGCCATTTCACTCGATCACCAGTGATCCACACACTACTAATGAAGAATCATATTCGCTGGGCTGGTCACTTAACCCGCATACCAGATCACAGGCTAAATATACGATTTTTTACAACGAGCTGCATTGTGGTAAACGCTAGCAAGGCGGCCAGAGGAAACGCTTTAAAGACACTCTGAAAATCTCACTGAAAGCTTTTGGAATTCATCATGACACACCGGGGACTGCTGCCAAAGACCGAAATTCGTGGCATACATCATTACGCAAGGGTGCAGCCGCTTGTGAACCAACCAGGACTGCAAGAGCTGTGCAGAAAAGGCTCGACAGAAAAACAACTGCAGAAGATCCTCCTCCTGGAACGTCAAGCATTCTTTGCCCATATTGTCAAAGAACATTTCGAGCCAAAATAGGCCTTATCAGCCATCTTGGAACTCACGGCTCCCTACTTTAAACCCCACAGAATAAAATGAGTGGTCATCATCATTCTTGATGGACAAACAACAATACATATGTGTTCTTAAGAATTACGAATAAGAGAAGTTTCTCTCCTAGATGATCCCCACGAAAGACAGTATAATATACTCCATATAGATGTCATGAATTTATCCCATGCCCAGAACAGGTTCTCTGAGTATATTACAAGGACGATACAGCCAGTAGAAGAATAGCGCGTCCTTATGAAGCAGGGCATACAAAGCTCAGGGTTTTGACACAGTCACATGATACTAAGAATATGAATTCCACTAAATTCCCTCAGAAATTAGTCAAAACATTTCTAATTACTTGACGAGTTAGATTACAATTGAATTCTTAAAACATACCACCCTACAAACCATATGATCCAAAATAATCATAGGAAATTATTTGATCAGCACGATCTCAGAGAGATCGCCATCTTCCCGTGTCTCCCACCTACGGTCGCTCCAAAAAAGCTGATACGACACGAGAAACTTCCTTTTTTTATTTTTTTGCTGTAGTACGTTCATTTTAAACAGATATAGGCATTTCGACCTAACACCCACACAGATTAAATTATCACCTGTAGAATATAGTAGAATTCCGGAATAGATCTCAATGTAAAACCATTGGAAATTCTAGATAAAGACAAGACAAACCAGAGTGATCATGCATGATCAATATTGGACAGGTCTGAAGGTCGCGTGTTTCGTGAAATTCGTTCAAATGTTTCTCTCAGGACCTTTTACAGGGAAGTGTGTTCAGTCAGACGTCCCAGGATATCGGAATGTGTGCGAGATTTATGGCTGGTGTCCTGTCGAAAATGATAGGTAAGAGGAATGTCACTGCTGACTCTATTCATTATTACTGTCATGTTCCATGACGATACGTCTGGTAGGTTATGTTTTGCCGTCTCACGCGATCACAACAATATGGTGGCGTAGACCTGTGATCTTGTCTCGGTTATGTCATGTGACAAACGGATATTTATTTATGTGTCTTCTTCTTGCTGTGTTCAATTCATATGTGTGCGGAACTATACAAGAGAAGTCAATAAGTAAGTCACACATGGCTTTAGAGAAATAACTTAACTATGATAACAACTTGAAACCAGTTTATTTTTATACATATATTGTCCCTTTATTTCTCAACATAATTTCCACCAACATTGATGCACTTATCCCATCGTTTTATGAGTCCTCCCAAACAGGTTGCATGGAACTTCGTGCTCTGTTTTCTAAACCCGTTTTCACTTCACATTTAGCTTCGGCGTCATTCGCGAAATATCTCCCGCTAAGGTGAGTTTTCAGTGGACCAAAACGGTGGCAATCGCTAGGGACTACGTCGAGGCTGTAAGGTGGATGTTCTAGAACTTCCCACTAAGTTGGTTAATTTTCTCCTGAGTTAATCGCGCCGTATGCGGTCTGGCATTGTCATGAAGAAGCATCACTCCTCTAGTCAGCAGTCCTGGGCGTTTTCTTCGAATTGCATCATGAAGGATCGATAGATCTTCACAGTACGATTCATAATCCACACTTGTCACCTTTCTTCTTGAAATTGGTTAAAAGCACGCCTTGACAATCAAAGAACACTGTCAGCATAACCTTCCCTGCGGATGGCGTAACCTTGAATGTTTGGTTTTTCTACCCAGCTATGCACCGCTTTACGGGACAAACATTTGTCAGCATAAACAGGAAGCATTTCCTTATGAATGTCCTTTGCAAGCAGTCCTATTGCCCACTAAAAAAAATTCACAACAGCACGTTGCTCTTTGATTATACACTCCGTAAGTACAATCGCCATTTGTTCATGCTCTGCGCATGCGCTTGTGACACCTAGCGCAATCTGACGAACGGGAATATAAATTTCGATGTTGCTGTCACCCAATGACACCTGTAGAAAACACCAACTACATTTACCTGCCATCCAACAGAACTGTGTGACTTACTTATTGACTCGCCCTCGTCCTTCTACTTAGTACCACTAATGATGTCCGTCTTTCCTGCTTGGCAGTAACCATACTCATCGGTGACCTTATCCATTTTTTCTATAATGAGATCCTTTACCTCATAATCATTATCCAGTGTCTTTCCAATTGGCGAGGGCGATCATGCCTCTTCACAAATTATCGACGGCATGGATCAATTCGTGTGTTGACTTACTTCTGTCCTCGACAAAAGACTGTCAATAATCTTTTCACGTTGTCTTCCTCTATCTCTCTTTCCGCAAATCTTTCCGGTTGTAACAGCATGTTCCAGTTTTTGTCTTCTGATAACGTGGCCAAAAACTGATAATTGTACTAGGCATTATTCAAGATCTTTATTAGTTTCCTTCTTGGCAGTGACCATACTAGTTCGGTGATCGTATCCATTGTTTCTTTAAAGAGATCATTTACCCACCGTGGCGGATTTGAGACCACAACTAACAGCTATCTGGCGACTGTTCCTAAGCTCTAATAGTGATGTCCACAAACTATATTTGGGAAGAATTAAACTTGGATGTTATGCCTTCTTCTTTTTTTTATTCTTCGTTTCTCCATTTCTATTGTCCATGTAATGCTATTTAAATGTGAGGCTAGGAAGATCTTTCTGTGGCAACATCTTTCAGTAATTTGTGAAGGTCTCTGGTTCTGCTGATCTGCTCGTTCATGGCTTGATTACTGTTTTATCATACCAGAAGACAAACATCCCTCATTTCAATCCTGCGCTTGAGGTCTTCAAGCCAGAAATGGGGATCGACATAAAAGGAACCTTCACCGACAGACGGAAAAGCAAGAAGAGACAAACACAAAGGAAACCACATCGGCCGAACTGCCAACTGCACATCAGCTTCACAGAAGAGTCAAACCAACTGGCACAGAAGAAAAAAGAATCTATACCCGCGCTATGAACCACCGCCATTATAACCAAGGCTGAAAAAGCCGACTGAGAGTGGTGGACATCTGTCCCCAATTTTTCATATGGGATCGGAAGGAGTGCATGGGCAGCCTGGGCATCTCTTTCCCGCCCCCCCCCCCCCCCCCCCAGACTGAAATGTTAAGGGAACCAATGGTAGTGTCTCTACAGCAACAAGCAGCATGTCAATGGAAGTGTAGACAGCAACAAGCAGCATGTCTATGGAAGTGTAGACAGCAACAAGCAGCATGTCAATGGAAGTGTAGACAGCAACAATCAGCATGTCAATGGAAGTGTAGACAGCAACAAGCAGCATGTCAATGGAAGTGTAGACAGCAACATGCAGCATGTCAATGGAAGTGTAGACAGCAACAAGCAGCATGTCAATGGAAGTGTAGACAGCAACAAGCAGCATGTCAATGGTAGTGTAGACAGCAACAAGCAGCATGTCAATGGAAGTGTAGACAGCAACAAGCAGCATGTCAATGGAAGTGTAGACAGCAACAAGCAGCATGTCAATGGAAGTGTAGACAGCAACAAGCAGCATGTCAATGGAAGTGTCTCTGCAGCAACAAGCAGCATGTCAATGGAAGTGTAGACAGCAACAAGCAGCATGTCAATGAAAGTGTAGACAGCAACAAGCAGCATGTCAATGAAAGTGTAGACAGCAACAAGCAGCATGTCAATGAAAGTGTAGACAGCAACAAGCAGCATGTCAATGAAAGTGTAGACAGCAACAAGCAGCATGTCAATGGAAGTGTCTCTGCAGCAACAAGCAGCATGTCAATGGAAGTGTAGACAGTAACAAGCAGCATGTCAATGAAAGTGTAGACAGCAACAAGCAGCATGTCAATGGAAGTGTCTCTGCAGCAACAAGCAGTATGTCAATGAAAGTGTAGACAGCAACAAGCAGCATGTCAGTGGAAGTGTCTCTGCAGCAACAAGCAGCATGTCAATGGAAGTGTCTCTGCAGCAACAAGCAGTATGTCAATGGAAGTGTAGACAGCAACAAGCAGCATGTCAATGGAAGTGTAGACAGCAACAAGCAGCATGTCAATGGAAGTGTAGACAGCAACAAGCAGCATGTCAATGGAAGTGTAGACAGCAACAAGCAGCATGTCAATGGAAGTGTCTCTGCAGCAACAAGCAGCATGTCAATGGAAGTGTAGACAGCAACAAGCAGCATGTCAATGGAAGTGTCTCTGCAGCAACAAGCAGCATGTCAATGGAAGTGTAGACAGCAACAAGCAGCATGTCAATGAAAGTGTAGACAGCAACAAGCAGCATGTCAATGGAAGTGTAGACAGCAACAAGCAGCATGTCAATGGAAGTGTAGACAGCAACAAGCAGCATGTCAATGGAAGTGTATGACAGCAACAAGCAGCATGCCAATGGAAGTGTAGACAGCAACAAGCAGCATGTCAATGGAAAGTGTAGACAGCAACAAGCAGCATGTCAATGGAAGTGTATGCAGCAACAAGCAGCATTTCAATGGAAGTGTAGACAGCAACAAGCAGCATGTCAATGGAAGTGTAGACAGCAACAAGCAGCATGTCAATGGAAGTGTAGACAGCAACAAGCAGCATGTCAATGGAAGTGTAGACAGCAACAAGCAGCATGCCAATGGAAGTGTAGACAGCAACAAGCAGCATGTCAATGGAAGTGTAGACAGCAACAAGCAGCATGCCAATGGAAGTGTAGACAGCAACAAGCAGCATGTCAATGGAAGTGTAGACAGCAACAAGCAGCATGTCAATGGAAGTGTAGACAGCAACAAGCAGCATGTCAATGGTAAGTGTAGACAGCAACAAGCAGCATGCCAATGGAAGTGTCTCTGCAGCAACAAGCAGCATGTCAATGGAAGTGTAGACAGCAACAAGCAGCATGTCAATGGAAGTGTAGACAGCAACAAGCAGCATGTCAATGGAAGTGTAGACAGCAACAAGCAGCATGTCAATGGAAGTGTAGACAGCAACAAGCAGCATGTCAATGGAAGTGTAGACAGCAACAAGCAGCATGTCAATGGAAGTGTAGACAGCAACAAGCAGCATGTCAATGGTAGTGTAGACAGCAACAAGCAGCATGCCAATGGAAGTGTCTCTGCAGCAACAAGCAGCATGTCAATGGAAGTGTAGACAGCAACAAGCAGCATGTCAATGGAAGTGTAGACAGCAACAAGCAGCATGTCAATGGAAGTGTAGACAGCAACAAGCAGCATGTCAATGGAAGTGTAGACAGCAACAAGCAGCATGTCAATGGAAGTGTAGACAGCAACAAGCAGCATGTCAATGGAAGTGTAGACAGCAACAAGCAGCATGTCAATGGAAGTGTAGACAGCAACAAGCAGCATGTCAATGGAAGTGCAGACAGCAACAAGCAGCATGTCAATGGAAGTGTCTCTGCAGCAACAAGCAGCATGTCAATGGAAGTGTAGACAGCAACAAGCAGCATGTCAATGGAAGTGTAGACAGCAACAAGCAGCATGCCAATGGAAGTGTAGACAGCAACAAGCAGCATGTCAATGGAAGTGTAGACAGCAACAAGCAGCATGTCAATGGAAGTGTAGACAGCAACAAGCAGCATGTCAATGGAAGTGTCTCTGCAGCAACAAGCAGCATGTCAATGGAAGTGTAGACAGCAACAAGCAGCATGTCAATGGAAGTGTCTCTGCAGCAACAAGCAGCATGTCAATGGAAGTGTCTCTGCAGCAACAAGCAGCATGTCAATGGAAGTGTAGACAGCAACAAGCAGCATGTCAATGGAAGTGTAGACAGCAACAAGCAGCATGTCAATGGAAGTGTAGACAGCAACAAGCAGCATGCCAATGGAAGTGTAGACAGCAACAAGCAGCATGTCAATGGAAGTGTAGACATCAACAAGCAGCATGTCAATGGAAGTGTAGACAGCAACAAGCAGCATGTCAATGGTAGTGTAGACAGCAACAAGCAGCATGCCAATGGAAGTGTCTCTGCAGCAACAAGCAGCATGTCAATGGAAGTGTAGACAGCAACAAGCAGCATGTCAATGGAAGTGTAGACAGCAACAAGCAGCATGTCAATGGAAGTGTAGACAGCAACAAGCAGCATGTCAATGGAAGTGTAGACAGCAACAAGCAGCATGTCAATGGAAGTGTAGACAGCAACAAGCAGCATGTCAATGGTAGTGTAGACAGCAACAAGCAGCATGCCAATGGAAGTGTCTCTGCAGCAACAAGCAGCATGTCAATGGAAGTGTAGACAGCAACAAGCAGCATGTCAATGGAAGTGTAGACAGCAACAAGCAGCATGTCAATGGAAGTGTAGACAGCAACAAGCAGCATGTCAATGGAAGTGTAGACAGCAACAAGCAGCATGTCAATGGAAGTGTAGACAGCAACAAGCAGCATGTCAATGGAAGTGTAGACAGCAACAAGCAGCATGTCAATGGAAGTGTAGACAGCAACAAGCAGCATGTCAATGGAAGTGTAGACAGCAACAAGCAGCATGTCAATGGAAGTGTCTCTGCAGCAACAAGCAGCATGCCAATGGAAGTGTAGACAGCAACAAGCAGCATGTCAATGGAAGTGTAGACAGCAACAAGCAGCATGTCAATGGAAGTGTAGACAGCAACAAGCAGCATGTCAATGGAAGTGTCTCTGCAGCAACAAGCAGCATGCCAATGGAAGTGTAGACAGCAACAAGCAGCATGTCAATGGAAGTGTAGACAGCAACAAGCAGCATGTCAATGGAAGTGTAGACAGCAACAAGCAGCATGTCAATGGAAGTGTAGACAGCAACAAGCAGCATGTCAATGGAAGTGTCTCTGCAGCAACAAGCAGCATGTCAATGGAAGTGTCTCTGCAGCAACAAGCAGCATGTCAATGGAAGTGTCTCTGCAGCAACAAGCAGCATGTCAATGGAAGTGTCTCTGCAGCAACAAGCAGCATGTCAATGAAAGTGTAGACAGCAACAAGCAGCATGTCAATGGAAGTGTAGACAGCAACAAGCAGCATGCCAATGGAAGTGTAGACAGCAACAAGCAGCATGTCAATGGAAGTGTCTCTGCAGCAACAAGCAGCATGTCAATGAAGTGTCTCTGCAGCAACAAGCAGCATGTCAATGGAAGTGTAGACAGCAACAAGCAGCATGTCAATGGAAGTGTAGACAGCAACAAGCAGCATGTCAATGGAAGTGTCTCTGCAGCAACAAGCAGCATGTCAATGGAAGTGTCTCTGCAGCAACAAGCAGCATGTCAATGGAAGTGTAGACAGCAACAAGCAGCATGCCAATGGAAGTGTAGACAGCAACAAGCAGCATGCCAATGGAAGTGTAGACAGCAACAAGTAGCATGTCAATGGAAGTGTAGACAGCAACAAGCAGCATGTCAATGGAAGTGTAGACAGCAACAAGCAGCATGTCAATGGAAGTGTAGACAGCAACAAGCAGCATGTCAATGGAAGTGTAGACAGCAACAAGCAGCATGCCAATGGAAGTGTAGACAGCAACAAGCAGCATGTCAATGGAAGTGTAGGACAGCAACAAGCAGCATGCAATGGAAGTGTAGACAGCAACAAGCAGCATGCCAATGGAAGTGTAGACAGCAACAAGCAGCATGCCAATGGAAGTGTAGACAGCAACAAGCAGCATGCCAATGGAAGTGTAGACAGCAACAAGCAGCATGCCAATGGAAGTGTAGACAGCAACAAGCAGCATGCCAATGAAGGTAGACAGCAACAAGCAGCATGCCAATGGAAGTGTAGGCAGCAACAAGCAGCATGCCAATGGAAGTGTAGACAGCAACAAGCAGCATGTGAATGGAAGTGTAGACAGCAACAAGCAGCATGTCAATGGAAGTGTAGACAGCAACAAGCAGCATTGTCAATGGAAGTGTAGACAGCAACAAGCAGCATGTCAATGGAAGTGTAGACAGCAACAAGCAGCATGTCAATGGAAGTGTAGACAGCAACAAGCAGCATATCAATGGAAGTGTAGACAGCAACAAGCAGCATGTCAATGGAAGTGTAGACAGCAACAAGCAGCATATCAATGGAAGTGTAGACAGCAACAAGCAGCATGTCAATGGAAGTGTAGACAGCAACAAGCAGCATGTCAATGGAAGTGTAGACAGCAACAAGCAGCATGTTAATGGAAGTGTAGACAGCAACAAGCAGCATGTCAATGGAAGTGTAGACAGCAACAAGCAGCATGTTAATGGAAGTGTAGACAGCAACAAGCAGCATGTCAATGGAAGTGTAGACAGCAACAAGCAGCATGTTAATGGAAGTGTAGACAGCAACAAGCAGCATGTCAATGGAAGTGTAGACAGCAACAAGCAGCATGTTAATGGAAGTGTAGACAGCAACAAGCAGCATGTCAATGGAAGTGTAGACCAGCAACAAGCAGCAATGTTAATGAAGTGTAGACAGCAACAAGCAGCATGTCAATGGAAGTGTAGACAGCAACAAGCAGCATGTTAATGGAAGTGTAGGCAGCAACAAGCAGCATGCCAATGGAAGTGTAGACAGCAACAAGCAGCATGTCAATGGAAGTGTAGACAGCAACAAGCAGCATGTCAATGGAAGTGTAGACAGCAACAAGCAGCATGTTAATGGAAGTGTAGGCAGCAACAAGCAGCATGTCAATGGAAGTGGTAGACAGCAACAGCAGCATGTTAATGGAAGTGTAGACAGCAACAAGCAGCATGTTAATGGAAGTGTAGGCAGCAACAAGCAGCATGTCAATGGAAGTGTAGACAGCAACAAGCAGCATGCCAATGGAAGTGTAGACAGCAACAAGCAGCATGTCAATGGAAGTGTAGACAGCAACAAGCAGCATGCCAATGGAAGTGTAGACAGCAACAAGCAGCATGTTAATGGAAGTGTAGGACAGCAACAAGCAGCATGTCAATGGAAGTGTAGACAGCAACAAGCAGCATGTCAATGGAAGTGCTAGACAGCAACAAGCAGCATGCAATGGAAGTGCAGACAGCAACAAGCAGCATGTCAATGGAAGTGTAGACAGCAACAAGTAGCATGCCAATGGAAGTGTAGACAGCAACAAGCAGCATGTCAATGGAAGTGTAGACAGCAACAAGTAGCATGCCAATGGAAGTGTAGACAGCAACAAGCAGCATGTCAATGGAAGTGTAGACAGCAACAAGCAGCATGTCAATGGAAGTGTAGACAGCAACAAGCAGCATGTCAATGGAAGTGTAGACAGCAACAAGCAGCATGTCAATGGAAGTGTAGACAGCAACAAGCAGCATGTCCAATGGAAGTGTAGACAGCAACAAGCAGCATGCCAATGGAAGTGTAGACAGCAACAAGCAGCATGCCAATGGAAGTGTAGACAGCAACAAGCAGCATGTCAATGGAAGTGTAGACAGCAACAAGCAGCATGTCAATGGTAGTGTAGACAGCAACAAGCAGCATGTCAATGGAAGTGTAGACAGCAACAAGCAGCATGTCAATGGAAGTGTAGACAGCAACAAGCAGCATGTCAATGGAAGTGTAGACAGCAACAAGCAGCATGTCAATGGAAGTGTAGACAGCAACAAGCAGCATGCCAATGGAAGTGTAGACAGCAACAAGCAGCATGTCAATGGAAGTGTAGACAGCAACAAGCAGCATGTCAATGGAAGTGTAGACAGCAACAAGCAGCATGTCAATGGAAGTGTAGACAGCAACAAGCAGCATGTCAATGGAATGTCTCTGCAGCAACAAGCAGCATGCCATGGAAGTGTAGACAGCAACAAGCAGCATGTCAATGGAAGTGTCTCTGCAGCAACAAGCAGCATGTCAATGGAAGTGTCTCTGCAGCAACAAGCAGCATGTCAATGGAAGTGTAGACAGCAACAAGCAGCATGCCAATGGAAGTGTAGACAGCAACAAGCAGCATGCCAATGGAAGTGTAGACAGCAACAAGCAGCATGTCAATGGAAGTGTCTCTGACAGCAACAAGCAGCATGTCAATGGAAGTGTCCTCTGCAGCAACAAGCAGCATGTCAATGGAAGTGTAGACAGCAACAAGCAGTATGTCAATGAAAGTGTAGACAGCAACAAGCAGCATGTCAATGGAAGTGTCTCTGCAGCAACAAGCAGCATGTCAATGGAAGTGTCTCTGCAGCAACAAGCAGCATGTCAATGGAAGTGTAGACAGCAACAAGCAGCATGCCAATGGAAGTGTAGACAGCAACAAGCAGCATGTCAATGGAAGTGTAGACAGCAACAAGCAGCATGTCAATGGAAGTGTAGACAGCAACAAGCAGCATGTCAATGGAAGTGTAGACAGCAACAAGTAGCATGTCAATGGAAGTGTAGACAGCAACAAGCAGCATGTCCAATGGAAGTGTAGACAGCAACAAGCAGCATGTCAATGGAAGTGTAGACAGCAACAAGTAGCATGTCAATGGAAGTGTAGACAGCAACAAGCAGCATGTCAATGGAAGTGTAGACAGCAACAAGCAGCATGTCAATGGAAGTGTAGACAGCAACAAGCAGCATGTCAATGGAAGTGTAGACAGCAACAAGCAGCATGCCAATGGAAGTGTAGACAGCAACAAGCAGCATGTCAATGGAAGTGTAGACAGCAACAAGCAGCATGCCAATGGAAGTGTAGACAGCAACAAGCAGCATGCCAATGGAAGTGTAGACAGCAACAAGCAGCATGCCAATGGAAGTGTAGACAGCAACAAGCAGCATGCCAATGGAAGTGTAGACAGCAACAAGCAGCATGCCAATGGAAGTGTAGACAGCAACAAGCAGCATGCCAATGGAAGTGTAGACAGCAACAAGCAGCATGCCAATGGAAGTGTAGGCAGCAACAAGCAGCATGTCAATGGAAGTGTAGACAGCAACAAGCAGCATGTTAATGGAAGTGTAGACAGCAACAAGCAGCATGTCAATGGAAGTGTAGACAGCAACAAGCAGCATGTCAATGGAAGTGTAGACAGCAACAAGCAGCATGTTAATGGAAGTGTAGACAGCAACAAGCAGCATGTCAATGGAAGTGTAGACAGCAACAAGCAGCATGTTAATGGAAGTGTAGACAGCAACAAGCAGCATGTCAATGGAAGTGTAGACAGCAACAAGCAGCATGTTAATGGAAGTGTAGACAGCAACAAGCAGCATGTCAATGGAAGTGTAGACAGCAACAAGCAGCATGTTAATGGAAGTGTAGACAGCAACAAGCAGCATGTCAATGGAAGTGTAGACAGCAACAAGCAGCATGTTAATGGAAGTGTAGGCAGCAACAAGCAGCATGCCAATGGAAGTGTAGACAGCAACAAGCAGCATGTCAATGGAAGTGTAGACAGCAACAAGCAGCATGTCAATGGAAGTGTAGACAGCAACAAGCAGCATGTTAATGGAAGTGTAGGCAGCAACAAGCAGCATGTCAATGGAAGTGTAGACAGCAACAAGCAGCATGTTAATGGAAGTGTAGACAGCAACAAGCAGCATGTTAATGGAAGTGTAGGCAGCAACAAGCAGCATGTCAATGGAAGTGTAGACAGCAACAAGCAGCATGCCAATGGAAGTGTAGACAGCAACAAGCAGCATGCCAATGGAAGTGTAGACAGCAACAAGCAGCATGCCAATGGAAGTGTAGACAGCAACAAGCAGCATGTTAATGGAAGTGTAGGCAGCAACAAGCAGCATGTCAATGGAAGTGTAGACAGCAACAAGCAGCATGCCAATGGAAGTGCAGACAGCAACAAGCAGCATGCCAATGGAAGTGCAGACAGCAACAAGCAGCATGTCAATGGAAGTGTAGACAGCAACAAGTAGCATGCCAATGGAAGTGTAGACAGCAACAAGCAGCATGTCAATGGAAGTGTAGACAGCAACAAGTAGCATGCCAATGGAAGTGTAGACAGCAACAAGCAGCATGTCAATGGAAGTGCAGACAGCAACAAGCAGCATGTCAATGGAAGTGTAGACAGCAACAAGCAGCATGTCAATGGAAGTGTAGACAGCAACAAGCAGCATGTCAATGGAAGTGTAGACAGCAACAAGCAGCATGTCAATGGAAGTGCAGACAGCAACAAGCAGCATGTCAATGGAAGTGTAGACAGCAACAAGCAGCATGCCAATGGAAGTGCAGACAGCAACAAGCAGCATGTCAATGGAAGTGTAGACAGCAACAAGCAGCATGCCAATGGAAGTGTAGACAGCAACAAGCAGCATGTCAATGGAAGTGTAGACAGCAACAAGCAGCATGCCAATGGAAGTGTAGGCAGCAACAAGCAGCATGTCAATGGAAGTGTAGACAGCAACAAGCAGCATGCCAATGGAAGTGTAGACAGCAACAAGCAGCATGCCAATGGAAGTGTAGACAGCAACAAGCAGCATGTCAATGGAAGTGTAGACAGCAACAAGCAGCATATCAATGGAAGTGTAGACAGCAACAAGCAGCATGTGAATGGAAGTGTAGACAGCAACAAGCAGCATGTCAAATGGAAGTGTAGACAGCAACAAGCAGCATGTCAATGGAAGTGTAGACAGCAACAAGTAGCATGCCAATGGAAGTGTAGACAGCAACAAGCAAGCATGTGAATGGAAGTGTAGACAGCAAACAAGCAGCATGGTCAATGGAAGTGTAGACAGCAACAAGTAGCATGTCAATGGAAGTGTAGACCAGCAACAAGTAGCATGCCAATGGAAGTGTAGACAGCAACAAGCAGGCATGCCAATGGAAGTGTAGACAGCAACAAGCAGCATGTCCAATGGAAGTGTAGACAGCAACAAGCAGCATGTCAATGGAAGTGTAGACAGCAACAAGCAGCATGTCAATGGAAGTGTTAGACAGCAACAAGCAGCATGCCAATGGAAGTGTAGTACATCAACAAGCAGCATGCCAATGGAAGTGTAGACATCAACAAGCAGCATGTCAATGGAAGTGTAGACAGCAACAAGCAGCATGCAATGGAAGTGTAGACAGCAACAAGCAGCATGTCAATGGAAGTGTAGACAGCAACAAGCAGCATGTCAATGGAAGTGTAGACAGCAACAAGCAGCATGTCAATGGAAGTGTAGACAGCAACAAGCAGCATGTCAATGGAAGTGTAGACAGCAACAAGCAGCATGCCAATGGAAGTGTAGACAGCAACAAGCAGCATGTCAATGGAAGTGTAGACAGCAACAAGCAGCATGTCCAATGGAAGTGTAGACAGCAACAAGCAGCATGTCAATGGAAGTGTAGACAGCAACAAGCAGCATGTCAATGGAAGTGTAGACAGCAACAAGCAGCATGTCAATGGAAGTGTAGACAGCAACAAGCAGCATGCCAATGGAAGTGTAGACATCAACAAGCAGCATGTCAATGGAAGTGTAGACAGCAACAAGCAGCATGCCAATGGAAGTGTAGACAGCAACAAGCAGCATATCAATGGAAGTGTAGACAGCAACAAACAGCATGTCAATGGAAGTGTAGACAGCAACAAGCAGCATGTCAATGGAAGTGTAGACAGCAACAAGCAGCATGTCAATGGAAGTGTAGACAGCAACAAACAGCATGTCAATGGAAGTGTAGACAGCAACAAGCAGCATGTCAATGGAAGTGTAGACAGCAACAAGCAGCATGTCAATGGAAGTGTAGACAGCAACAAGCAGCATGTCAATGGAAGTGTAGACAGCAACAAGCAGCATGTGAATGGAAGTGTAGACAGCAACAAGCAGCATGTCAATGGAAGTGTAGACAGCAACAAGCAGCATGTCAATGGAAGTGTAGACAGCAACAAGCAGCATGCCAATGGAAGTGTAGACAGCAAAAAGCAGCATGCCAATGGAAGTGTAGACAGCAACAAGCAGCATGCCAATGGAAGTGTAGACAGCAACAAGCAGCATGTCAATGGAAGTGTAGACAGCAACAAGCAGCATATCAATGGAAGTGTAGACAGCAACAAGCAGCATGCCAATGGAAGTGTAGACAGCAACAAGCAGCATGTCAATGGAAGTGTAGACAGCAACAAGCAGCATATCAATGGAAGTGTAGACAGCAACAAGCAGCATGCCAATGGAAGTGTAGACAGCAACAAGTAGCATGCCAATGGAAGTGTAGACAGCAACAAGCAGCATGTCAATGGAAGTGTAGACAGCAACAAGCAGCATGCCAATGGAAGTGCAGACAGCAACAAGCAGCATGTCAATGGAAGTGTAGACAGCAACAAGCAGCATGTCAATGGAAGTGTAGACAGCAACAAGCAGCATGTCAATGGAAGTGTAGACAGCAACAAGCAGCATGCCAATGGAAGTGTAGACAGCAACAAGCAGCATGCCAATGGAAGTGCAGACAGCAACAAGCAGCATGTCAATGGAAGTGGTAGACAGCAACAAGCAGCATGCCAATGGAAGTGTAGACAGCAACAAGCAGCATGTCAATGGAAGTGTAGACAGCAACAAGCAGCATGTCAATGGAAGTGTAGACAGCAACAAGCAGCATGTCAATGGAAGTGTAGACAGCAAAAAGCAGCATGTCAATGGAAGTGTAGACAAATCAAATCAAATCAAATCAACTTTACACAGCAACAAGCAGCATGTCAATGGAAGTGTAGACAGCAACAAGCAGCATGCCAATGGAAGTGTAGACAGCAACAAGCAGCATGTCAATGGAAGGTAGACAGCAACAAGCAGCATGTCAATGGAAGTGTAGGACAGCAACAAGCAGCATGTCAATGGAAGTGTAGACAGCAAATAAGCAGCATGTCAATGGAAGTGTAGACAATCAAATCAAATCAAATCAACTTTACACAGCAACAAGCAGCATGTCAAAGGAAGTGTAGACAGCAACAAGCAGCATGTCAATGGAAGTGTAGACAGCAACAAGCAGCATGTCAATGGAAGTGTAGACAGCAACAAGCAGCATGTCAATGGAAGTGTAGACAGCAACAAGCAGCATGTCAATGGAAGTGTCTCTGCAGCAACAAGCACCATGCCAATGGAAGTGTAGACAGCAACAAGCAGCATGCCAATGGAAGTGTAGACAGCAACAAGCAGCATGTCAATGGAAGTGTAGACAGCAACAAGCAGCATGTCAATGGAAGTGTAGACATCAACAAGCAGCATGTCAATGGAAGTGTAGACAGCAACAAACAGCATGTCAATGGAAGTGTAGACAGCAACAAGCAGCATGCCAATGGAAGTGTAGACAGCAACAAGCAGCATGTCCAATGGAAGTGTAGACAGCAACAAGCAGCATGCCAATGGAAGTGTAGACAGCAACAAGCAGCATGCCAATGGAAGTGTAGACAGCAACAAGCAGCATGCCAATGGAAGTGTAGACAGCAACAAGCAGCATGCCAATGGAAGTGTAGACAGCAACAAGCAGCAGGTCAAGGGAAGTGTAGACAGCAACAAGCATCATGCCAATGGAAGTGTAGACAGCAACAGCAGCATGCCAATGGAAGTGTAGACAGCACAAGCAGGCAGTCAATGGAAGTGTAGACAGCAACAAGTAGCATGCCAATGGAAGTGTAGACAGCAACAAGCAGCATGCCAATGGAAGTGTAGACAGCAACAAGCAGCATGCCAATGGAAGTGTAGACAGCAACAAGCAGCATGCAATGGAAGTGTAGACAGCAACAAGCAGCATGCCAATGGAAGTGGTAGACAGCAAACAAGCAGCATGCAATGAAGTGTAGACAGCAACAAGCAGCATGCCAATGGAAGTGTAGACAGCAACAAGCAGCATGCCAATGGAAGTGTAGACAGCAACAAGCAGCATGCCAATTGGAAGTGTAGACAGCAACAAGCAGCATGTCAATGGAAGTGTAGACAGCAACAAGCAGCATGTCAATTGGAAGTGTAGACAGCAACAAGCAGCATGCCAATGGAAGTGTAGACAGCAACAAGCAGCATGCCAATGGAAGTGTAGACAGCAACAAACAGCATGTCAATGGAAGTGTAGACAGCAACAAGCAGCATGTCAATGGTAGTGTAGACAGCAACAAGCAGCATGCCAATGGAAGTGTAGACAGCAACAAACAGCATGTCAATGGAAGTGTAGACAGCAACAAGCAGCATGTCAATGGAAGTGTAGACAGCAACAAGCAGCATGTCAATGGAAGTGTAGACAGCAACAAGCAGCATGCCAATGGAAGTGTAGACAGCAACAAGCAGCATGTCAATGGAAGTGTAGACAGCAACAAGCAGCATGCCAATGGAAGTGTAGACAGCAACAAGCAGCATGCCAATGGAAGTGTAGACAGCAACAAGCAGCATGCCAATGGAAGTGTAGACAGCAACAAGCAGCATGCCAATGGAAGTGTAGACAGCAACAAGCAGCATGCCAATGGAAGTGTAGACAGCAACAAGCAGCATGCCAATGGAAGTGTAGACAGCAACAAGCAGCATGTCAATGGAAGTGTAGACAGCAACAAGCAGCATGTCAATGGAAGTGTAGACAGCAACAAGCAGCATGCCAATGGAAGTGTAGACAGCAACAAGCAGCATGCCAATGGAAGTGTAGACAGCAACAAACAGCATGTCAATGGAAGTGTAGACAGCAACAAGCAGCATGTCAATGGTAGTGTAGACAGCAACAAGCAGCATGCCAATGGAAGTGTAGACAGCAACAAACAGCATGTCAATGGAAGTGTAGACAGCAACAAGCAGCATATCAATGGAAGTGTAGACAGCAACAAGCAGCATGTCAATGGAAGTGTAGACAGCAACAAGCAGCATGTCAATGGAAGTGTAGACAGCAACAAGCAGCATGTCAATGGAAGTGTAGACAGCAACAAAGCAGCATGCCAATGGAAGTGTAGACAGCAACAAGCAGCATGTCAATGGAAGTGTAGACAGCAACAAGCAGCATGTCAATGGAAGTGTAGACAGCAACAAACAGCATGTCAATGGAAGTGTAGGCAGCAACAAACAGCATGTCAATGGAAGTGTAGACAGCAACAAACAGCATGTCAATGGAAGTGTAGACAGCAACAAACAGCATGTCAATGGAAGTGTAGACAGCAACAAACAGCATGTCAATGGAAGTGTAGACATCAACAAGCAGCATATCAATGGAAGTGTAGACAGCAACAAGCAGCATATCAATGGAAGTGTAGACAGCAACAAGCAGCATGCCAATGGAAGTGTAGACAGCAACAAGCAGCATATCAATGGAAGTGTAGACAGCAACAAGCAGCATGCCAATGGAAGTGTAGACATCAACAAGCAGCATATCAATGGAAGTGTAGACAGCAACAAGCAGCATGCCAATGGAAGTGTAGACAGCAACAAACAGCATGTCAATGGAAGTGTAGACAGCAACAAGCAGCATGCCAATGGAAGTGTAGACAGCAACAAACAGCATGTCAATGGAAGTGTAGACAGCAACAAGCAGCATATCAATGGAAGTGTCTCTGCAGCAACAAACAGCATGTCAATGGAAGTGTAGACAGCAACAAGCAGCATGTCAATGGAAGTGTAGACAGCAACAAGCAGCATGTCAATGGAAGTGTAGACAGCAACAAACAGCATGTCAATGGAAGTAGTAGACAGCAAACAAACAGCATGTCAATGGAAGTGTAGACAGCAACAAGCAGCATGTCAATGGAATGGTAGACAGCAACAAGCAGCATGCCAATGGTAGTGTAGACAGCAACAAGCAGCATGTCAATGGAAGTGTAGACAGCAACAAGCAGCATGTCAATGGAAGTGTAGACAGCAACAAGCAGCATGTCAATGGAAGTGTAGACAGCAACAAACAGCATGTCAATGGAAGTGTAGACAGCAACAAGCAGCATGTCAATGGAAGTGTAGACAGCAACAAACAGCATGTCAATGGAAGTGTAGACAGCAACAAGCAGCATGTCAATGGAAGTGTAGACAGCAACAAACAGCATGTCAATGGAAGTGTAGACAGAACAAGCAGCATGTCAATGGAAGTGTAGACAGCAACAAGCAGCATGTCAATGGAAGTGTAGACAGCAACAAGCAGCAGGTCAATGGAAGTGTAGACAGCAACAGAGCAGCATGTCAATGGAAGTGTAGGACAGCAACAAACGAGCATGTCAATGGAAGTGGTAGACAGCAACAAGCAGCATGTCAATGGAAGTGTAGACAGCAACAAGCAGCATGGCAATGGAAGTGTAGACAGCAACAAGCAGCATGTCAATGGAAGTGTAGACAGCAACAAGCATGCATGTCAATGGAAGTGTAGACAGCAACAAGCAGCATGTCAATGGAAGTGTAGACAGCAACAAGCAGCATGTCAATGGAAGTGTAGACAGCAACAAACAGCATGTCAATGGAAGTGTAGACAGCAACAAGCAGTCATGTCAATGGAAGTGTAGACAGCAACAAGCAGCATGTCAATGGAAGTGTAGACAGCAACAAGCAGCATGTCAATGGAAGTGTAGACAGCAACAAGCAGCATGTCAATGGAAGTGTAGACAGCAACAAGCAGCATGTCAATGGAAGTGTAGACAGCACAAACAGCATGTCAATGAAGTGTAGACAGCAACAAGCAGCATGTCAATGGAAGTGTAGACAGCAACAAAGCAGCATGTCAATGGAAGTGTAGACAGCAACAAACAGCATGTCAATGGAAGTGTAGACAGCAACAAGCAGCATGTCAAGGGAAGTGTAGACAGCAACAAACAGCATGTCAATGGAAGTGTAGACAGCAACAAGCAGCATGTCAATGGAAGTGTAGACAGCACAAGCAGCATGTCAATGGAAGAGATGTGTAGACAGGCAACAAGCAGCATGTCAATGGAAGTGTAGACAGCAACAAGCAGCATGTCAATGGAAGTGTAGACAGCAACAAGCAGCATGTCAATGGAAGTGTAGACAGCAACAAGCAGCATGTCAATGGAAGTGTAGACAGCAACAAGCAGCATGTCAATGGAAGTGTAGACAGCAACAAACAGCATGTCAATGGTAGTGTAGACAGCAACAAGCAGCATGTGAATGGAAGTGTAGACAGCAACAAGCAGCATATCAATGGTAGTGTAGACAGCAACAAACAGCATGTCAATGGTAGTGTAGACAGCAACAAACAGCATGTCAATGGAAGTGTAGACAGCAACAAGCAGCATATCAATGGAAGTGTAGACAGCAACAAACAGCATGTCAATGGTAGTGTAGACAGCAACAAGCAGCATGTCAATGGAAGTGTAGACAGCAACAAGCAGCATGTCAATGGAAGTGTAGACAGCAACAAACAGCATGTCAATGGTAGTGTAGACAGCAACAAGCAGCATGTCAATGGAAGTGTAGACAGCAACAAGCACCATGTCAATGGTAGTGTAGGCAGCAACAGCCACAAATGGTTGGTTTAAATCACACATCTACGCCACACTTTCATTCAAAACGACTTTCATTGGTGACCAAAGCATTATAAACTCATTCTTCCCGCGGGTCAGTTGACTTAAATGTTGATGTCTCGTCCTTGACTTCGAAACGTAAATAACACTTACCTTAAATGTTGGAGTGCCTTCACCTGATGGCTGGGAACTCTGAAAATATGGAAGACTAGACCACACACATCAGTCCGGTGCACTCACATGTAGTAACATCTGCTAGTAGTAGTAGCACATTAGTGGACTACACTTGATTTCACACTTTTAACGTCTCGGCCACGTCGACCTCCAGTATCAGCAGTGAGAATGCAAGCATTCGAGTTGGAGATCTTGTGGCAAGAAAGCAGCAGTGTTCAAACTTTGCAAGGAAGATCGTTAGTCAACATCGGAACAGCACAGCTAGTCGCTGTAAGCTGATGGATTTACTTACGGAGGATATCACAGCACCAAGAGTCGTCTTCTTCCTCCATACAGTGATGCCAAACTGCACATTTTCTCTCTTTGTCCCCCCTGCCTTCCCCTTCTAACATTCCCTTTGTGACGACATACTCCAGCTTTCTCGTTTTCTACTCAGTCATTGTATGAGTGTGTTTTGTGGTAGTCCAGTACAACTTAATGCATTGAGAGATATGGCAGCAGCCGGGGTAGATCAGAGGATGCTGTACAGGCTCTTTCAGCAGTTAATAATTTCTGTTATTGAATATGGTTTGGGGCTGCTGAAAGTATCAACGAGCCAGTTTGAAAGGTTGGAGCGCATACAGAAATGCTGCCATGGCGGGTAACCTGGGGTGCCAAAGGAACACACCAATTATATGCATGAGGCCATATCCTGCGCTACCAACAATGGACGGACATGCATAGGGTCCTTCAGGCCAAATGGTACTCGAGAGTTGCTGCAGATAGAGATCACCCGCTGCATGCAGCCATTGATATGGTCAAGGGTCACAGACTAAGCCGAGGCAGGTCCTGGATGGCACAGGCAGAACTTTCTATACGTCAGATGTGTGATCTAGAGACCATCAATCGTGAAAGAGAGTGGGTTGAAGTTCCGGAAGACATGACGGACTGGTACAATGTAATAATAACACTGGGTCGTGAGTGCAGAGAATGGGCAGCGAGCAGCACTGAGTTTAAAGTACAACAGCTGATCCAGGTAACACACATCAAGGTGACATAGTCATCTACACCGATGGGTCAGTGGTGAGAAACGGACGTAGTGGTTGGGGCTTTATTGCAAAGGCTAATGGACGAGTCTTGAAAAAGGAGAGTCTGGCATATGAGATTACGACCTGCAGCATGAGAATAAAGGTGGAGGCAGTAACAGCGGCATTCCGTTGGCTAGAGGAGACTACTGCAACACACGTTGTATTCATTACGGATTCAAAGAGTATGCTTAGTAAGGTGGAGAAAGGAATGTTTAGTGTGGAATGGCACTTGTCTCTTCAGAGGTCACAGATTATGAGAACTGTATGGATATTTTGCACTGGCCATGTGGGGGTGCGGGGGTAGCAGGGAATGCACCTCTTGGTGGCAGATGCCTATGGACAAGGGGGAGATGGTCGTGCGCTGGTGACAGGTGGATAAGGCGGACGAACAGAATGAGAAACCCCTAGTGGAAAGAATGAGATGCGGGGATCGGCAGGGGTTCTGGAAGAATTCCT
>JACEFZ010021328.1:0-135000 GCA_014155875.1 Cepaea nemoralis
TTCATGCATCTTTTATTGTTCAAAATGTGTGTCATCTTGCTAAAGGCTAATTTCGCCATGGCGATTCTTGTTCTAATCTCTTCAAGGCATCTCCCATCAGATGTTATGACTGTTCCGAGATCATTGTACCGATTCACTTGTTGAAGAATATTTCCATTTACTTGTATATTACATTGTGGCATTTCTTTCTTCCTAGTGACGACCATAACCTGAGTCTTTTTAAAGGCTGTTATACAGATTGATTTAGTGTCTCTGGAGCTTTATGTAAATAAGCGTATAACAGATTAACAACTACAGGAGTTAGCGACGGTCATGGTGATGTGAAGAATGAATATGACAAATTATCAGATGTTTCTGGTAATTTAAATCAACTAATCAGTGTGATTAATGGATTTTGTAGTTCCCCTAAGTAAATGTCCCAAGCTAGCAGAAATGTGGGGTGCGAGATTTAGAATGTATGAAGGCTTAAATTATAATTAAATGTAAAAACTGAAATCATGCAACATGGTGCCATGCTTGGCATGCTGGTACATGGCTGAATGTTTTAATACAGTGATTCTCAACCTTTTTTTGACCCCACGCACCCTTCACCATATGTTCAGAATGCATCCCCCTTTCGTATTTCCTCCCTATAAATTCTCCCTTCCGCCCCTACACAGTATACGTAAAAATAGAAGCTAAAGTAATAACGACATACTATAATAAGTCTGGACGTTTACCTACAACATGATTTCGGTCTACTTACGTTATAACAACGCGTTTTTCAGTGAAGGACGAGAAGCACATAATCGTACAGTCTGGATGAGACAAACAATTATAACTTAATCAGGTTCATTGTATTGAACTACGTATCTTGAAATAATCATCCCCCCCCCCCCCTCCCTGGAAACCCTAAAATTCCCACCTTGGTGTGATGGTGGGGTGGGGGTGAAAATTCCCAACCGGTTGAGAACCACTGTTTTAATAGATTGCTGAAAATGAACACTCCTAAACAATAGTGAGTGAGGAAAATCATCGTGGTCATGTGTGTAATATGTATACAGCAGGAAGATATGGTTACAGGATTATTGTGCGACAAGGATGTGTTAGTGGCTAAATTTATATGTAGTTAAGCTATGTGTGGAGTAACAGAGGAGAAATAACTAAAATTATATATTGTGCTTGAAGTAGGTACCCAGATAACTAGGGTAGCCTTGATGAAACACTGCAGTGATTATGCAGGACAATATGGGATATTCACCAAGATGATCACACAGTAGAGGAGTCTATCATTTAGCGCTGAACTCTGGTATCACATCTGTTACAAAAATGCAGTAATGTTTGTGCTACAAGGTGTATTAGATTCGTAGTGGAATCATAAGACTGAAGTTTTATATGCAGCAAAACATGGCGCTAGTTGTACCATGAAACGTGTGGTATAATGCTACGTATCACATACTG
This sequence comes from Cepaea nemoralis, assembly GCA_014155875.1. Taxonomy (NCBI): domain Eukaryota; kingdom Metazoa; phylum Mollusca; class Gastropoda; order Stylommatophora; family Helicidae; genus Cepaea; species Cepaea nemoralis. The sequence continues at coordinate 1,441 of JACEFZ010021328.1, forward strand.
TGAAGATTTTGATGTGTGCTTGTTATGCTACATGAAGCGTAGTCAGGGGAGATTTACAACCGGTGTACCACAGAAGGAATGGAGAAGAGGGAAGATAACTGTATACCTACCGCCCCATATAAAAGATAGTACACTGATTTGAGTTTGGCCTTAAACAACACTTGTTGGTTATTAGTTTGTAATGATATCAGGTGCAGTAAACTGTGTTGTGTCATTTTAGTGCTGATATTCCTTATGCAACCATGGGAACTGCATGAGTAGTTTGTCTCAAATCACATGGGGACCCATATAAGTCGAGGCATTTAGATATAGAAGGTGGTGGTGCAATTTCACTCTACTGATCTCCAAGATTAGAGATATAAATGCATGTGTGTCCTATGCATTTCATAATGAAATATGTTTACAGATTGACAAGTCAGATACAATCTTCCATCATTGGTGTGTGTGGGATTTTATCTGTGTGTGATAGTTCCACTGAATTGAAGGCATTATGTAAGTGCATGCAGTGTTACATGAAGAGTTAGAACAGCTTGAGAGTATGACAGCAAAGAACGCGATCTGTTCACACATTACTTGTGATCTCATGATAGCAGTGGCACAATTGGAGATGACAGTAAAGTGGGTGACCTGATTATGCAACAGCGATTGTTGCATTTAACTATTAGAGATGTATTCACTACGAGGAAGGGGAATCAGGAAATAAAAAAAAATATTCTACAGGCATATATTTTAATCCACTAAAAATCATGTATGATTGTATAACAGATAATCATAGATTGTTTGATATTTTTATATTGCAGGAGTGGATGACTTGTCAGAGCACTCCCGGGCTTTTGCTGGCGTCGAAATGCATGTTTCTGTCGTCACACTCATATTTATGTCCGTGAAGTCTTCCCTGTAATGGATCTTATTTTTGTCTATGTCAAAGTTCTTTATTGTGTCATTCTACTCAGTTGTTGTTTGGAGCAGTTGCATTGTGATACTTGAGGTACCCTGTTTGGACTAGAGGATAGAAGTCTAGTAATGTAATAGGAGCTACTGATATTCCTTATGCAACCATGGGAACTGCATGAGTAGTTTGTCTCAAATCACATGGGGACCCATATAAGTTGAGGCATTTAGATATAGAAGGGGGTGGTGCAATTTCACTCTACTGATCTCCAAGATTAGAGATATAAATGCATGTGTGTCCTATGCATTTCATAATGAAATATGTTTACAGATTGACAAGTCAGATACAATCTTCCATCATTGGTGTGTGTGGGATTTTATCTGTGTGTGATAGTTCCACTGAATTGAAGGCATTATGTAAGTGAATGCAGTGTTACATGAAGAGTTAGAACAGCTTGAGAGTATGACAGCAAAGAACGCGATCTGTTCACACATTACTTGTGATCTCATGATAGCAGTGGCACAATTGGAGATGGCAGTAAAGTGGGTGACCTGATTATGCAACAGCGATTGTTGCATTTAACTATTAGAGATGTATTCACTACGAGGAAGGGGAATCAGGAAATAAAAAAAAATATTCTACAGGCATATATTTTAATCCACTAAAAATCATGTATGATTGTATAACAGATAATCATAGATTGTTTGATATTTTTATATTGCAGGAGTGGATGACTTGTCAGAGCACTCCCGGGCTTTTGCTGGCGTCGAAATGCATGTTTCTGTCGTCACACTCATATTTATGTCCGTGAAGTCTTCCCTGTAATGGATCTTATTTTTGTCTATGTCAAAGTTCTTTATTGTGTCATTCTACTCATTTGTTGTTTGGAGCAGTTGCATTGTGATACTTGAGGTACCCTGTTTGGACTAGAGGATAGAAGTCTAGTAATGTAATAGGAGCTACCCTTGGTGATGTTTGATGTATGTGGTATTTGGTTGTATGATCCAATGTTTGCTTACACATTAGTTGTCCATGTCCTGTTAGAAGTGATAAATCAAGAGCTTGTTTTATTGTTCTTGATATGTTTCTTTAGTCTCTTTTAGTTTTTAAACTCACTATTTCTACCACAATCTAACACCTTAATTCATTGCTCTGGGTTTGGACATGATAGTTCCTGCCTGAATATGAGTAATAGTTGAAATCCCTGTCTGAAGAATCTGGAAATATCTTCTTATACTTACTCTACCCTTTTCATGTTAGCAGGGGCGGTGCGATGTTCTCTCTTTTTATTATATTTCTTCTTTGGCTCTAACACGGTTAGAGTTGCGCTTTTCTCCTCTTAGCACAGTAACAAAGGAAACTTTGTCTTCCTTTTCTTTTCCCTCTGTTGCAGCTAGGTTGGAAAAAAAAAAACACACACTTCCTCGACACACACAAACGATTGAACGAACATCGTATGGAAGGAATACAGTAAGTAGAAATCCATGCTTATGAGACTGGGTCTGTCCCATGTTGGTAAAGTAGGAATAACAGAAAACATCCTTTTACAGGACGTATTGGGTATATGGTGCTAGCCCTATATGATTTAGAGACGAATCGACACTTGATGATTAATGTAGTCAATATATGATTTAGAGACGAATCGACACTTGATGGTTAATGTAGTCAATATATGATTTAGAGACGAATCGACACTTGGTGGTTAATTTAGTCAATATATGATTTAGAGACGAATCGACACCTGATGGTTAATGTAGTTAATATATGATTTAGAGACGAATCGACACTTGGTGGTTAATGTAGTCAATATATGATTTAGAGACGAATCAACACTTGGTGGTTAATGTAGTCAATATATGATTTAGAGACGAATCGACACTTGGTGGTTAATGTGGTCTATATCACACCACCGACCGCCTTAACTTCCCAGCACATATTCTAGCACCCCCCCCCCTCTCTCCTCTCTCTCTCTCCTCTCCTCTCTCTCTCTCTCTCTCTCTCTCTCTCTCTCTCACGGCTTGGCTTAGAGATACAGCGTCTACCTCTAACTTGAAGAGATATGGTAAAGTGGAGAAAGGAATGTTTCGTGTGGAATAGCTTGCCTCGCTTCAGAGGTCAAAGATTGTGAGAATTGTCTGATTTTCTGCCCTGTCATGCAGGAGTGCGGAGGAATGAACAGGCTGATAGGCTGGCTCAGGGAATGCACCTCTTGGCGTAGAGATGTACGTATGGAGACAAGGGGAGAGGTGGTCGGGCGCCTGTAGAAACCAGGCGGAGGGAAAGCGATGGAACAGACTGAGAAGCCGTATGTGGCGAGAGGATGATATAGCGGTGGGATCGGCCGGAGTTCTGGACGAATCTCAAAATGCAGAAGGAAGACTAGGAAAATTTTAAATCAATTGATTGATTGATTGATTGATTTAGGAACCGACATCACAGCATTCGCGGCATTCCCATAAGCGCTCCGTCCTCATCCTCAGCAGCCAGCGAAGAGTTCCAACACCAATAGTACCAGTAGCAATCTGATTATATGTCCGTCTCGCCTTTCCTCTGAGCGTCGAGCATCGGCCAGATCCCCTTCGTCACTCCTCGCTATCGCAATCTTGCCAGACCATGGTGATCCATTTGCTCCTCCGAGTGTACACGTGCTCCCACAAGGCCGCAACTACGTCTGCCTTATCATGCATCAATACTCCACCAAGTTTGCAACGCCTGCCAATCTGTCTGTCCGCCTGTCATTCCCCAGCACATCAGCATGCCCCGGAGAGAAAAGATCCAGAAGATTGCTTGCCACCCTGTGACCTCCGAAGCGAAGCAAGCCACTCTGCACGACGCATGCCTGTCATCACCCTACTCAGCATGCTTTCTGAGTCAGTTACAATCATGTGTGTGTGTGTGTGTGTGTGTGTGTGTGTATGTGTGTGTGTGTGTGTGTGTGTGTGTGTGTGTATCGTATTCTCCATCCAGCGGAAAGCTGCACTGACCGCCCTCACCTCCATTCTTAAACTAGATGTTGTGGTATCATATGCCAGGCTCTCCTGCACCAAACGTCGACCATTAGCCTTTGCCAAGAACCCTCAGGCACTTCTTCCTATCTCTCAACATCGAAGCATCTGTGTAGATAATCACATCACCCGGGCGAGCATTATCCTGAATTAGTTGCTGGATTTCCACTTCCTTGGCCCCTGCTGGCCATTCCCTGCACTCCCAGCTCAGTGTGATTAAGTTATAACTCTGCACAAGTCCTGCTCCGCTGGCACTCTGACCCACTCCTCTCCTCGCCTAATGTTCTCCAAGATGCCACACCTGTCTGATCGTATCCTCCACCTGGAGCCATCCATGATTTCCCTCTTATCAGTCGCTGACCCTTAACTGCATCCAGCTCCTCATGCTACGGGTGATCTGTGTCAGCAGCTACTCTGAGGTATGCCTTCGCCTGCATCACCTTGAGCCTACCAGCAACAGTCGGCAAACCAAGGATATACCGCATACACACCATAGGGGTGTCTCTGGTGCATCCCATAATGACCCGCATAGCTCGTTCTGTATGCGCTCCAATCTCACCAGCTGACTCATTGAGACAGTGAGCAGTCCTAGTCGATAATCAATCACTGAGAGGATCAAGTGCTGGTGTAGTGTGAAAAGCATTCTCTGCTCTATGTTCCATTGCAGCCATGTTTTAAGTGCATTGAGTCCCTTTTGAGATCTTGTCACAACCGTCTCCACATGGTCCTTGAAGGACAGGCTCCTGTCAAATGTGATTCCCAGATACTTCAGTTTGTTCTCTCTGTTGATGCTTCTACCATCTATCGTGAGGCTTGGGACATCAGCTCTCACAATCCTGTTGTCCAGAGAGCACCACAAAACAGCTGCCTTTTCCGGGTGGATGACAGCACTCATTTCAGTGCACCAGTCAATCACTTTGTCTACTGTCGCCTGTAGCTCCTGGGCTGTTTGCTCCCTATCTCTCCCCTGCCTTTATGCAAGAAAATCATCTGCAAAAGGTAATATCCTTCCAACCCCCTGGTGCTTCTAGGTTTGCAATCTTGCTCGTATACACGTTAAAGAGCACCGGTGAGATTGCGGTTCCCTGTGCCAGTCCCGGGGTTAAAATATGTGGCTCTGAGGTCCATTCCCCCAGACGGAGAGCAACCGACGAGAATGCAGGACGGCCGCTATCCAGTTCACCAACCAGGGATTGACCCCTTCTCCATCAGTGCGGTCATCAAAATATCATATCGAACTCTATTGTACGCATCCTCGAGAATCAAATGGCGATTTGAACGATTAATAGTATGACTCTTTGCAGGCTGTTGAACAATGGGACGAAGTGCCTATGGGAATGTCCTGAGAGCCGTGCTGTCGTTTCTTAGCTCACAACTCATAAAAAATCTGGTACTGTAGTCTTTATGACGTGTTACCAGACAATTAGACGGCCTTAAATAGCTACCATCTGCACGTCAGCAGGATCGAATAGGTAAGAACGCGTGTTCTTAAACATCCGTTTTGCTGACGCCGAGGTCAACCGTTCAACCCCTACACCGGATAGCTGGACTGAAATGTTGACCTGTCTTCCTTGACTAGGGGACGTAAATTACAAGTACCTCTGAATTCGGAGTGGGTTTGTCTGATGGCGAGGGACACTGTTAATAGGGAAAAATAATCCACACGCAAAATTCAGTCCATGACTACAAAAAATCTATAAATAGTGTGTAGGGATTACGCTTGAGTTCAAGGCGAGCGAGCGCAAAAAAAAAAAAAAAAATAGCTGTCATCTGTAGCCATGCCTATCATCAACCTTAATGGATAGCTTTGCAATATGGGCAGAATTCGCACGTAACCATTTTCTTAGTGCACAAATGTATTAAATAGACGTTCCAAATGTTGCCCCTTTGCAGGACCTTGCGATCAACCATAGGTTAGTTTTCTTGGCTATTTTACGTTCAGTATTTTGCCATTCCTTTCTGAACAAGAAGTCAGCTTTTAAGTCCAAATGACCGGTGTAGGGAATGAACCCACTATCTCGCCATCAGCGAACAGTAATTAAAAAAAAAACGAGCGCTCTTAACTTTTCGGCCAAGCTGATCTCTTACGGGAAAGTACAGCAGTATATTAACCATCATCGTCATATTTTGATTCATGCCGATATGAGTAGGTGATCAGGGTTCGCCATCCCACACGGTCAGCGGTCCGTGGATAAGATCTGTGTTCTTGTTCCGATCATACCATGTAACCAAACAATCCAGATATTCATCTCTTTGCATATTTTCCCCCTTGTTATTGTGCCATCGACATAACGAGATTGTTTGAAGATCCACAAATGAATGGAAAAGACCTTAGACTTGTAAAAAACATAAACAGTATTGGAAACAACAAGCTTGCCATAAGAATTGATAATGAATTAGGTCAATATCAGCCTGTTAATGACAGGTGTGAGAGCAAAGGTTGAGTAATGTCTCCAGATCTTTTTCCCTGTATAGTGAAAATATTTTAGAAACTATAGAAGATATGGAAGGAATCAACATTGGAGGGACGATGCCATCAATATACATTAGATATGCAGATGATACAGTCTTGATTGGCAGACACATGAACAGGACCTGCAAAAATGTAGTAGATACGGTTGTTGCACACAGTGAGCAACTAGGGTTTAGAATTTAATTGTAAGAAGACACAGATTATGGTCGTCACAAGGAAGGAAAAATACACAATGTAATATACAAGTAAATGGGCATATTCTTAAACAAGTGAATCAGTACAGCTATATCGGAACAGTCATAACATCTGATGGGAGATGCCTTGAAGAGATTAGAACAAGAATTGCCATTGCGAAGGTAGCCTTTTGCAGGATGAAAAACATACTGACCAATAAAACGATATCAATTGAAACGAGAAAAAACGTGTTGAAGTGATACATAGAATCTGTACTTGTATATGGATGTGAAGTGTGTAAAATTAGCAGACAAGTTGAAAAACATCTGATGGCTGTGGAAATGTGGTTTCTGACGAAAATGCATAGAATACCATGGACAGACCAAAAAAAACAAAAAAAAAACAAACAAAAAAAAAAAACCATTGAACAAGTCCTTCAAGAAACAAATGAAGATCGTAAACTGATTAGAGACATTAGACGTAGACAGTCACAATTTTTTTTGGGCATGTTATGAGAAGAAATGAATTGGAGAACTTGGAGACAACTGGCAAGATCGAAGTGAAAAGACGAAGGGGAAAACCAAGAATCTAAATACCTGGATGGATTGGCCACGTAGGCCTGGTCGAGACAGAAACACGGAGCTGAATCCACGACTCTGGTTAATCGAGTGACATGGGCCAGCACCTGACAGCCCACGCTGATCTAGGCCTGGCACATGATGGATGATGGATGAATTGTCCCATCAAGTTTGCCAATTGTCGCTGTATTTTAAAGTTTATTTGTCCTCACAACGTCTCCCCACAAAATCTTGGTTATGTACTTTTAATTTCTGTAATCAATTTACGGGTTTCATTTGTTTCTTGAAAGAGTGTCTCATTCGACTTATCGTCCGTCTATGGTATGCTTTGCATTTTATTCAGAAAATCAAATTTACACTCTCATCAAATGTTTCCCAGCTTCTCTGCTCACTGTCCATGTTTCACGTGCATACAATAGTAAATAAACATAAGTCAAATAAACATACAAACACACCCGACTGTTATGTTGGGTGTTGTTAACTAGAAGACATCGATCCAGCCGTTTCTGGAAAGATATCATTCGATTCATTCACCCATTCATTAGCATGGCCTTTGCAGAACCTCGCTCCCAGATTACTAGTCTATCTTAAAGGAAGAGTCTATCACTATCATCTGCAATTTGAAAGCAGAAAATCTGTTCACTCTAACTTCATATTTGAACCAAGATGCTCTAGATTAAAGAACTGTCTTTACTAGAACATTTAGTGAACGCTTGTGTACTTAAGGGTGCATTTTGTTAATTCACACCTGTTTGTACTTTTACAAAGAGTGTGAATCATGTTGTAACCTGTTTAAAGAATATGCAGGGGAATTGGTGTGATGTTTTTTCTATGAGTATAATCTCATACGGGAAAAGGGGGAACTCCCATATCTTCAGATGGTGTGTCAGCTCTGCATAGCAGTGTCAGGCAAGTGCTAATTCGTGTGACTGCCTAAGTGGCCCATGATTTATGTTCAGCTAAATCGTGCAGTGGTTTGATGCTATAAGAAGAAGATATTTGAAACCCCCTCCTGCATACAAGAGTGAAATTAGTAGAGGGTGGATCCATATTCCGTGGGTGATTACTGTATTATTCTGGAGCAAGATTATATGTTCTCTCCATATGTTTGTGGTGTTTTTCCCAGTGTAATGTGAGAGTGTTATATTTGTGTGTTTTGATTTGTCTTGGTCTAGTGTCTTATCGTGACATTTTGTAACGTCAGTTAGATCGAATAGTCACGAAATCCCAGACCAACGTACGGCTAGTTCAGGCAATAACTAACCCCCCCCCTCGCCAATCGGGGTTAAGGACAGCTTAAATTATCAGAGAGGTAAAGGTGGGGGAATGTCAGGACCCCCCCCCCCCCCTTTTTTTGGTATTGGTTAATTATTCTCTCTGTATGTTAGTTACAATGACAATTGATATGCTGTCAAAATGTATATCGTTGTTTTATTTTTCCATCTTAAGGCCCTGAAGGACAACAGTTTACGAGAAAGGATATCACGTTGGACTATAGTATGGTAAACCGAGACTAAGCAAGACCATACTTTATGATGGGGAAGTCATTACCAATAGCCCTTGAAAGGGGAAGCAACGCATCTTATATTTGCCAACGACAACTTAAAAGTCAAATATTGGTTCTCCCCCTTTCATTCCATGAATATCAAGCTTTGGTCAAGCAAATTACGTAACTGATGTGTTACCGGCAATGGGTCTACATACCACTAATTACATTTGGAAGAGAGTACGTGTGCTATACAGCTTAAGGCAAGATCTTAGTACAGTATAGTGGAGCATTTACCACTACTTTCTGCAGAAGCTTTCGGACTGGTATCTCTCAAATTCCTGTATGCGGTTGCAAGACTCACATATATCTGAAATCCGTGACGGCAATCTTAATTTTATCCATGTCGCCCAAGACATGTTTGGATTTTACCTTTGCAGCCATCGAAGAGTAATAACCACACACTAATTGGATTTGCCGCTCGAATACCTTCAACCAGCTATTACAGAACGCCCATTACCTGGTCCTGGCTTCACGAGCTGATAGCATCATAGCTAAACAGCCAATGGGTAGACTAACATGTGATGCAGACTCACTCTTGCTCTCAAGACATCACAAGTGAAGGTGGCCCGGAGGAAACATGCCGACATCGATCATCATCATCATCATCATCATCACCATCACCATCACCATCACCATCATCATCATCATCATCATCATCACCACCACCACCACCACCACCACCACCACCACCACCACCACCACCACCACCACCACCACCACCACCACCACCACCACCATCATCATCATCATCATCATCATCATCACACACACACACACACACACACACACACATATATATATATATATATATATATATATATATATATATATATATATATATATATATATATATAGGGAACAAATCTTAGACAGTGCCTACGTCTGTCTGCTAGGTTCCACACGCAATTGGATTACACCACGACAGTCCAGCATCCCCATTTCATATATATTATTCAGCGATGAACTATAAGGCAGTGCTATATCCATTTGTAAGGTCCATCAAGAATAGAATGAACCCATCCCTTCATCATCGATGGGGAAGCTTTATAGTAGAGACAGTGTACTAGCGATATATTACGTTCGTATAGTGGAGCTGATGTTCAGTGGATATCAAGCTATGTGTTGGGGTGTTAGTACCTCGTTCTTGAGTTACAAGATTGACATGTCACCGGAGTAGTTAGGAGAATGATCAAATCAATAACCTATACCGGTTTAATGGACTACTTGTAGTTAGAGAAGGTTTAATCGTGTACATGTTGACATGATGAACATAAGAGTACAGTATTCCCTATAGGTGTTTTTCTGGAGGTTAAACCCATTGCAGATATGGGTAAAGATTTTCGTGATGGGAAATTGGTTGTTGAGTCTGATTATGCACAGAGTACTGTTTTGATGATGGTTTATTTTGTTATCATGTTTTTGGTAGGTTTTAAGAATGCAGAGATTTTTGAGTTCCCATGACTCACGATGAACTCTACATTAAAAGCTATAGTTAGAACCAGGATGTGTCCTTACTGTCTTGTGAAGGTTGTTACTAACGTAAATGTTATTGTGGTGATATATGTAACTGTTTATTTAAAACGTGAGAGTTAATGTGAGAGGTCGAACGTACATGGCCTACTAATTCAGATAGAGGATCTTATTCCCTTGAAGGCTATAGCAACTGACCTGACTCTCAATATCTTCTCCAGGTGATTAGTCTATTATTGGACGGGTATCTACTTCTACTAGTCTCATTCTTATGAGAAATAGAGCCTAAGTCTAGTTTTCCTGGAGAATACAAAGGAAGAGGACTTGAACCACTTTTCTTATATCTCGAATCCAGGCACTCTATACCCCTAGGCACAATATTCATATATTCTATACAAATATCCTCACACCACCACAGCCGTCATGGTAACATCCAAGGACCGAGTGATCCCTCAATTCATCAGATGAGACGAGAGATACCAAGTTCCACAGCATACATACCGAGAGTGCTGCAGTGCTCTAAGAAACCAGGAAATTTTGGCACACCCGTGCCACCTTGAAAGAGTGAGGTAGGAGGTGTGTAGATTACTGTTCTGGACCCCACCCATACAACCAGTGTCAGCATAGCAAAGGACCGACAAGGAATTCAGGAGGCCTAAACTCTAACAGAAAGTGCGCCAACTGCCTCGGCAACCACGGTGCCAGGTACCCTGCCACCAAGACAGCAAGGAAGCCATGGAGATCGTCATCAAAGTAACCTGCCCCATAAAGAGGCAGGGAGGCAGTACGAGGTTACCAATCGACTCACAAAAAGCGACAAAGCGCAACTGGAAGGCCAACTGAAGGACCTGATATTAAAGTTTAAAAGCATGGAGGATGAAAAAGACAAAACGCAATAGACACAGATAACAGCCGTTCAGCGCACCCGGGACGAGCTAAAGCAAGTACAGCAGAAAATTGAACAGGGTGTCGCTCGAATAGCTGCTATAAAGGCTGAAACAGACGAAACTCTATCAAAAATCCACGACGAGAGAGAAAAGACAGAACAAACCGTCAAACAGATACAAGAAGAACGAGAACAAATACAACTACTCAAGTTCAAGACCAAAACACTCGAACCAGAAAACACAAAGATCCAGACAGAAGAAGGATCAACAGAAGATGAAATAGACCTGGATGAATACGGCTGCCCAAACCAAGAACAATGGTTCGAGAAACGGTATCGAACGAACCAAGTCGCCCAAGACACACGACATCAAAGAAGACTGAGAAGATTCAAAGACAACCCAAGACGGGGAAATAGGTGGAACCCTAGGAGAGACGACTACCGATAATCATCCCAGAAGGAAACAGCACCTTATGACGGGGTGGATAAACAATTCCTCCAGGCCTCAACAAGTGCGCGACTCTGTCCAGACATGAAAAACCTAGCAAGGAAGGAATGAACACAATCAACCCATTAGAAGTAGGGAGTTGACAACAAGCAGTCCAATCTACGAAAGACAAACTTCAAACTACACCATAAAGGCCCCAATTATAGCCAAGTTGACAAGTCGAAAGCTGAAAGGGGATATTCGTATCAAAGTGGACATAATATAGTTTTAATTATATCAAGTAATCAGTCCTCAGTTCGTCGCTTTGGGCTTTGGTTGGAATATTTGGACAACGAAATACCCAGACATAGTGGCAGCCAATTAGTATGTGCTGCGATGAAGTATTACTACTGACTACTGACACTTTTTGTCTAGACAGATGACAATTTGTTACACTGTCCTTAAAAAAGGCATAATAACATCTCCAAAGCACAAAGCTTAGGCTGAATTGTAGAGACCATGTATTGCCCATCCCTCTCTCGGTCTGCCCAGGAACAAGACAAGCTGCAGAAGGTGCCGGATCAGCAAAGCAATACTCTGTCCGTATGTCGGTGCTTCGATCCTAGACCACTCGCCGACAAATGCTTAGGGCCTGGTCTGCTCCGCCACAACATTTAACCTTTAGGTTGCATTTTCTCGCAGCAAGATAGGACTCGTACCCTCCCAATTGCACTCCTCCGACCGAAGCCGTTGGCACAATGTGGAGTGTTGGTTTAGGTGAGCGCCGCCCAACATTCAACGCTACAGAAAGCAGGTAGTACCGTTCTACTCAATGAAGTATTCCATTGGCACCTTACCGTCTTGACAGACGATAGTTTGTGCTTTAAAAAGGCATAATAACTTTTACCTATGGCGGTAGCGAATGTGACTGATAAGGCCAATTTGCGCTGTAAATGTCCGTTCACAGTGGGTGCATGTGAACATGTGGCCATTTCCACCATCATGCACCATCTTACGTCTCAAACGCTCGGTGTGTGACTTATCTGCAATAATTTTCTCCTTTGTCTTTATTCCATTTCTGATGTTTGCCCTCCATGCAACACGTTCAGTGGCGACTTGCTCCCAATGTGCATTATCAATGCCTGTATCAATCATGTCCAGCTTACACACATCTTTGTATCGTAGTAGAGGCCGACCCTGAGATCTCTTACCCATCTGTAATTCACCAAAAAAGATGTCCTTTGGTATTCTACCATCCTCCATCCTCCTAAGATGTCCTATCCATCTAAGTCTACGAAGACTGAGCATGGAATAAACTGTTTGTGATTTTTGTCTTGCCACTTAATACTAAGAATTCTTCGCAGACACCGCATATGAAAGCTGTTTAAATGTTCCTCTTGGTGTGAGTAAGTTGTCCAGGTTTCACTGCCATAAAGAAGTATTATCTGGTTATATAATAGTATTCCTGTCAAGAGGTGTGAAGTTCTAAAACCTGTCTTTCAAATCTCACTGGTTCCTGAGCTAGGAGCTGGAAAGGAGAGTCTGCTTCACAGTCTTCCTGAAGATGCTACTGTGATACTGGGACACGATACGCGTCTCCCCACTAACCTGACGACGCTAGATGTGAGTACTTGTGAGGGATCAAACCACCCAACGACAAGTGCACTGAACACTGAATTGAGTTAAACACGGAGTCTTCCAGAGGCATCAGAACCAACCAACCAACCAACCACCAACCAACCAACAACCACAACCAACCAACCACCAACCAACCACCAACCAACCAACCAACCAACCAACCAACTAACCAAGTGACCAACCAAGCAAGCAAGCAACCAACCAGCCAATCAACCAGCTATCCAACCAACCAGCCAAGCAAACAACTAGCTAACAAACCAATTAACCAAACAACAAACTAAACAACCAACTAGCCAAACACTCAGCCAACCAGCCAACCTACCAGTCAGCCTAACAAAATAACAGTCTAACAAAACAACCAGGCAAACAACCAACTAATAAAAGAACCAATTAACTAATCAGCCAACAAACCATTCGTTATGAAACAGCGCCAAACCGAGACACCTTAGTTCTATCAATCATGTGCCATGCCGGAAAGCGTGGGCGGTCATGACTCGCCATTTCACTCGATCACCAAAGTCGTGGATCAGTTCAGTGTTCCTGTCTCGTCCGTGCCATGTGGCCAAGACATCCAGGTATTTTCCTCTCGGTCTTCCCCTAGGCCTGTTCCCTTCGATCTTGCCAGTTGTCACTAAGTTCTTCAATCCATTTCTTCTCATAACATGTCCAAAACATTTTGACTGTCTACGTCTAATTTCTCTAATCAATTTACGATTGTCATTTGTCCCCTGTAGTACTTGGTCATTGGTTTTTCTGTCTGCCCATGGTATTCTTTGTATTTTCCTCAGAAACCACATTTCTGCAGCCATCAGATGTTCTTCAGCTTGACTGCTCATTGTCCAAGTTTCACATCCATACAAAAGAACAGGCTCTATGTAGCACCTCAACACTCTTTTCCTCGTTTCAATTGACATCTTTTTATTGGTCAGAATGGTTTTTCATCTTGCTAAAGGCTACTTTCGCCATGGCGATTTTTGTTCTAATCTCTTCAAGGCATCTGTCATGTAGTATATGACAGGCATGTAGAGAGTGAACTGATGTGCACACACATAAGTGAACAAAAATAGAAATAGTAGCAAAACAAATCACGATGTAGCATCAAAAATGCAACGTCATCAAGTCGCGTTGATTAACAACACGATTGTCACTTAGACACACTTCAACTTCAGCCTTCACACAGAACAGACGTATTGCAGCGCTACACGTACATCAGTACAGAAGATTCATTAAGACGCCCTACACCCCGCATCGATTAACAACAGTAGCTCACTCAGGCGGACACATTCACTAGTAGCCACTACATTTCACAATCTCCGGACATCGATCGCAGGTGCTGATCAATCCTGATATGGCCACTTAGTCTCAAACGCCGACCGACCCTGACTGGGAGATCATGATCGCTTGATGGCCGGTGGTCGTTAGCAGCAGTCTCCCACACACACACGCACGCACGCACGCACGCACGCACGCACACACACACACACACACACACACACACACACCACACACATACCAGAAGGTACGGGACACAACACGGACACCAGGGCAGCATGATACGGAGGTTTGTGGCGGGAGCATACTACGTCCAGTGTATGGTATTAATGGCCTGAGTGCTGCCGGCTGGAGGGTGTGCTTGTATCCATGGAGAACACAGGCTCCCGATGAGAATAAAGTTCATCTAATCATCGTTCCCATGGCTTGTTCCTGAGTGCATGTCCTTTTGCGTTGCTGTGAAGGTTTGGACACAGTGTGCCGACCTACAGGCATTGGCTGTTAATCTGAGGGATCTGCAAGATCATCATCATAACCCCTAGAACAATTAACGATCCAGCTCCCTGAAAGGTCTATCACACATCCTGACATGGAGTATATCCTCTTCATATGAGAGTCACTCCTTGACAGCATCTCCCATGAGATGTTATGACTGTTCCAAGATAATTGCACCGATTCACTTGTTGAAGAATAGTCCCATTTACTTGTATATTACATTGTGGTATTTCGTTCTTCCTAGTGACGAATATAACCTGTGTCTTCTTACAATTTAATTCTAACCCCAGCTGCTCACTGTGTACAACAACCGCATCTACTAATTGTTGCAGATCCTGCGCATTGTCTGCAATCAATACTGTATCATCTGCATATCTAATGCTATTGATGTTTCGTCCTCCAATGCTGATTCCATTTATATCTTCCACATTTCTGAAAATATTTTCACTGTATAGGGAAAAAAGATCTGGAGACATTACACATCCCTGCCTAACACCTCTCTTAATAGGCTGATATTGTCCCACTTCATTATCAATCCTTATGGCAGCTTATTGTTTCCAATGTATGTTTTTATAAGTCTAATGTCTTTCCCATCAATTTGTAGATATTTCAAGCATATCCACCAAGATATCGTGAACAGAATGGTTTATTAGTACGAATATTCTTTCTTCTTTCTGGCTTCACGTCAAAGGAGTTACGGGCGCAGTTCCCGCAAACACGCTTTCAAAACGTAGCTGCAGACGATTTGGCAGCAAACCACATTGTGTTGGTGTTTACGAAAGGGTATGTCGAAATCTGTTGTAAGCTGTCTGAAGTCACTTATACTTGTTCGAAATGGTAGGATCGGAATAGAAAGCATGAAAAATACTGACGCTACTTCAAGGACACAACAGAGAAAAGTGGTGTTATGACGCCCTGTAAAGATATGCAACTAGCTTTGTGCCATTCTAAAATTTTAAAATGGGTAGTGGAGCCGTATGTCGAAAGATGGCAAACGTCCACTGAACGTCTATGTTGCCACCCGTGTCACACGCAAAATGCTGGTGTTGTACGAGCCCGGTAAGGATATGCACTATGACGAGCTCAAACGAACGAAACCGAAATGTGTATTAATGATGACCTGATAGCCTTAGGTTTCAAATTGTCAGCGTTCCAGTCGTGGTTGTGCAAAGATTAGCAAATCCCGAACACACGCAAATAATCAAAACGTGCTTGTTTGTCGAAGCAATATACTGAAGACCAAACATAGATGCAAAACGAGTTATGCTACATATTAATATGATACTTAGGTACATACTGCAGATAGATCACTACAACTGTAAGTGTCATAATAATTTAAATCAATATCCTTCAAATTGTTTATGTAGAATACACGACATAGATTGCACGAAAATCTGACTATTTTCATGTCAGAATACTAAAAAAATCTACACCCTGTAAAGGATAAATATTTGTATTACAACATTAAAGTAATGTTGAAATTTGCTCATGCGGTTCACACGTTTAAGTATCGCTTTTAACTAAGGGATATGCACTACTGACGAGCTCAAACGAGAGCGAAACCCGAGTATAGTGCTTCTATATTGATGTGGATAGGCCTTAGGTTCATACCAGAATACGATCAGCGTTGCCAGTAGTGGGTTGTGCTCAATATTTAAATTTCAAATCCCGAAACAACCAAATAATCAAAACTGTTGTTTTTGAATAACGAAGACACAAACAATAGATTGCACGATTTATTGCCTGACATATTTCTCTGCATCTCGTCAGGTACATACTGCAGAAATCACACAACTTACGTGAAGTAATTAGATAAATCCTTCAAATTGAAATATACACATGTTCGCACAGTAATGTCGATCTTCCACCACGGTAATTTTAAACTGACTAACATGTCTTTCTGCTTGCAAAAGGACGGCTTACGAAGGTTGATTATTATAGCTTCAGCAAACTTTAACAATCGACTACTTTGTGTGTTGAACAACACACAGAAGGCACTGTCTCTTTCAACAACGTGACCACTCTCGAGCACATGTCTCCCGACCGATGAAGCCGGACTGTGAGTCGGCCTGCCTAGGCTACCATCTTCTGTGTGTAGTATCTTGTCCACCCAATTCGGAATATGTTCCGAAACCCTGCAAAGTAACTGTCGCTCAGTTCTGCCTATGTAGATGGCCTCGCATCTGCATGTAAATTGGTAAATACAATTTGATTTGGCGTACAAAGCTACAGGTTCTTTTACTGCTGGGACTGGGATCGGTGTGTTTCTGTACCTGATGACTAGAGCTGCAGCACAGAATGTTCGCTCGACTGCTGTGGTGAGCCGGTCCCACAGACGTTGCATTACGTCATCTCCTCGGAAGGTTAGCTGGATGAATACTTTGAGTTTAGGGACTGTAGGTACTTCTGATTTCGGTTTGGGCTGTTGGCAGTGGCGCTTTATAAATCCTGTGGAGTACCCATTCAGGTGTAAGGCCTAGGCCAAGTAATATTGAAACTTGACAAAGAGAGTGGTGCAGTACTGATGGACATATCAGACTACCAGAGAAAAATGGATGATATATTATCAGATGCATCTAAATTCAGAGTAGAGCAAACAGTCAACAAGCCGGAGGACCTGGATGCAAAAATGAGGAAAGAAATCCAGTCACTTGTGAATGCAGGACTCATCAATGAGGCCATTGCAAAAACGCTCACATCGCGTGGCTCCCAAACACCTCAGATGTACGGTCTACCCAAGCTTCACAAGCCCGGCATCCCACTAAGACCGACCCTTTCCATGGTTAACTCGGCACAACACCGAATGGCGAGATGGCTAGCTGAAATTTTAAATCCAGTACGACAGTCCTTAGATCCAAGAACACTCAGGGATACATTCGAACTGGTGGAATTATTGGATACTGTGGACATAAACAACAAACACATGGCATGCATGGATATTGCCTCTTTATTCACCAACGTTCCATTAGATGAGACCGTGAATATAATAAGCGAACGCATTAGAGACAAACAACTAAAACTAGGCATACCATCAGCTATTCTAGAGAGGCTATTAAAATTATGTACTGCCAACATACAATTCAACTTTCTAAACAGTCATATCGCCAAATTGACGGAGTGGCCATGAGGAGCCCACTTGGACCTATTCTAACGGACATCTTCATGGCACACTTAGAAGAAAAGAGATCCTCAGAAATCAATAACTTGGCCTTTTACCGTCGTTACGTGGACGATATACTAATTATCACCACAGACGAGCTACAAGCAACGTCGTTCCAGGCCACAATGAACGAAACACATATAAACATCTCTTTATCTATGGAACACGAACACAACGAAGCGTTGCCGTTTCTAGATATCCTAATGAGACGTAGAGCAGACGGCACATTTCAAAGATCGGTGTACTGCAAAGAAACATGGACTGGCCAATACTCGGTGTACCGCAAAGAAACATGGACAGGCCAATACTTAAATTTTCAGAGCTTCGCACCTGTCCAGTACAAACGGGGCTTAGTACGGACCCTGTTTGACCGTGCTAGGAAGATATACACCCAGGACACACTGACAGAGGAAATTAAAACTCTGAAGAATGCCTTAAACCTGAATGGGTACTCCACAGGATTTATAAAACGCCACTGCCAACAGCCCAAACCGAAATCAGAAGTAACTACAGTCCCTAAACTCAAAGTATACATCCAGATAACCTTCCGAGGAGATGACGTAATGCAACGTCTGCGGGACCGGCTCACCACAGCAGTCGAGCGAACATTCTGTGCTGCAGCTCTAGTCATCAGGTACAGAAACACACCGATCCCAGTCCCAGCAGTAAAAGAACCTGTAGCTTTGTACGCCAAATCAATTGTATTTACCAATTTACATGCAGATGCGAGGCCATCTACATAGGCAGAACTGAGCGACAGTTACGTTGCAGGGTTTCGGAACATATTCCGAATTGGGTGGACAAGATACTACACACAGAAGATGGTAGCCTAGGCAGGCCGACACACCGGAACAGTCCGGCTTATCGGTCGGGAGACATGTGCTCGAGAGTGGTCACGTGGTTGAAAGAGACAGTGCCTTCCGTGTGTTGTTCAACACACAAAGTAGTCGATTGTTAAAGTTTGCTGAAGCTATATTTTCTTCTAAAGTTTGCTGAAGCTCCTAAAGCTAGGAGTACGACAAGGGTGTGTCTTGTCACCAGATCTTTTCTCCCTGTATAGCGAAGTAATAATGAGAGAGATCAAAGAGATGTCAGGAATACTAGTTGGAGGTTATAATATAAATAATATACGCTATGCAGATGACACAGTATTGGTGGTGGATAATTCAACAGACCTACAACAATTATTAGACGTTGTAGCAACAGAGAGTGCAAGGAAAGGACTCTCCTTGAATATCAAGAAAACAGTAACAATGGTAATATCAAAGAAAATGGTGACACCAAAATGTGACATAGAAATAGAAGGGAAAATCCTTAACCAAGTTGATAATTTTAGATACCTAGGGGCACTTATAACATCAGATGGAAGATGTACAACAGAGGTTAGGAGCAGAATAGGGCAGGCAAAAGCCGCATTTCAGAAAATGAAGAGTATCTTATGCAATAAGTCACTATCACTAAATGTAAGAAAGAGAGTGCTGAAATGCTATGTAGAACCAGCTTTGCTGTATGGCAGTGAATCTTGGAATGTAAATGAACACATTAAGAAGAAATTAGAAGCAACAGAGATGTGGTTCCTGAGACAAATGTTGCGAATTCCTTGGACTGCCAGAGTAACTAACGACGACTGCCTGAAACAGGCTAATGAAACTAGAACATTATATACAACAATAAGACAGAGACAAACATATTTCTTCGGTCATGTGATGAGAAGAGAGGCATTGGAGAACATCGTAACAACTGGAAAGATCGAGGGGAAGAGAGGCAGAGGTAGACCAAGAGAAGTGATGCTGGATGGATTGAGACGGTGGCACGGAGGAATATCAGCAGCAGAGTTGATCCAGAAAACCAAAGACCGAGATCTGTGGAGAGCCATGAACGCCTACACCAGCCGGCACGGCACTTGATGATGATGATGATGATGAAGCTATAATAATCAACCTTCGTAAGCCGTCCTTGTGCAAGCAGAAGTCAGTTTAAAATTACCGTGGTAGACAATCGACATTACTGTGCGAACATGTGTATATTTCAGTTTGAAGGATTTATCTAATTAATTCACGTAAGTTGTGTGATTTCTGCAGTATGTACCTGACGAGATGCAGCAAAATATGCCTGGCAATAAATCGTGCAATCTATTGTTTGTGTCTTCGTTATTCAAATTCATCACTGGAAAACATTGTTTTGAAAACTGTTGTTATTATTTTATTACAAGGGAAATAATTTAACTTAAGTTGAAGTCATTTTTCGGCTTTAGCAATCAAGGGGAATAATTATAGATTTCACTATACTTGTACTGATAGCTATTTTGCAAGAGAAGTGTATGTTTATTTCTGTAAAAATTTTATTCACATTTTGGAGGGTATCAGTTGAATGTTACTATTATAAAAGCTTTACACAATTTTGATTATTATTTAAATTTGGGACACTAAATATTTGTGTAATATATATTGCTTAGTAAATCATTTATTTCTTTGTCTGCTAGGTCACGTCTGTCTAAACATATGATTGGTATACTCTGGTTGCCCTTCACAACGTATACATCTTTCGCCTTAACAAAAAACAAGTGCTTAACAAAAACAGTGTTATTGTTATCACCCTTAGCATTTTTAAATTATTCCTTGTCATTATTAATATTATTATTTATGTATTTGGTTGTTATTTGCATTAGTATTATTGTAATCATTATAAATATATATGGCTTTGTAAACCCGTAAACTGCACATCCCCCTTTTGATACTGTGATTGTTGTCTTTGCTGCCACCCTCGCCGGTTGGTTCTAAACATTTTGTGCACCGCCATGTTTTATCATCACCGAGGGATAGGGATGGTACTTGGTAGGAGTTTTAGAGCTGGCAGGAGAGCGGGGCGGCAAGGGAAATAATAGCAGCCCACTACCATCACGCTGTTGATATAAAATATTTCCTTACAACAATGTCAATGGAGGAATGTTTAAATGTATAAAATATTTGTAATTTTTGCGCATATGTCACCTACACTTCCACATACAACGCTCTGTAACAACACGAACAATACAAATGCAAATGTTTCTTAACACTCAATAAACGTTAAAAAAAAATAAAAATAAAAATAAAAAAAAAAATAAAAAAATTCAAATATTGTTTTGAGAGATGGAGTGACAGTGTATCTATGGAAGTGGACTGATTTCAAGTTGTTATCATCTTTGGTTGTTTTTCTACAGCCATTTGTGACTTACTTATTACCTTACCCTTGTATATGATGGGACTCTTATAAGAGGAATTTCTGATGAGAACTATTTCTTGGTTCTTATGTGAGTTCGCCTAATCAGGTCTGCACTGTATATGGCCAATTGACTCCAAGATTGCATTTTGGAAAAGTAAGGTGTGGTGTACATTATAAACATGATAAATACATGTCTTGGGATGAAAGTAAACATTTACATTTATGTGTAAAAAAAAAAAAAAAAAAGTTCAAATATTACTCACTCTTATCTCGTTGTTTGGCCTACATGACCAAACACATTCCATTGCCTGACACAGACAGAGAAGAAAAACTTCTTCCGAAGAAGAACAATTAAAAGAAAATGGACTGCCTAAAGATACAGAGCAGTTCTGGCAAGGAGTCATGAAACATCCCCAATTTAAAGAGCTTGCTTCTTTTGCTCTTGCTTGCTTAATAACACCTATTAGCGATGTTCGTCCATCATGAATGACGAGGACCATTCATTACACTACATCTTTGATTTGATGAGGAACGAATGACTTACGCTTTGGTTTTATATAGCGAAGAAGTGGTCGCGCAACATCGTCGTCCCCGCTCCCTCGTCTGTGTCCGTCTGACTCCAGTGGCGAGCATGGCAAGACGACTGGAAGACGGACACAGATGCAGTGGACGTTAGGCTGCCACGGCCAGTTATCCCTGTTTATATTGGCTCTCGGGAGCCTTGTGCAAACGGCCCTTCCGTCAATTCCTTTAATTTTCAGTTTTAAGACAAGCGTAGCAACAAGCAATGAGCGTATGATTACGGATAGGATCAACACGATTTCCTTCAC
The DNA here is from genome assembly GCA_014155875.1 of Cepaea nemoralis. Taxonomy (NCBI): domain Eukaryota; kingdom Metazoa; phylum Mollusca; class Gastropoda; order Stylommatophora; family Helicidae; genus Cepaea; species Cepaea nemoralis. The sequence continues at coordinate 23,491 of JACEFZ010021328.1, forward strand.
CGAAGACGGACTGACGACCAGAACAGACCACACACTCATGAGGCAAGAAGCTGCCAACAGAAGATATTGCTCGTCTAGGTTGCGAGAAGATCTCCCGATTTACGGTTGAGCCTCACCAGCGCACAGTCGCACATGGCGACTGACAGGACAGACGTTCACGCACACGCAAGCCAAGAGTAGCATCGCTAAGGCGCGTCCTCCCGGTACAAGGTGATACATGCAAAACCACTGGACGCCTACCGACGAGCTTTCAAGCTACGCCGGCAGGACTGACCGAAAAAAAGCTATACCAGCTTACTGACTGCAGGCCCACTACTCATCGAGAGAGAGTGGGCGCTTATCGAGACTTTGTCGAACGGTCGTACAAATTTTGCTCTTTTGCCCACTCAAACCACGACCCTGGCTGCACGATGCGGTTACATTCTTGAAACGCCTGCCTCACTAACTTGCGTTGGCTGGGAAGATCCCATTTTGGTGCACCTCACACAGCCATCTAGACAACGAACGCTAGACGCGGAACTGATCTAGCGAACCAGACCAGCCCCACCTTTGAGACAAGCATATGACTACTGGCAGGATCAACCAGATATCTATCGGACAGACGGATTATTCACGCACACGCAAGCCAAGAGTAGCATCGCTAAGGCGCGCCCTCCCGGTACAAGGTGATACATGCAAAACCTCTGGACGCCTACCGACGAGCTTTCAAGCTACGCCGGCAGGACTGACCGAAAAAAAAAGCTATACCAGCTTACTGACACCTATTAGCAATGCTGCAGTGGAGAGGATGTTCTCTCTTTTAACATGCATAAAAACCAAAGCAAGGAATAGACTTCAGCTGTCTCTCTTAGAAGCAATTATTAGAATTAGAGCAGAACTATTATCTTCAAACAAGTGCTGTAATGAATTTGTTCCTTCATCTAAAATGTTGTATGATTTCAATGCTGGAATCGTATATTCTAATGAATCCTGTACTGAATTTCTCAACAATGAAGTGGAATACTTATTTGAAGAAGACGTTTTCATGTGATGTAAGAATATTTTAATATATCTTTTCACTGGGCAATGCTTGGCTTTTTTGTCTTTTTTATTTCGTGACTTGGCTTTTGTTTTGATCACAGTGATCTGGCAACCCTGGCCCTTTGTTGTCTGGTTGAACCACGAAGGCGGACGCTTTGGCCTGTTGAGATAGATAGTTGTTTTGTGGCCAGCCTACCTTGAGACGAGAGATGTGGAGAGTTTTTCCAGTGTTCATCGGTGAGTGGCCTATGTCTTGGTCGAGAACCATAAGTTTAAAGTCATTAATGTAATAACATTTTCTCAATTGCAGCGTGCCAAGATACAGCTCGAAAGTGGTTGTGTAGTCAACACAGCATGGGTAGATAAAAGTTTTAGGCGAAATTGTAAGAACACATAAATACAAATAGATAATATAGATAAATATTACTAAAATAGGCTGTTATCAATCAATCAATCAATCAATCATGTGCCATGCCGGAAAGCGTGGGCGGTCATGACTCGCCATTTCACTCGATCACCAGTGTCGTGGATCAGCTAGTGTTCCTGTCTCGTCCATGCCATGTGGCCAAGCCATCCAGGTATTTGCCTCTCGGTCTTCCTCTTGTTCTGTTCCCTTCGATCTTGCCAGTTGTCACCAAGTTTTGCAATCCATTTCTTTTCATAACTTGTCCAAAAAATTTTGACTGTCTACGTCTAATTTCTCTAATCAGTTTACGATGTTCATTTGTCTCCTGTAGTACTTGGTCATTGGTTTTTCTGTCTGTCCATGGTATGTTTTGCATTTTCCTCAGAAACCACATTTCTGCAGCCATCAGATTTTTTTTCAGCTTGACTGCTCATTGTCCAAGTTTCACATCCATACAAAAGAACAGGCTCTATGTATCCCCAGAACACTCTTTTTCTCGTTTCAATTGACATCTTTTTATTGTTCAAAATGTGTGTCATCTTGCTAAAGGCTAATTTCGCCATGGCGATTCTTGTTCTAATCTCTTCAAGGCATCTCCCATCAGATGTTATGACTGTTCCAAGATAATTGTACCGATTCACTTGTTGAAGAATATTTCCATTTACTTGTATATTACATTGTGGCATTTATTTCTTCCTAGTGACGACCATAACCTGAGTCTTTTTACAGGCTGTTATACAGATTGATTTAGTGTCTCTGGAGCTTTATGTAAATAATCGTATAACAGATTAACAACTACAGGAGTTAGCGATGGTCATGGTGATGTGAAGAATGAATATGACAAATTATCAGATGTTTCTGGTAATTTAAATCAACTAATCAGTGTGATTAATGGATTTTGTAGTTCCCCTAAGTAAATGTCCCAAGCTAGCAGAAATGTGGGGTGCGAGATTTAGAATGTATGAAGGCTTAAATTATAATTAAATGTAAAAACTGAAATCATGCAACATGGTGCCATGCTTGGCATGCTGGTACATGGCTGAATGTTTTAATACAGTGATTCTCAACCTTTTTTTGACCCACGCACACCTTCACCATATGTTCAGAATGTCATTCCCCCTTTCGTATTTCCTCCCTATAAATTCTCCCTCTCCCCGCCCCTGCACAGTATACGTAAAAATTGAAGCTAAATGTAATAACGCATACTATAATAAGTCTGGACGTCTACATAAAACATGATTTGCGGGTCTACTTACGTTATAAAACGAGTTTCAGAAGGACGAGAAGCACATAATCGTAAAGGATGGAGAGAAAAACAATATAAAGTAATCGGTTCTTGTATTAACACGATCTTGAAATAATCTCTCCCCCCCCCCCTTCCCTGGAAACCCTAAAATTCCCACCTTGGTGTGATGGTGGGGTGGGGGTGAAAATTCCCAACCGGTTGAGAACCACTGTTTTAATAGATTGCTGAAAATTAACACTCCTAAACAATAGTGAGTGAGGAAAATCATCGTGGTCATGTGTGTAATATGTATACAACAGGAAGATATGGTTACAGGATTATTGTGTGACAAGGATGTGTTAGTGGCTAAATGTATATGTGGTTAAGCTATGTGTGGAGTAACAGAGGAGAAAGAACTAAAATTATATATTGTGCTTGAAGTAGGTACCCAGATAACTAGGGTCGCCTTGATGAAACACTGCAGTGATTATGCAGGACCATATGGGATATTCACCAAGATGATCACACAGTAGAGGAGTCTATCATTTAGCGCTGAACTCTGGTATCACATCTATTACAAAAATGCAGTAATGTTTGTGCTACAAGGTGTATTAGATTCGTAGTGGAATCATAAGACTGAAGTTGTATATGCAGCAAAACATAGCGCTAGTTGTACCATGAAACGTGTGGTATAATGCTACGTATCACATACTGTGAAGATTTTGATAGTGTGCTTGTTATGCTACATGAAGCGTAGTCAGGGGAGATTTACAACCGGTGTACCACAGAAGGAACGGAGAAGAGGGAAGATAACTGTACACACTCATTTGAGTTTGGCCTTAAACAAACACTTGTTGATTATTAGTTTGTAATGATATCAGGTGCAGTAAACTGTGTTCTGTCATTTTAGTGTTGATATTCCTTATGCAATCATGGGAACTGCATGAGTAGTTTGTCTCAAATCACATGGGGACCCATATAAGCTGAGGCATTTAGATATAGAAGGTAGTGGTGCAATTTCACTCTACTGATTTCCAAGATAGAGATATATGTGTGTCCTATGCATTTCATAATGAAATATGTTTACAGATTGACAAGTCAGATATAATCTTCCATCATTGGTGTGTGTGGGATTTTATCTGTGTGTGATAGTTCCACTGAATTGAAGGCATTCTGTAATTGAATGCTGTTCTACATGAAGAGTTAGAACAGCTTGAGAGTATGACAGCAAAGAACGCGATCTGTTCTCACATCAAATGTGATCTCATGATAGCAGTGACACAATTGGACAGGACAGTAAAGTGGGTGACCTGATTATGCAACAGTGCTTTTGTTGTATTTAACTATTAGAGATGTATTCACCACGAGGAAGGGGAATCAGGAAATATTAAAAAAAATATTATTCAGGCATGTATTTTAATCCACTAAAAATCATGTATGATTGTATAACAGATAATCATAGATTGTTTGATATTTTTATATTGCAGGAGTGGATGGCTAGTCAGACCACTCCCGGGCTTTTGCTGGCGTAGAAACGCATATTGTCACAACTCTTATTTATTTCCGTGAAGTCTTCCTTGTAAGGGATCTTATTTTTGTCTATGTCAAAGTTCTTTATTGTGTCATTCTACTCAGCTATTGTTTGGAGCAGTTGCATTGTGATACTTGAGGTACCCTGTTTGGACTAGAGGATAGAAGTCTAGTATGTAATAGGAGCTACCCTTGGTTGAAGTTTGATGTATGCGGTATTTGGTTGTATGATCCAATGTTTGCTTACACATTAGTTGTCCATGTCCTATTAGAAGTCATAAATCAAGAGCTTGTTTTATTGTTCTTGATATGTTTCTTTAGTCTCTTTTAGGTTTTACACTCACTATTTCTACTATAATCTAACACCTTAATTCATTGCCCTGGATTTGGACATGAAAGTTCCTGCCTGAATATCTGTTGTGGATTTCCTTTATTGTGTTGTCCCTGGAGTGAGGGGAATCAACACCCACATTATTTTTAACCCCATATCATTATTCGGGAGAATCCACCAGATTCCGTCCACAACACTCCTTCAGTCAATGGATACCTCTTTCTCTCTCTCTCTCTCTCACCCCTGGATCATGCCCCCTCTCACACTTCCCCAAGACAACATACTAAACAACTCTAGCTTCTAAAATTAATAACACATTAATTTAATGAAGAAAAGTGTATGTATGTGAGAAGTGTATGTGTAGAATGTATGCCGTATACTCTAGTGTGTCTGCAGAATCAGATCGAACAGCTCAGGAGCCAGGTCCTATCATCCAGGTAAGGACTACATCACATCATCAGAGTCAGCACAAAATGACCCCACCAAACGATGTGTCCCTCCTGCTAGATGTTGACTATCTACAGTAGTTTTTGATAACCACGATACCTGGTCACCAGTCTCAGATATAGTTCTGTACTGATCCCAAACTGATCATACACGATGCTCCCTAAATGTCCTTAGAGTCGGAGACTTCACAATCCCTGCATCGTGAAAACATGGAACACTGTCCCTTGAAATAACATTATTCCCTTCTAAAAAATGTCCTAAGTTTTCACCCTTACACAGTTATTGTACATAGTCTCATAGGAATATACTAATTTCCTAAATACTCCCTATTGTTCTTTTCCCATGTGATGGGGAAAAACTATTGTTCTGTTCACATGTGATGTGGAAAACAACTACTATTGTTCTGTTCACATGTGGTGTGAAAACGCAATCATTATCGTTCTGTTCACATGTGGTGTGAAACAACAATCACTATCGTTAAGAAGTCATCCTGTCGGATACTTATATGTATCGGCTCAACAGAGCCCTGTTTCTTCAGACCCTTTCTTAATTATAGGCCCAGTGCAAAGGCCACTGAATACATCTTCCTGCACTAGTTTATCCATGATCTGAAAGTTATGATGTTTCAATTGGTTTTCTTGACAACCAGAGGGAACCTGTGAAAGAGAGAGAAAACACACCTGGTGAGAGCAACCGAACACTGATCCCTATTAGATGAGTGTAGGCCGATGGCCTCACTCAGATATATACAGTGAACCAAACTCTGCCATGAGACAGAGGAGCCCATCACATCGGTCCGAATCAGGATAAGACAAGGAAAGACCAAATGTAAAGTGCAGAACCCCAGGAGACCCCCACTGGAAGATCCCACCATTGGACATTTCCCCTACCCCCAACCATCCTTCTAAATATCATCCCACTTCACTATTTCCAACCAGCTGAGCTAATTGACGTCTCACACTAGTTAATTTTAACAATGCGACTTCCTACTGTCGCCGACACTCCTTGAATACCTAACCACAACGCAACAACACTATGTTAAAGTCCTACACTCTATTTATCACTAGACTGTTCTACATTATTTACATCTAAAGGCTATCTCTAAATACCTTATGAAATCCTAGCTCAATCCTGAATTGAATCTACACTTAGCTATGAAAGATACATGTTCTTCAACGTTAATTGATACCGAACACACGAGATTCTTTTCAATATTAGAACCGAGCCAGCTAACACGTCAGTCTAGTTAAATCCCATTCTTCACACTGGCGGCACAAGCTTGTTTTCATACAGCCTGGGATTGTCCTAGTGACGTCATTCGATGTCAACAACAGGTGTCCACAGGGGCAGACAATCCGTCCCTAACTTCACAAGAAGAGTTGTCTCTCTTCTTACAACTAATGCACCCGTCTTTCCTTTCAACTTGCGATTCGGCAAAACAACAAGCCGACATATTTTCCCATTTCCTAGGGAATTCTCAAAGACTGGCGGTTTCCTTTGATCCGCCGTGAGTGTGTCCCCACTGGTAACAAACAATTGCAGCTATGAATATAATTGTCTCTGTTATTTTATCATCTTATCGTTCATTACAGTGTTTCCGTGACAATATCAGTAATAGTTGAAATCCCCGTCTGAAGAATCTGGAAATATCTTCTTATACTTACTCTATCCTTTTCATGTTAGCAGGGGCGGTGCGATGTTCTCTCTTTTTATTCAATTTCTTCTTTGGCTCTAACACGGTCAGAGTTGCGCTTTTCTCCTCTTAGCACAGTATCAAAGGAAACTTTGTCTTCCTTTTCTGTTCCCTCTGTTGCAGCTAGATCGAAAAAAACACACACACACACTTCTTCGACAAACACAAACTATTGAACGAACATCTTATGAAAGGAATACAATAAGTAGAAATCCATGCTTATGAGACTGGGTCTGTCCCATGTTGGTAAAGTAGGAATAATAGAAAACACCCTTTTACAGGACGTATTGAGTATATGGTGCTAGCCCTATATGATTTAGAGACGAATTGACACTTAGTGGTTAAGGTGGTCAATATATGATTTAAAGACGAATCGACACTCGATGGTTAATGTAGTCAATATATGATTTAAAGAGGAATCGACACTTGGTGGGTAATGTAGTCAATATATGATTTAAAGACGAATCGACACTTAATGGTTAATGTGGTCAATATATGGTTTAGAGACAAAATGGACATTTGGTGGTTAATGTGGTCAATATATGATTTAGAGACGAATCGACACTTAATGGTTAATGTGGTCAATATATGATTTAGAGACAAAATGGACACTTGGTGGTTAATGTGGTCAATATATGATTTAGAGACGAATCGACACTTAATGGTTAATGTGGTCAATATATGATTTAGAGACGAATCGACACTTAATGGTTAATGTGGTCAATATATGATTTAGAGACAAAATCGACACTTGGTGGTTAATGTGGTCAATATATGATTTAGAGACAAAATCGACACTTGGTGGTTAATGTGGTCAATATATGATTTAGAGACAAAATCGACACTTGGTGGTTAATGTGGTCAATATATGATTTAGAGACAAAATCGACACTTGGTGGTTAATGTGGTAAATATATGATTTAGAGACAAAATCGACACTTGGTGGTTAATGTGGTCAATATATGATTTAGAGACGAATCGACACTTGGTGTTAATGTGGTGTATATCACACTGACAGCCTTAAATTCCCAGCACATATTCTAACACACACACACACACACACACACTCTCTCTCTCTCTCTCTCTCTCTCTCTCTCTCTCTCTCTCTCTCTCTCTCTCATGGCTTGACGTAGAGGTACATCATCTACCTCTAACTTGAAGAGATATCGTAAGGTGGAGAAAGGAATGTTTCGTGTTTAATGGCTTGCCTCGCTTCAGAGGTCAAAGATTGTGAGAATTGTCTGGATTTTCTGCCCTTAGTTAGTTAGTTAGTTAGTTAGTCGCAGTTCCAACTTCACAGCAACGGGTCGTCCCCATTATGCTCCGTTCCTGTGCCAGTGAATATCACACAAAACGCTCCTCACTGCCCAATGTGAAAAGTGGAAAAGACAGGAGTCTCGACAAACAACAGCCCGCACAGATACACTGTGCATAATGCCGCCGCCAGAATGTCAACACACCAGTCCCCCACGAAATACCCAATTCATCTCTGATGGAATCGGCAGTCATTTTCCTATCTGGATGTTTCCTAGATGTTCACCTATACAGTCCACGAAAATACAGTTCATCACTGACGGCAGTGGCAGTCAACCAGAAGCCCAGCAGCCACGCATTTCTGCATAAGGGAAAAACTGGTCAACTCTGGGACATAGCCACCTGCCATCACTCCGAACATGCAGTCACGTTAAAAAAAAACAAACAAACTTGGGCAGATTCAAAAGCACTTCACACGAAACTCACAGCTCACAGTGTCGCGCCACGCACTCACTCAGTAGCAGGGCGACGGAACCATCAAGCCTCCTTAGTCACCTCTTACGACATGCGTGGTAGGCTACAGTGTTGCTATTCTTTGCTTCCCCTATGGGCCCCGACAACACACGGGAGAACTGTGTTTCTGCCCTTGTCATGTAGGAGTGCGGAGGAATGAACAGGCTAATAGGCTGGCAGGGAATGCACCTCTTGGCGGTAGATTACGTATGGACAAGGGAGAGGTGGTCGGGCGCCTGTAGAACCAGGCGGAGAAAGCGATGGAACAGACTGAGAAGCCGTATGTGGAGAGGATGATATAGCGGGGGATCGGCAGGAGTTCTGGACGAATCTCAAAACTGAGAAGGAAGACCAGGAAAATTGTCAATCAAATGGCGATTTGAACGATTAATAGTATGACTCTTTGCAGGCTGTTGAACGATGGGACGGAGCGCCTGTGAGAATGTCCTGAGAGCCGTGCTGTCGTTTCTTACCTCACAACTCATAAAAAATCTGGTACTGTAGTCTTTATGACGTGTTACCAGACAATTAGACGGCCTTAAATAGCTACCATCTGCACGTCAGCAGGATCGAATAGGTAAGAACGCGTGTTCTTAAACATCCGTTGTGCTGACGCCGAGGTCAACCGTTCAACCCCTACACCGGACAGCTGGACTGAAATGTTGACCTGTCTTCCTTGACTAGGGTACGTAAATTACAAGTACCTCTGAATTCGGAGTGGGTTCGCCTGATGGCGAGGGACACTGTTAATATGGAAAAATAATCCACAACGCAAAATTCAGTCCATCACTACTGTCAGAGTCCGACAGGGGACAGCGATGCAGGGACATCGTTACGACCGCCAGGCGACTTAGCTCCCAGTAAGGGATGCAACAACTTCGTTGCGCCGCCAGGCAAATAGGAGTTATCGGCCTGCGAGATCGCTGGCTGACCAGCGGTCAGGCCGCCAACGCAAGACGCACGCCTGCCACGTGACGCCACGTCAGGCAGGAGGCAAGTTGCGAACCAGGTCCAGACAGCTCGGGGACACGGAACATGACGGACGTGTGAGAAAGGCGTTGTATGGTTTCTGTATTGAAAGGCGAGTGTCTGGACATCTTGCGAGTCAGACTTGTGACTGTATTGTGGATGTAAGTTGTAAAGTATCCATTATATGTATTTGTGATCATCGTTCTGTATTTGATATGTTAATAAATCCACCGAACGATGTGTCGTTGAGTCTTACGTCAAATCACGTTGTATTTGTACTGTCTCACACTTGTTAGGAAAGCGAGCCAAGTTTAAGACCCTGACATGTGTGAACGTGGAGGGCTCGTCCAGCTTTAATTTAGTTATATTTGAACGTGAATAGCTTGTCCTTGTTGAACGTTTAATTTAATTAGATTTTAAACTTAAATGTGATCATGGAAGGCTCATTTTGATTATTACTACATTATTTAAACATGTGTAAGACCATTTGTAAACGTAACAATGCATACATTCTGTTTGATCCTGTAAGCGTGTAAAACATTTGTGATTTGTGAAACTTGTCACCGTTTTGACCTTGTCGACATTGTGATCTTGTCGCCATTTTGACCTTGTCGCCATCTTGTAAACTTGATGTCTATGTCCTTACTGAATGTCATCTTGATGTAAGTGAATGTGTCATCAATGTTGTAGAGTGTTTAAGATACTTGTAGATTGTCTTTGTGAATTGAGTTTGTGGAACGCGAAAAGTGTTTGGAAAGAAAGTAACGTGTATTGTAAAAAAATTGTTGACGGACAAACTTACGACATACAATTATACTCAACGCCATACAAACCTTTAGTGTTCGACTGAAACATCTAACATGAACATTATGTTAAAAAAAGAAAAAAATTTTTGAAAACCAAAAAACCAACAAGAACTTTGAGAACATTGTTCCTTCCTTAAACTACATCAAACCGGAACAGGTGTGTTCTACAAGCTTTACCATCAGCTGATTTTAGAGCTCGTGTGTACTTCCGGATTAATTAGAAATTTAGAACAAAACTAGCAGACAACATATAAAACGTTAAAAAGTTTTGACGATTCTAAAATGCTTAGGATTCTATAAAATTGAATACACGAATTGTGTGTTTATTTATTTCTCTAATGTAATCTTAGAATCATATCTTGATTAACGTATTCATATTACCGACTTTTTCTCGTTAATATGAAGAAACGTCAAGCAATGACACTAAGAAATGAAATAGTTATTGTAAATTATTGTGTTTCACTAATGTTAAAATTATTTCCCTTCCATTTATTGTTATTACATTTTCACACAAAGGGCCATAATTTGAAATGTATATGCTAATGTGTTGTGTGTAATATAACATGTTGTTGTTAAAGTGTTGACACACAGGCAGGCATCTACTGGGCAATGGCAGAGGGTTGCCAACATGGTATACCAACACAATAACTCCTGGCCAAGTAGGGACAGGGTTTGAGTGTTTTATACGACTTATATAAAGTCGTATTCAGTCTCGCGAGATGGTTTTTGTTTCAAGAACCATATTATTATTTTTTTTTCAAATTGCGTTGACGTAGATGCGTGAAGCTGGTGCTACTGATCCGACTGGGTGATAATACGATTGAGGGAACCAGCCATCGAGAGGGGGAAGCCTGATATGTGTTAAACATGAAGCACCACATGTCTTTGTACCCCTCCCAGTTCTTATATATTTCTATGCCATGTGTGTAATTTTTATAACGTTTTTTATAACAATGGGAAGGTAGACTCTGACAAGGGGATAAATATTAACCCAAAAGGTACAGACATTAGACATGAAAGACGACATCTTTCATGGATTTTGGGGCTGTGTGATAGTTCCACTGAATTGAAGGCATTCTGTAATTGAATGCTGTTCTACATGAAGAGTTAGAACAGCTTGAGAGTATGACAGCAAAGAACGCGATCTGTTCTCACATCAAATGTGATCTCATGATAGCAGTGACACAATTGGACAGGACAGTAAAGTGGGTGACCTGATTATGCAACAGTGCTTTTGTTGTATTTAACTATTAGAGATGTATTCACCACGAGGAAGGGGAATCAGGAAATATTAAAAAAATATTATTCAGGCATGTATTTTAATCCACTAAAAATCATGTATGATTGTATAACAGATAATCATAGATTGTTTGATATTTTTATATTGCAGGAGTGGATGGCTAGTCAGACCACTCCCGGGCTTTTGCTGGCGTAGAAACGCATATTGTCACAACTCTTATTTATTTCCGTGAAGTCTTCCTTGTAAGGGATCTTATTTTTGTCTATGTCAAAGTTCTTTATTGTGTCATTCTACTCAGCTATTGTTTGGAGCAGTTGCATTGTGATACTTGAGGTACCCTGTTTGGACTAGAGGATAGAAGTCTAGTATGTAATAGGAGCTACCCTTGGTTGAAGTTTGATGTATGCGGTATTTGGTTGTATGATCCAATGTTTGCTTACACATTAGTTGTCCATGTCCTATTAGAAGTCATAAATCAAGAGCTTGTTTTATTGTTCTTGATATGTTTCTTTAGTCTCTTTTAGGTTTTACACTCACTATTTCTACCATAATCTAACACCTTAATTCATTGCCCTGGATTTGGACATGAAAGTTCCTGCCTGAATATCTGTTGTGGATTTCCTTTATTGTGTTGTCCCTGGAGTGAGGGGAATCAACACCCACATTATTTTTAACCCCATATCATTATTCGGGAGAATGCCACCAGATTCCGTCCACACACTCCTTCAGTCAATGGATACCTCTTTCTTCTCTCTCTCTCTCTCTCACCCTGGATCATGCCCCCTCTCACACTTCCCCAAGACAACATACTAAACAACTCTAGCTTCTAAAATTAATAACACATTAATTTAATGAAGAAAAGTGTATGTATGTGAGAAGTGTATGTGTAGAATGTATGTCGTATACTCTAGTGTGTCCTGCAGAATCAGATCGAACAGCTCAGGAGCAAGGTCCTATCATCCAGGTAAGGACTACAATCACATCATCAGAGTCAGCACAAAATGACCCACCAAACGATGTGTCCCTCCTGCTAGATGTTGACTTCTCCAGTAGCTTTTGATAACCACGATACCTGGTCACCAAGTCTCAGATATAGTTCGGTACTGATCCCAATTGATCATACACAGATGTTCCTAAATGTCCTTAGAGTCGGAGACTTCACAATCCCTGCATCGTGAAAACATGGAACACTGTCCCTTGAAATACATTATTCCTTCTAAAAAAATGTCCTAAAGTTTTCACCTTACACAGTTATTGTACATAGTCTCATAGGAATATACTAATTTCCTAAATACTCCCTATTGTTCTTTTCCCATGTGATGTGGAAACAAATACTATTGTTCTGTTCACATGTGATGTGGAAAAACAACTACTATTGTTCTGTTCACATGTGGTGTGAAAACACAATCATTATCGTTCTGTTCACATGTGGTGTGAAACAACAATCACTATCGTTAAGAAGTCATCCTGTCGGATACTTATATGTATCGGCTCAACAGAGCCCTGTTTCTTCAGACCCTTTCTTATTATAGGCCCAGTGCAAAGGCCACTGAATACATCTTCCTGCACTAGTTTATCCATGATCTGAAAGTTGTGATGTTTCAATTGGTTTTTCTTGATAACCTGAGGGAACCTGTGAAAGAGAGAGAACACACCTGGTGAGAGCAACCGACACTGATCCCTATTAGATGAGTGTAGGCCGAATGGCCTCACTCAGATATATACAGTGAACCAAACTCTGTCATGGACAGAGGAGCTCATCACATCGGTCCGAATCAGGGTAAGACAAGGAAAGACCAAATGTAAGTGCAGAACCCCAGTAGACCCCCACTGGAAGATCCCACCATTGGACATTTCCCCTATCCCCAACCATCTCAATCCTTCTAAATATCATCCCACTTCACTATTTCCAACCAGCTGAGCTAATTTACGTCTCACACTAGTTAATTTTAACAATGCGACTTCCTACTGTCGCCGACACTCCTTGAATACCTAACCACAACGCAACAACACTATGTTAAAGTCCTACACTCTATTTATCACTAGACTGTTCTACATTATTTACATCTAAAGGCTATCTCTAAATACCTTATGAAATCCTAGCTCAATCCTGAATTGAATCTACACTTTGCCATGAAAGACACATGTTCCTCAACGTTAATTGATACCGAACACACGAGATTCTTTTCAATATTAGAACCGAGCCAGCTAACACGTCAGTCTAGTTAAATCACATTCTTCACACTGGCGGCACAAGTTTGTTTTCATACAGCCTGGGATTGTCCTAGTGACGTCATTCGATGTCAACAACAGGTGTCCCCAGGGGCATACAATCCGTCCCTAACTTCACAAGAAGAGTTGTCTCTCTTCTTACAACTAACGCACCCGTCTTTCCTTCAACTTGCGATTCGGCAAAACAACAGGCCGACATATTTTCCCATTTCCTAGGGAATTCTCAAAGACTGGCGGTTTCCTTTGATCCGCCGTGAGTGTGTCCCCACTGGTAACAAACAATTGCAGCTGTGAATACAATTGTCTCTGTTATTTATCATCTTATCGTTCATTACAGTGTTTCCGTGACAATATCAGTAATAGTTGAAATCCCCGTCTGAAGAATCTGGAAATATCTTCTTATACTTACTCTATCCTTTTCATGTTAGCAGGGGCGGTGCGATGTTCTCTCTTTTTATTCAATTTCTTCTTTGGCTCTAACACGGTCAGAGTTGCGCTTTTCTCCTCTTAGCACAGTATCAAAGGAAACTTTGTCTTCCTTTTCTGTTCCCTCTGTTGCAGCTAGATCGAAAAAAAAACACACACACTTCTTCGACAAACACAAACTATTGAACGAACATCTTATGAAAGGAATACAATAAGTAGAAATCCATGCTTATGAGACTGGGTCTGTCCCATGTTGGTAAAGTAGGAATAATAGAAAACACCCTTTTACAGGACGTATTGAGTATATGGTGCTAGCCCTATATGATTTAGAGACGAATTGACACTTAGTGGTTAAAGTGGTCAATATATGATTTAAAGACGAATCGACACTCGATGGTTAATGTAGTCAATATATGATTTAAAGAGGAATCGACACTTGGTGGGTAATGTAGTCAATATATGATTTAAAGACGAATCGACACTTAATGGTTAATGTGGTCAATATATGATTTAGAGACAAAATGGACATTTGGTGGTTAATGTGGTCAATATATGATTTAGAGACGAATCGACACTTAATGGTTAATGTGGTCAATATATGATTTAGAGACAAAATGGACACTTGGTGGTTAATGTGTCAATATATGATTTAGAGACGAATCGACACTTAATGGTTAATGTGGTCAATATATGATTTAGAGACGAATCGACACTTAATGGTTAATGTGGTCAATATATGATTTAGAGACAAAATCGACACTTGGTGGTTAATGTGGTCAATATATGATTAGAGACAAAATCGACACTTGGTGGTTAATGTGGTCAATATATGAATTTAGAGACAAAATCGACACTTGGTGGTTAATGTGGTCAATATATGATTTAGAGGACAAAATCGACACTTGGTGGTTAATGTGGTAAATATATGATTTAGAGACCAAAATCGACACTTGGTGGTTAATGTGGTCAATATATGATTTAGAGACGAATCGACACTTGGTGTTAATGTGGTGTATATCACACTGACAGCCTTAAATTCCCAGCACATATTCTAACACACACACACACACACACACACACACACACTCTCTCTCTCTCTCTCTCTCTCTCTCTCTCTCCTCTCTCTCTCTCTCATGGCTTGACGTAGAGGTACATCATCTACCTCTAACTTGAAGAGATATCGTAAGGTGGAGAAAGGAATGTTTCGTGTTTAATGGCTTGCCTCGCTTCAGAGGTCAAAGATTGTGAGAATTGTCTGGATTTTCTGCCCTTAGTTAGTTAGTTAGTTAGTTAGTCGCAGTTCCAACTTCACAGCAACGGGTCGTCCCCATTATGCTCCGTTCCTGTGCCAGTGAATATCACACAAAACGCTCCTCCACTGCCCAATGTGAAAAGTGGAAAAGACAGGAGTCTCGACAAACAACAGCCCGCACAGATACACTGTGCATAATGCCGCCGCCAGAATGTCAACACACCAGTCCCCCACGAAACTACCCAATTCATCTCTGATGGAATCGGCAGTCATTTTCCTATCTGGATGTTTCCTAGATGTTCACCCTACACAGTCCACGAAAATACAGTTCATCACTGACGGCAGTGGCAGTCAACCAGAAGCCCAGCAGCCACGCATTTCTGCATAAGGCAAAAACCGGTCAACTCTGGGACATAGCCACCTGCCATCACTCCGAACATGCAGTCACGTTACAAAAAACAAACAAACTTGGGCAGATTCAAAAGCACTTCACACGAAACTCACAGCTCACAGTGTCGCGCCACGCACTCACTCAGTAGCAGGGCGACGGAACCATCAAGCCTCCTTAGTCGCCTCTTACGACATGCGTGGTAGGCTACAGTGTTGCTATTCTTTGCTTCCCCTATGGGCCCCGACAACACACGGGAGAACTGTGTTTCTGCCCTTGTCATGTAGGAGTGCGGAGGAATGAACAGGCTAATAGGCTGGCAGGAATGCACCTCTTGGCGTAGATTACGTATGGACAGGGAGAGGTGGTCGGGCGCCTGTAGAACCAGGCGGAGAAAGCGATGGAACAGACTGAGAAGCCGTATGTGGAGAGGATGATATAGCGGGGGATCGGCAGGAGTTCTGGACGAATCTCAAAACTGAGAAGGAAAGACCAGGAAAATTGTCAATCAAATGGCGATTTGAACGATTAATAGTATGACTCTTTGCAGGCTGTTGAACGATGGGACGGAGCGCCTGTGAGAATGTCCTGAGAGCCGTGCTGTCGTTTCTTAGCTCACAACTCATAAAAAAATCTGGTACTGTAGTCTTTATGACGTGTTACCCAGACAATTAGACGGCCTTAAATAGCTACCATCTGCATGTCAGCAGGATCGAATAGGTAAGAACGCGTGTTCTTAAACATCCGTTGTGCTGACGCCGAGGTCAACCGTTCAACCCCTACACCGGACAGCTGGACTGAAATGTTGACCTTCTTCCTTGACTAGGGTACGTAAATTACAAGTACCTCTGAATTCGGAGTGGGTTCGCCTGATGGCGAGGGACACTGTTAATATGGAAAAATAATCCACACGCAAAATTCAGTCCATCACTACTGTCAGAGTCCGACAGGGGACAGCGATGCAGGGACATCGTTACGACCGCCAGGCGACTTAGCTCCCAGTAAGGGATGCAACAACTTCGTTGCGCCGCCAGGCGAATGAGTTATCCGGCCTGCGAGATCGCTGGCTGACCAGCGGTCAGGCCGCCAACGCAAGACGCACGCCTGCCACGTGACGCCACGTCAGGCAGGAGGCAAGTTGCGAACCAGGTCCAGACAGCTCTGGGGACACGGTACAGGACGGACGTGTGATTGAGAGAAAGGCGTTGTATCGTTTCTGTATTGAAAGGCGAGTGTCTGGACATCTTGCGAGTCAGACTTGTGAACTGTATTGTGGATGTAAGTTGTAAAGTATCCATTATATATATTTGTGATCATCGTTCTGTATTTGATACGTTAATAAATCCATCGAACGATGTGTCGTTGAGTCTTACGTCAAATCACGTTGTAGTTGTATTGTCTCACACTTGTTAGGAAAGCGAGCCAAGTTTAAGACCCTGACATGTGTGAACGTGGGGGCTCGTCCAGCCTTAATTTAGTTATATTTGAACGTGAATAGCTTGTCCTTGTTGAACGTGGAGGTCTCATCCAGCTTTAATTGAGTTAGATTTAAACTTAAATGTGATCATGGAAGGCTCATTTTGATTGTTACTACATTATTTGAACATGTGTAAGACATCTGTAAACGTACAATGCATACATTTGTTTGATCCTGTAAGCGTGTAAAACATTTGTGATTTGTGAAACTTGTCACCGTTTTGACCTTGTCGACATTGTGATCTTGTCGCCATTTTGACCTTGTCGCCATCTTGTAAACTTGATGTCTATGTCCTTACTGAATGTCATCTTGATGTAAGTGATGTGTCATCAATGTTGTAGAGTGTTAAGATACTTGTAGATTGTCTTTGTGAATTGAGTTTGTGGAACGCCTCCAGGAACATTTTAATTACGAGTGTGAAAGTAAAAACTGAACAGTGACGACATTTCTACACCTCTGCAGTGAACCGAAACCTTTAGTGTTCGACTGAAACATCTAACACATGAACATTCGATCGTAATCCAGAAGATTGTGTACCAAAATCCAACACGAACTTTGAGAACATTGTTCCTTCCTTAAACTACATCAAACCGGAACAGGTGTGTTCTACAAGCTTTACCATCAGCTGATTTTAGAGCTCGTGTGTACTTCCGGATTAATTAGAAATTTAGAACAAAAATAGCAGACAACATATAAAAGGTTAAAAAGTTTTGACGATTCTAAAATGTTTAGGATTCTATAAAATTGAATACACGAATTGTGTGTTTATTTATTTCTCTAATGTAATCTTAGAATCATATCTTGATTAACGTATTCATATTACCGACTTTTTCTCGTTAATATGAAGAAACGTCAAGCAATGACACTAAGAAATTAAATAGTTATTGTAAATTATTGTGTTTCACTAATGTTAAAATTATTTACATTTTCACACAAAGGGCCATAATTTGAAATGTATATGCTAATGTGTTGTGTGTAATATAACATGTTGTTGTTAAAGTGTTGACACCACAGGCAGGCATCTACTGGGCATGGCAGAGGGTTGCCAACATTGTATACCAACACAATAACTCCTGGCCAAGTAGGGACAGGGTTTGAGTGTTTTATACGACTTATATAAAGTCGTATTTCAGTCTCGCGAGATGGTTTTTGTTTCAAGAACCATATTATTATTTTTTTTCAAATTGCGTTGACGTAGATGCGTGAAGCTGGTGCTACTGATCCGACTGGGTGATAATACGATTGAGGTAACCAGCCATCGAGAGGGTGAAGCCTGATATGTGTTAAACATGAAGCACCACATGTCTTTGTACCCAACTCCCAGTTCTTATATATTTCTATGCCATGTGTGTAATTTTGATAACGTTGTGTATAACAATGGAAAGGTAGACTCTGACAAGGGCATACTATTAACCCAACAGGTACAGACATTATACATGAAAGACGACATCTTTCATGGATTTTACCGGGGGAGCGTGTCAGAGTCCGACAGGGGACAGCGATGCAGGGACATCGTTACGACCGCCAGGCGACTTAGCTCCCAGTAAGGGATGCAACCACTTCGTTGCGCCGCCAGGCAAATAGGAGTTATCGGCCTGCGAGATCGCTGGCTGACCAGCGGTCAGGCCGCCAACGCAAGACGCACGCCTGCCACGTGACGCCACGTCAGGCAGGAGGCAAGTTGCGAACCAGGTCCAGACAGCTCTGGGGACACGGTAACAGGACGGACGTGTGATTGAGAGAAAGGCGTTGTATGGTTTCTGTATTGAAAGGCGAGTGTCTGGACATCTTGCGAGTCAGACTTGTGAACTGTATTGTGGATGTAAGTTGTAAAGTATCCATTATATATATTTGTGATCATCGTTCTGTATTTGATATGTTAATAAATCCACCGAACGATGTGTCGTTGAGTCTTACGTCAAATCACGTTGTATTTGTACTGTCTCACACTTGTTAGGAAAGCGAGCCAAGTTTAAGACCCTGACAACTACTATAAATCTATAAATAGTGTGTAGGGATTACGCTTGAGTTCAAGGCGAGCGAGCGAAAAAAAAAATAGCTGTCATCTTTAGCCATGCCGATCATCAACCTTAATGGATAGCTTTGCAATATGGGCAGAATTCGCACGTAGCCATTTTCTTAGTGCACAAATGTATTAAATAGACGTTCCAAATTTTGTCCTTTTGCAGGACCTTGCGATCAACCATAGGTTAGTTTTCTTGGCAATTTTACGTTCAGTATTTTGCCATTCCTTTCTGAACCAGAAGTCAGCTTTTAAGTCCAAATGACCGGTGTAGGGAATGAACCCACTATCTCGCCATCAGCGAACAGTAATAAAAAAAAAAAACGAGCGCTCTTAACTTTTCGGCCAAGCTGACCTCTTACGGGAAAGTACAGCAGTATATTAACCATCCTCGTCATATTTTGAGTCATGCCGATATGAGTAGGTGGTCAGGGTTGGCCATCCCACATGATCAGCGGTCCTTGGATCAGATCTGTGTTCTTGTTCCGATCATACCATGTAACCAAACAATCCAGATATTCATCTCTTTGCATATTTCCCCCCTTGTTATTGTGCCATCGACATAACGAGATTGCTTGAAGATCTACAAATTAATGGAAAAGACCTTAGACTTGTAAAAAACATATACAGTATTGGAAACAACAAGCTGCCATAAGAATTGATAATGAATTAGGTCAATATCAGCCTATTAAGAGAGGTGTAAGACAGGGATGTGTAATGTCTCCAGATCTTTTTCCCTGTATAGTGAAAATATTTTCAGAAATATAGAAGATATGGAAGGAATCAACATTGGGGGACGATACATCAACAACATTAGATATGCAGATGATACAGTCTTGATTGCAGACAATGAACAGGACCTGCAAAATGTAGTAGATGCGGTTGTTGCACACAGTGAACAACTAGGGTTATAATTTAATTGTAAGAAGACACAGATTATGGTCGTCACAAGGAAGGAAGAAATACCACAATGTAATATACAAGTGCCGGTCTCTCTGGCCGAGGGGTTACAACACTTTCTCCGTAATCCCGTTTATCACGCAGAGTCTCGTAGCGGACGAGAGCTGGAAGCGGTTCGACTCCCGCTGGTGACTTGCGGGATAACTGAGCCGGCCGCTCAGAAAGCAATGGCAAACTACTGAGCGTAATCTTGCCAAGAAATCAACAGACAGCTGAAAGATGCTGCTGTTGGCAACGATGTCCTGTAAAGGATATGCTGGAAAAAAAAATATACAAGTAAATGGGCATATTCTTAAACAAGTGAATCAGTACAGCTATATCGGAACCGTCATAACATCTAATGGGAGATGCCTTGAAGAGATTAGAACAAGAATTGCCATTGCGAAGGTAGCCTTTTGCAGGATGAAAAACATACTGACCAATAAAAAGATATTAATTGAAACGAGAAAAAGCGTGTTGAAGTGACACATAGAATCTGTACTTGTATATGGATGTGAAGCGTGTAAAATGAGCAGACAAGTTGAAAAACATCTGATGGCTGTGGAAATGTGGTTTCTAAGGAAAATGCATAGAATACGATGGATAGACAAAAAAAAAAAAAAAAAAAAAAACAAACAAACCATTGAACAAGTCCTTCAAGAAACAAATGAAGATCGTAAACTGATTAGAGACATTAGACGTAGAAAGTCAAAATTTTTTTGGGCATGTTATGAGAAGAAATGAATTGGAGAACTTGGTGACAACTGGCAAGATCGAAGGGAACACACCAAGGGGAAAACCAAGAATTAAATACCTGGATGGATTGGCCACGTGGCATGGTCGAGACAGAAACACGGAGCTGATCCACGACTCTGGTGATCGAGTGACATGGCAGAACATGACCGCCCACGCTTATCGACATGGCACATGATGGATGATGGATGGATTGTCCCATCAAGTTTGCCAATTGTCGCTGTATTTTAAAGTTTATTTGTCCTCACAATGTCTCCCCACAAAAGTTTGGTTATGTACTTTTAATTTCTGTAATCAATTTACTGGTTTCATTTGTTTCTTGAAAGAGTGTCTCATTCGACTTATCGTCCGTCTATGGTATTCTTTGCATTTTCCTCAGAAAATCAAATTTCCACTCTCATCAAATGTTTCCCAGCTTCTCTGCTCACTGTCCATGTTTCACGTGCATACAATAGTAGATAAACATAAGTCAAATAAACATACAAAAACACCCGACTGTTATGTTGGGTGTTGCTAACTAGAAGACATCGATCCAGCCGTTTCTGGAAAGATATCATTCGATTCATTCGCCTATTCATTAGCATGGCCTTTGCAGAACCTCGCTCCCATAACAACCTTCGTGAAAAATTCTCGATCATAAGCAAGATGTCTTGCGTCCGATACACTCATCTGGAGATCATCTGCCTCATCCTTCACCCATCACCCCCCCCCCCCCCCCATCTTCTCTTTGGCCTTCCTCTTCTTCTCTTCTCGAGCATATATATTCCTCCATTACTGTTCTCTCAAATACTTTCATAACGTTTTAAGTAACCAAAATATTTCAATTTTCTTTGTTTTATCGTCTTTAGTAGCCAACGTTCTTTAAATTCAGCTCTTGTAGTATGGATGCATTTGTTCTGATCAGTATCCAGGATATTCTTAGAACCCGTCTATAACATTTATATTCAAAGAAACGATAATAGTGCAATGAAAAAAAAAATGTACCAACGTACATACAGCATTCTACGTTGAAGGTAACAAGACAGCTAGACAGAAAGATTCGTACTCGTCAGAAGAAAAGCAGATCTTAAGTCACCTAAATATAGGAAAGATACGCCTCTGAGAAACTCCCTCTCTGACTCTCTCAAACTATCGCCCGCACAGGGTTCAGGAATTACGTGTTCACATAATCAAGATAGTTCTTGATAACAACATCAAGAAGTGGGGTGAAGAATGTTTTATATTCTCGGTATTTCGAACGGTAGAATGTGGGGAGACGTGCACACACGGTGATTATATTGCGTAGAAAAAATGGTGTTTGCATAGCGGAAAACAGCTCACGTATGCCATAAAGATAGAATGATCTAACATATAGATAAATACACAAGTATGCGGAAGACAAGACTAGCAAGGTTAGAAATAGTAAAAGAAAGATTCAGGGACAAACCCAAAAAGCAGGAAATAGAACATACCTTACAGTATTACTACAACTTTAATGGCTTTGTTGGTGCTAATTATATTCTCTTCACAATATCCGTTCTACGGACTACTACCGCTTCTATTAATACTACACATATGGTTGGTAATAAGATAATATAAAAAAGGCAGCTTAACAAAACAAAATTGTGAAAAAAAGACGTTGCGACTGCAAGCTTTCATCAGCAAACAGTAACAAGAAAACACACCATATACAACTTGGAGTTTACATTACAGTGACTACATTACGGTTTAATAAGCAGAATGAAAAAAAAAAAAATGAAAATAATAAAAAAAATAAAAATTCAGAACAATGTTTTCCCGTAGTGAATTTGAATAACGAAGACAGAAACAATAGATTGAACGATTGATGCCTGTCATATTTCGCTACATCTCGTCAGGTACATACTGCAGAAATCACACATGTAGTAAAGTAATTATATAAATCCTAAATGTGTGTGGTAATTTTCTAAATCCCCGAATATGAATACATTATGAACAATGCCATGTGATACAGGAGATACATGCCACACATTTTGTTGTTCATATTTTCCATTCTGCGTATTGTGTCTTAGGCGGGCGCGCTAGCGATGTTGAGAGCGAAGTGCACTGGGAATGTCATGGGCACGGTCGGACGCCTGGGCTCCTCGCTGGCCAAAAGGAAGGAACGATTGGCCACCTGTTCCTCCCTGTTGTCAGGCCTACAACATGTAATGGCGTGATCTCATCCTAGACACACAGCATGTAATGACAGTAGTAATAGTAGTATTAGTAGTAGTAGTAGTAGTAGTAGCAGCAGCAGCAGCAGCAGCAGCAGCAGCAGCAGCAGCAGCAGCAGTTGTAGTGATTGTAGTTGTAGTAGTAGTCAATGAGAAGGAAATATATAATAACTGCTCGATCATCATCATCATCATCATCATCATCATCATCATCATCATCATCATCATCATCATCATCATCATCATCATCATCATCATCCGGTGCCTTCCAGTTAGGTGTGGGGGAATTATGCGTCTCCACATTTCGTGATATAAAACAGAATGTACATATTTTGGTGCTAACATGTTTTCATACAATGGTAGAAGACTGCAAGGAGTTCTTTCTTTCTCTCTCCCTCTCTCTCCCCCTCCTTCTCTATCTCTCTCTTTCTCTCTCTCTCTCCTCTCTTCCTCTATTTCCCCATAAATCTTTCCAGTTGTTGCACTATGTTTCAGATTGTCTCTTTTCATAACACGATCAGACAATGACGAATGACTCTTTGTGCAGTTTGTGATAAGTTTTTGTTCCTAACTTGGCCAAACACTGACGAATGACTCTTTCTGACGTTTGCGATAATTTATCTTTGTACTTAAGCCTCTTTCAGAACATCTACATAGCTGATTTGAGATGCCCGAGCTATCTTCAGCTTTCTTTTGTCAGACCACATTTCTGTAACTCCAAGGGAAGAGTATAGACTAGTTAGTTACATGCCTGTTTACAGAACTTGGCAGTCAACCCCAACATTGTTTGGCTGTTTGTGATTTTCTAGACAATTTAACGTTCAGTAGTTTGACATTACTTTCGTAACTGCCAACGCTCATACCATTGTGAAAATCAACGCAAAGCGGGCTTATTCCACCTCGCACGCGGCCGACTTTGAACCTGGTATGTCTGGATTGTGAAACCGCGTCCACAATCCGTACTCCACAGACGCCGGCCTACACTAGACCATGGAGGTCGAAATGGCCGAATAGGTAGCAGTGCTCGGTCTTTAACATCCGGTGTGCTAATGTCGAGGTAGCGGGTTCAACCCCTACACCGGTCAGTTGGACTAAAATGTTCACTTCTCGTCCTTGACGTGAATACGTTAATTACAAGTACCTCAGAAGTCGGAGTGGGTTCGCATGATAGCGAGGTACACTAGTAATAGGGAAAGATAATCCACACATAAAAATGAGTCCAGTGCACTTCCCAGTACTAGCAACTATAGTCTATAGGGTGTATTTTTAATGACTGCAGTGTTTGAAAATATTGCCGGTACAAGTTTTGTATTCACTCTCTGTAAAGGTCATGCAACATAATAGGTAAATACTAAACTTGGACCGGCAATACGTTCAAACACAGCACAGCCATTAAAAATACACCCTGTACTACTAGTAGTAGCACAAATATTTACTACACTTGATTAGAACACATCAAAACACAACAAGAACAACAACACACACACTAAACATATGATAACAATAAAAAATAAAACGAAGTACAGCTTTGCTGTGTTCTATATTGACTTATATAACGTGAACACGCCATTGAACTCACGTTTGTGAATTTATATCTCTTGTGAACATGTAATCGTAGGTTCCAGAAGAGCGTTACAGCCAGGCACATAAAATTGTTTATGTTAGGAGGATATCAATATGTCATACTTGAGTCGAAGTCCCGTGAGGATAATTTCACCATTGTTTTATTGACGCGGTAAGAAAGAACTTACACTGCACACTTGACGTGCTTTTTATGATTGTATGTTACTGCTTCTGGAACGATTACTGCAGTTACTTGAAATGTCGAGTGTAGGTCTGTCGATGCTTGGCGGTTGCGGGGTCAAAGTGATAGCTTTATGGGTCAGAGAGAGTTAAATTAAGGAATGTTTAATGCAGAAGGAATAATAGTGATATACGGGGCAGATAGGGTTAAAGTAACACTTGCGTTGACGAAAAAGAGTTAAAGTAATGACTCATGAAGAAGGACAACCCGTGATACATGGGAGAGATAGGATTAAAGTGATAATTGTGTAGATAATGAAGAGTTAAAATAATGACTGTCTAGTGAAGAAGAAATAATATCGCACATGGGGGGGGGGGGAAGATATGCTTAACGAAACAGCTGTGTGGATAGGAAAGAGTTAAATAAAGTAAACACTGTTCGGTGAAGAAAAAATTGTAATACATGGGGGAGATAGAGTTAATATAGCTACAGTCTGGATAAGAAAGAGTTAAAGTAATGATTATATAGTGAAGGAGAAATAATTGTAATACATGAGGGAGAGATAATGTTAAAGTAATAACTGTATGGATAAGATAGCGTTATGGTACTGACCGTCTGATAAAGTGTGAATAGCAGTAATAAATTGAAGAGATCAGTGTAAAGTAACAAATGTGTGAAAAAGAAAGTCTAATGGCAATGACTGTTTGGTGAAGAAGAAAACCAGTAATATTTGGGAAAGAAAGGGCTAAAGTAACAATTGCGTAAGGAAGAAAGAGTTGAAGCAATGACTGTCTGGTGAATAAGGAGTCAAAGCAATAACCGGGAGAGATTGTGTTCATTATCAGGGGCATGCCTGTCAACTGGTAGAAACAAAGGAAGATAACATATTTGTTCTCAAACTTTTGTTTTATTTTCTTGTCGCTTTCTTTCCATCAGCACTCCGTAGTATTGTATTTGATCACTTAATTCACACGCTAGAGAGAGAGAGAGAGAGAGAGAGAGAGAGAGAGAGAGAGAGAGAGAGAGAGAGAGAGAGAGAGAGAGAGGAGAGAAAGAAAAAACGAGAGAAGCAGATAGAGGGAAAGAGATGGCGAGATGGAGAAGGAAAGAGAGAGAGAAAAGGAAAGGAAAGGCAGAGAGAAAGATAGGAACAGAGATAGGAAGGAGAGATAGATAGGGAAGGAGAGAGAGAAATAGAAAGAGAGAAAGAAGGAGAAATAGAAACAGAGTGAAAGAGGGAAGGATGGGTGGCGAAAGAAAGAGAGCGGGGGTGGGGGGGGGGGGTTAGAGGGGGGGGGGGTGAGATAGAGAAAGCCTGACTAAGACTGTGAGAAGTAGATAATAATGGGAGTGGGAGAAACTGAGAAAGAAAAAGGGTGAAAAAAAAGAAAGAAAGACAGAGAAAGAAACAGAAAGAAACATAGAAAGAAAAAGATAGATATCTAGGGAGAGAAAGAATGATGAGAAACAGGGCGAAAATTAAGACGAGGAGAGAGAGAGAGAGAGAGAGAGAGATAGAGAGAGAGAGAGAGAGAGACAGACAGACAGACAGACAGACAGACAGACAGACAGACAGACAGAGAGACAGAACTATGAAGAGAGAGTCGAGTAAAAGAAAGAGAGAGAGAGAGAGAAGAGAGAGAAAGAGAGAGAGAGAGAGAGAGAGAGAGAGAGAGAGAGAGGAGGGAATGAGCTAAAAGAGGGAAGAGAGAAAGTGAGAGAGAAACAGGTTTAAAGAGAGAATGAGAGAGAATGAGAAGTCATGACAGAGAGGGAATGGACAGGGAGAAAGGAGAAAGAAAGAGGATGAAGTACAAAATAAGGGAGGGGAGGGGATATTTGGATAAAGAGAAAGTTGGACACACACACACACACGCACACAGACCCCCCCCCTCACACACATACACAGATGGACGGATGGATGGATGGAAGGACGGATAGACGGACAGACAGACGGAAGGGTGAACGGACTGACAGAGCCGTGGATGGATAAATGGAGGGACAGACGGACGGACGAAGTGACGGGCGAACGGAGGAACGGAAAGACAGACAGACAGATAGACAGATAGTTAGATAGTTAGATAGATAGATAGATAGATAGATTGATAGATAGATAGATAGATTGATAGATAGATAGATAGATAGATAGATAGATAGATAGATAGATAGATAGATAGATAGATAGATATGCAGATAGGTAGGTAGGTAGGTAGGTAGGTAGGTAGGTAGATAATGTAATACATACCATAGAAAACAAAATAAGCTAGTGTAATCAGACTGAAGTACCACGTGGAAGTCATCACTGTGATAGCTTCACATGATTGTTGTAACATCTGGAAATAGAAGAAAAGTAACATCAATGTTAGTTGTGGTATGGATACATGTATTTGAGCAACTAAAAAGATCTTCACCACAGTTTAGAGCAGTAGTTCCCAAGCTTATCAAGCAGAGGGCCATATCTACTATTTTCGTTAGTTAAGAGGGCCACAACGTTAAGAAATGATACAAGTCGGTCAATAACAATCTTACCTTTCTTAACTTTTGTCAACAAAATTCTAGAACTTTAAAGGCAGTCAGTGTCAGTACTACACTGCGGTAATGTTTTGGTTTAAAATAAAATGTTCATTTAACAATAAATTTTAAATCAGTTTCGAAAATCGCTATTAATGTAATTAATGTACAATTGTATCTGTTCTTCATAATCAGCTACTTAAGTTCAGATGCAAGATTATCAATGTCTGGGCAAAAATATGTCGTCCCAAAGCATAAGCGCAGCTAGGTTACTGTTGGTGAGTCTGGAATGTTGCTTGTTTTTTTTTTCTAACGGTCATTGCGGAAAACGACTGCTCGCATCAGTATGTCGAACGAAAACGACACATGTATCTCTGGGCTAATGAGTGTTCAAATTGTTCGACAGGCCATAGTCTAGTCGCCAGAATTAAATCATATGATCAGCTGAAGGTGAAGCAGGCAGCTCCATAAATTTACATCTCAGTGCAGAATTGCATTTCAAATCAATTACTTCGTGCTGCAGGTTTTGCTGTAATTGACAGAGCTTGACATCAGGAAATACGAACGGAGTTATGAAGAGGGCAACATTATCCTCCTCTATTGTGAACTCTTGAAATCTCGACTGAAAGATATCCAGAAGACTTTAAACTTTTACTAGGTACTATAACAAGTCACATTTCTTTTCGACATCAGGCGTCTTCAGAGTTGGAAACGCCTCTAAAGTCCCTTCAGTCAGCTGTCCGATAAACAGTCGTAGTCTCATTTTAAATGAAGAAATGCCATCGCACAAATTTGTGAATAGTTTGGTTTTCACTGGATCTTTGCATTTAAATAGTTTAAATGAGACGTTGTGTCCACCAAAAATGCCAGGTCATAAAGCCAGTCATCGTTCAGCAGACATTCCCGTTCTGTAGACAATTCATTTATTTCAAACAGAAACAGACACTATTTTTCAGTGCTCAGAAACGTGACAGAACTTTCCCTTTAGATAGCCATCTGACATCACAGTGTAATAGTAGCTCACCGCATTCCTCGTTCAGGTCTGATAGAAACTGTCTGAACTCACGCCTGTTCAGCGCCTTTCTTCGAATTTTGTTCACACATCTCAGAACAACATCCATGACATGTTTCAGATTTAATGTCTTTCCACACAGAGCTTCTTGTTGAATGATACGATGATATTTTAATATAGTGCGGCAAAGAAACTGTTCCAAAAATGCTAGACATCCATACATTTTATCCGTCAAAGCCGGAGCACCGTTGGTGCATGCACTGTCCAATTTGGTCCATTATATGTTGTTTTTCTCTACACATAACTTCAGAGTTTCAAACAGATCAGTCCCTTTGATAGTTGCATGCATCAATTCAAATCCTAGAAGTTCTTCAATGACTTCAAAATTGTCGTTTAGTGCTCGAATAAAAACTGCGACCTGAGCTGTGTCAGAAATTTCAGTGGATTCATCCATTGCCAATGAAAAAAAAATTACATTTTTTGATATGTGCTGCTACTTGACGATGAAAATCGTTGGCTAATTCTTCAACTCGACTGGCCATAGTATTATTAGACAAAGGAATCTGATCAAATTTTGTTTCACACTTTTTATCACCAACTCTATGGTGAAGTGGTCAAGCCGTTTGACTCTACTCCGAAGGTTGTGGGTTCGATTCCGGGCCGCATGCTTCGGTTTACGAGTTAAATGTTTCGGAGACTCCTATGGGTCGTCGCTAAAAGCTACGGAGTTCGTGCTTTGTGCGACGTTTTCCGTGCTGCGGAAAGAGACCGAGCCATATGGGATAAAACCCGGGGCAATGAAGTCGACCCTGTCGACTTTTAAGCCACTTGTTTTTAAAGCATTCTAGCAGCAACTTTAAGGGAAGGCTTAATTATTTCTTCTACATCGGGGACCTGCTTCTTTTTTGCAAGCAACAGAAGAGCGAAATCGCATGGTGCAACAACAGCAGTCTTGCTCTGTTCGTTAGCCTTGGTGAAATATGACTGCTGCCTGGTCAGAGAACCTTTTTTTTGAGCTATGAAATCTTTTCTTTGTTGTTCATTAGAATTGATCGGATATTGAGCATTAACGTCTGAATGTGTGGTCGTGGAGTATCGTTCCAGATTACTTTTTTTTTGGGGGGGGGGGGGGGGGGGGGGGTTACCACTACGGCTAAGCATAAACATATGTGTCTACGTCCAATCTTCGTTGAATTCACGACAAGTAACGTCCTCACATTGTCGCTTTTTTTACCATTGTTCGATTTTAGATTTTCCACACTCATGTTTATAGGCTTTAACGGTAAATTTTTGTTTGAAAAAATGTAGTTCCAACAAAATAATACGGACTCTGCTAAACAGTTGTAACAGATGACAACATGGCTCCTTGCGCACTCTGTTTAGTCGACAAGGCTGGGATATGAGAACTTCATAAAGTTTTGTTGCGAACTGAACAGGCGCGTTCGATAATATCTAAGCATAACAACCACGAGCAGAGTAAATTTTCGCACGCTGACTGGGCTCTCCGAGTGCATTTTTGAAATTATTAAAATAATATGTTAAATAATGAGGCCTCGCGTGCCACTTTCTGACAGGTGGCGGGCCACAAATGGCCCGCCGGCCGTGGTTTGGGAACCTCTGGTTTAGAGTATGAAGGATAAGTTTAGTAGTTTCGTGGAGAATGAGTATAGCACAAATCGTAAACTAGAATAGAGAGGAGGAGGAGGAAGAGGAGGAGGAGGAGGAGGAGGAGGAGGAGGAAGAAGAAGAAGAAGAAGAAGAAGAAGAAGAAGAAGAAGAAGAAGAAGAAGAAGAAGAAGAAGAAAAAGAAGAAGAAGAAGAAGAAGAAGAAGGACTATTGACAGATTACTCACCCTACGACAGTTGCAGTAATTACGACTATTGGCAAGACCTGCCCGACTCAGCGACAATGATAGACTACCGCAGCAGCTGGGGTATTATTTGTCAAAGGTCTTGCTATGCTTATTCTGAAAACAAGCCTGGCACACCAAGACGAGCGGTCTCAGCAAGACATACTACAGGTACTGTGCGGAAGTACACCCACTCAGTGAGTACTCACTAGCTAAGAAAGCCAAAAGAAGAACGTAAGCAGGAAAAGCGCAAACTCATTTGAGAGACAATGAGCCGGATGCCTGGACTGCTCATACCTATAATAACGCAGAGACGTAATGAAAGTTGCAGTAACGGCTAATCTACCCCGCAAGTAGTAACGACCTGAAACGACACAGCCAAAAAAAATATCACGACTTGTATAGATACACCATCAAGGCCAAACAACACAATACAACTGTGAACATGATCTTGAAGGCAGATAAGACAATCAACGATTTCTAACAAAATCCATATAATGGCGCTGACAACAAACATACCAAGAGCATGTTTTAACAAGTGAAAAAATAACCGAGCTATACGTGGCCCGGATGGCACAAATTAAAACTGAGAGGGAGAACATGCCCAAGACGAACGACAGCTTAACAACGAAACGGCAATAGCGAAAAAAATGGCAAATAGAAACCAGCAGTCAATCAGAAACGCCCAAGAAGAACCATGACGCATCGAATACCGCCGATAAACGAAATCAGAACCAAAACCAACAGTAAGGGATTTCAATATAATAATAATAATAATAATAATAATAATAATAATAATAATAATAATAATAATAATAATAACAACAATAATAATACAAGGCGTGGACTGCGCTTGGCCCTGCAGCCAGCAGGGTTGGGATCGGCTATCCTCTCCCAGGAGGGCTGAAAAGTGAAAATTAGTAGCCTGCCGATGACCTGCAGACTACACAAGTCAACTCCACCTCCACGTGGTGTAGAATGGGAAACCATGACCGTGAGGTCATGGGTTAACGGGGCTATGACTCGCCATATGTTCAGATTTTTTCCCTAAAACTGCGACTGGCCTAGCAAGTCGGCCGGCAGCGGATCTTCATATTGCTCGTAGAAAAACTAAGAAGTATAAACGGGCTGACCCAAATGGATATAGATCCGGAAATGTTAATGGACTACGAGATAGATCAGCGATTAAAAAAAAAAAATAGGCACAATGAACGTCTGCGGTTTTAATAGTAAAGAAGAACAACTTATAGAAACAATGAAAGAGAGGAAAACTGGACTGATGGGAGTAGCGGACTCCAGAACAAAGGGGAAAGGATGCAAGGAGCTCCACCGCAGCTACACGTTTGTTTACTCTGGAGTAGAACAGCAAGAAAGGGCAAGACACGGTGTGGGAATAGTCATTGAACCACGGCTTGCAAGAGGAATACTAGAAATAAAATATATATCAGAAAGAATCATAACAGTGAGAATAAAAGAACAAACAATTACAACATATGTACAAATGTACGCACCATGTAATGCAAACAATAATGAGCAAGAATGCGAGGAATTCTACGAAGACATCCATGACGTGCTAAATAAAATTGATTAGCAGGACAATATCATAGTTATGGGAGACTTCAATGCAAGACTTGGAAACAACAGAGCGGGCATTAAAAAAACATCTTGGAGCATGTGAAGACCAACATAATGAAAGAAATGATAACGGAAGTAGACTGATAGAGCTATGCAGCCAACACGACCGCTATATAACAAACACATTCGATAAACACAAAGACTCACAAATATACATCTGGTATAAGTGGAACGATCTAGATACTAAAAGCCAAATTGATTTTACATTAACAAGAAATAACAAAAAGAGAAATATATTAGATGCAAAGGGAGTGCCCAACTTAGGTATAAACACAGACCACAAAGCAGTCGTTGCCACAATAAGAACCATCAGTAGAAGAAAACAAAGACTAGGAAAATACATGCCATGCGAATCAGTAAACTTAAATAACCTCAAAGACGAGGCAGTGAGGGAAAATTATGAAAAAGAAATAACTGAAATTTTGTAAAATTACCTATAGAAAGAAAGACAGTGGAAAAAGAATGGGAGATGTTCACATCAAGCATTTTAAATACTGCAAAAATAACATGTGGAACCACGAAAAAACGCAAAACACGGATACAGAAAATAACAAGTTGGTGGACCGCAGAAGTATAGAAAGCTGTTAAAGACAAAAAGGAAAAATATAAAAAAAGTGGTCGAAGAGCAAACAGGAATGCGATTACATAGAATATAGAAAAGAGATGACATGTGAATAGAATAGTAAAGAGAGAAAAACAAAAAGACTGGGAGGAGTGTGGAGAAACCCTAAATAAAAACTACAAGGAGGCAACTAGAAACGTCTATAAAAAGATAAGTGCAATTAGAACCAGAAAAGAACCCTTTGACCCAACTGAAACAATTAACAGCGAAAATGGAGAACCAATAAGTGAACAAAAACAAATCATAATAAAATGGAAACAGTATTTCGAACAACTTCTCAACATCCCATCAGATGTCACAGGAATTCAAGAAACCGACACAGATGCCACCGAAGAACTAGAACCAGACATACTGAAAGAAGAAGTTATAGAAGCCATCAGATTAGCCCCGTTGAACAGATCACCAAGAAAAGATGAAATACCAAATGAACTAATTAAATCAGCAAGAGAAGTAGGAACAGCATGGCTACATTGACTATTCAACCATGTTTGGGTAGAACAACAGACACCACGAGACTGGGGAAACGCCATGATGATCCAAATGTGGAAAAACAAAGGCAGCAAAAGAGACTGCACACAATACTGAGGCATTTCACTGTTGAGTCATACTGGGAAAATATTCTGCAAAATTCTTGAGAAAAGATTACGAACTATTATAGAAACCCAGCTAAGCGAAACACAACTTTGATTTAGGAAAAACAAAGGATGCACAGATGCCACTTTTGCTCTTAGACAACTTATAGAAAAATCAATCGAATTCAATGAAACACTCTACTTAACCTTTGTCGACAAAGAAAAGGCATTTGATAGAGTAGATAGAAACAAGTTGTGGGAAATCCTTAAACAATATGGAGTGAGTACACATCTAACAAACCTATGTAGAATCTTATACAACAACAGCGAATGCATAGTGAGAGCAACTGGAGACACTCAGAACCCTTCACCATACAATCCGGAGTACGACAATGTTGTGTTTTGTCCCCTCTCTTGTTCATAACATATATAGACAACATATGTAAAGAAACCAGCCATACAGAGACCGCAAGAACACCGCATGACGAGAACACAGAAGAAGAACCATCTGCAAATCTAACCATTAGAGAACTCCTGTTTCCGGACGACCAAGCACTAATAGCAAAATCAGAAGCTGAATTACAAGACCACATGAATAGTCTAAACGAAATGTGTAAGGAACATAACAACATGGCAATTAACACAAGTAAAACAGAGGTATTGACTATGACTATAGAAGAAAAATCAACAACGGTTCACCTAAACGAGTATCCCTTGAAACAAGTAAAGACGTTCAAGTACCTAGAAAGTATAATATCATCAAATGGCAAATCAGAAGACGAGATTGAAAATAGATGCAATAAGGCAAACCAACTAATTGTACAAATGGCACCAATACTAAAGAAAAAACATGTATAAATAACTACTAAGAAAGCACTTTATAACACAACCTTGCTACCAGCTCTATGTTACCAATGCCAAAACTGGACAATGACAGAAAAAGAGAAAAGAAAAATCACAAAAGATATTAGATTCCTTAGAAGAATACTCAATGTATCAAGAAGAGATAACATCAGAAATGAAGAAATCAGGACTAAAGTGAGGGTTATAATTGCACTAGATTTTATTAGAAGGCAGTAAGTAAGTCAAATGGTTTGGCCATGCAAGTAGGTTACCAACTAACAGTATACCACAACAAGCAATGATGTACAGACCAGATGGAAGCAGAGGAAGAGGCCGACCACGTAAACGATGGACGCATGGAATAACAGAGTCAATGGAAATATCGATACATGAAGCCCATAAGCGGGCACTCTCCAGCTGTTTATATTTGACCTCGACACCGCAAGGTACAAGAGAAACACGATGAGATGAGATGAGATAATAATATCACAGACAGTTGAAAAAAAAAAAACTGTCGTTGAGTGCTTTTTACGACGTCCT
This sequence comes from Cepaea nemoralis, assembly GCA_014155875.1. Classification (NCBI taxonomy): domain Eukaryota; kingdom Metazoa; phylum Mollusca; class Gastropoda; order Stylommatophora; family Helicidae; genus Cepaea; species Cepaea nemoralis. Next base: position 57,918 of record JACEFZ010021328.1, read on the forward strand.
TCTCAGGATCAAAACAGTTAGTTGCATATCCTTAAAAGGAAGTTGCAGTCAACACCAGCATTCTTTGCTGTTGTGATGTCTTGGCAAGTTTACGTTCAGTAGTTTGCCATTGCTTTCTGAACGACAGGCACCAATATACCATTTCGTAAAAAGCCAACTCAACGTGGTCTGCTGCCAAATAGCGCGCAGCTGTGTTTCGAACTGCGTCCGTAAAACCTTCGCCACGGAGCATGCTCTCAGGATCACATCGAACAAAAAACACATGAAACAAGCAGAAAGCATGCAGCAACCAGTGGGCAGCAGTAAATTTGCCACGGGTGCTTCTAAAGAATAGTGCTTTTTAGGATTCTCTTCTTTTGGCCTAATGAAATGCCGCGCAGCATCTAAGAGAGGTATATGTAGTTTTATGTTTCTCGCTTAACATTTTGCTTGTGCAAATGTGATATTTGATTTCTTCAGTGTTTCTTTTACTCCGTCTAGCCACCTTTCCACGGGTTGTCCTCTCAGCATGTATCCCGATGTTCTCACGTAAAACGCCCAAACCCTGGTTAATCTCCTTCCATTCTAACCAACAATACCGAACTATTTAATTCTTTGGTTTCTATATAATAGATGTTATCTCTACATTTATACTTAATTTCAACTATGTCTGTCTATTTCTTCTTGTTTTTCCAGCTGCGTTTCTTACACTTTTAATCTCACGTGTAATTTTACGCCTGTGTGTTTCTAGGTCTCTCTATGTCTGACATTGATATCGCAGCGTTGGGACGTATAATGTATAAGCATCGTTAATTCTATTCAGGATTAACATTCGTAAAGCTGAAAAGAGATGTCAACAACTTCATTGACCGAAAGGAAAACAATAAACTGCAAAAAGTATAACCGCAACCCAAAAAACAACAACTGGTACATTGCAAGAGGGGTTAATGTATACAGAACAGAGAACAGAATCAACAACACAGACTGGAACAGTATGTACAAGAGACGCAACACGGAGACCTTAATATAACCAACGTTACAGGGGTTAGCATGGCTGAATGGATACGAGCCCTCGTTCTTAAACATTCGGTGTGCTGATGCCCAGGTGGTAGGTTCAACAACTACACCGTACAGTTGGACTAAAATGTTGACTTTTCGCCCTTAACTTGGGGACGAAAATTACAAGTACTCCTGAAGTCGGAGTGGGTCCGCGTGATAGAGACGGGCACTGGTAATAATCCACACGCAGAAATCAATACAGTGCATTATAAATAGTACCGTGTGTATGGACTACGCTTGAGTCCAAAGCGACAGAACGCAAACAGAAAAATAAAAACGTCCCAGAAGCAGGTTGAACAAGGTCTACCGGTTTGTTTACGAAACAAGCGAGTGAGAAATGAACTCATTCCTCACTCATTCCATAAGATATTCAGCACACACCAGATAACCATGAGTGAAACCTAATTTGGAGAACATGGCGATCATTCAGATATATGAATATTCATGAGCTTGCCTCTTGGGCAAATATGATTGTCCCCCACGTTAATAGAATATACTCCATTACAATTATCGGCCACGTATTGGGTGTATTCGATTAGCAGTTAACTTCTTATTAACGTTTTACTTAGGACACACTGGAAAACACACACAGACGCACACACGCACTCTCTCTCTCTCTCTCTCTCTCTCTCTCTCTCTCTCTCTCTCTCTCTCTCTCACACACACACACACGTAATACTACATACACGTCGACAGACTGACAGAATATATATATATATATATATATATATATATATATATATATATATATATATATATATATATATATATATATGTGTATGTGTATGTGTGTGTGTGTAAGTGTGTGTGTGAGAATGTATGTGTATGTCTTACATACGCAACATACGCCTGTGGGACCTAGACACTTACTAAACAATCTGCTAGGGCATAAATGCCTTTGAATATAAATATTATAGACGGGTTCTAAGAATATCTTGGGTAAAGAAAAGAACAAATGCATCGATACTTCAATGCTGAATAATATTGAAGAAGGTTGGCTATTAAAGATGACAAAACAAAGAAAGAGAAGAGAACAATAATGGAGGGGTATATGCCTCGGAAGAGAGGAAGAGGAAGGTCAAAGAGAAGATGGGTGCAGGATGTGGCGGGTGATCTCCAGATGGTTGTATCGGACGCGGGACATCTTGCTTGTGATCGATAAGTTTTCCGGAAGGTTATTATGGGAGCGAGGTTCTGCAACTGGCATGCTATTGAATGAATGAATGAATGAATGAATGAATTTGCGTATGTATGCGTGTATGTATGTGTTTGACTGTCTGTTTGCCCGCATGCATGTCTGTCAGCCTGTCTGTCTCCATGTCTGTAAAGATGGATGTGTGTGTGTGTGTGTGTGTGTGTGTGTGTTAGGTGGATATGTGCGTGCATGCGTGCTTACGTGTGTGTAAGCGGGGATGTCTTTTAGAAACGGGGATTTTACAAATAAATTGTTTACTTGTTTACAAATAGCGCAAACCAGAAATTGTGTGCATGCTATTTCTCAACATATTGCCTCTGACTGGCAACACACTTGATTCACTTGTCCACTAGCTTGTTGATGCCTTCAGGAAAAAAAAAACAGTTTTGGGGTGTAGGTGTAAACCAATTTTGCACCGCCTTCATTTTCTCGTCAATTGCAAACCTCTGACCCCTCAGGTGTTGTTTCTAGGGTTCAAACAAGTGAAAGTCCAATGCGCCAAGTCTGGACTGTATCCTGGATGTTTCATGACCTTACATTTCTGAGCACATAGTGTATCAACTGAGGGCTGACGTTGTCGTGCAGCAACAATATTCCTTTTGAGTGAAGTCTCCGGAATTTCGATCTTATCACAGGCTTCAGGTTCTTCAATAGCATGCCATTGTATCGAGCACTAGTCACAGGTTGATCACTTTCATGGAAATACACCCTTGACATCCCAATCGATGATCATCATGACCTTCCCAGTGGATTCGTGCATCTTCCGAATAATATACTCTCCCCTGGCTTAATTTAAAAAAAAAAAAAAAACAGGTCTCCAAACAACGAATCGTCATTTTTCTGAAGATTTCACACGGTTTCACACCGACTGGCAACAGAAAACGAAACGCAACACGGTTGTTCTTCGTTGTTCTTCCACGGTGCAAGTCAATTATTATACGGTTAATCGCTTTAGCGCATGCGCAAAATTCTCGATCACTTCGACCCCTAACTGTGGTGTTTCTTAAGAGCCAGTTTGTGTTCTGAAATAAGATTTTCCGATGTGCATACTCTTCCAAACGCTTTATCTTTATAATAAAATGCCTGTTACTTAAAGATGATACTCTTTCATGTATGTATATGTGTATGTGCATTTGTAAGTATGAATATATGCATGTATGCACCCACATAAAATGCAGTTATCCATGGCTATAAAGCGAGTAAGGCGTCAGCGACAAGGTCGTGCAGCCCACTGCGCCATTAACCCATATCAAATTGACGATAAACTAGAATACAACCTGGCAGAAAGCACATTAATCATAGCGGGCTTTATGTTGTTAGCACTCGTCTTAGATCTTTGCACGTGCCGGGCGGCACGCTGGCGGCTCGTTCTGTGTTTGTTTGTCTACCGCCTGCCTCGGTGTACGAGCTAAAGCAAACATGTCTTCCACATAAATTGTGATAGTTACCAAACGGAAGGTGTTATTTATAAACAGATTAATAGTGCAATAAATATCAATTGGTTATCAGGGAATATAATCGACGCAATGCAGGATATATATATATATACAAATTGAAAACAATGTTTTCCTGTAGTGAATTTGAATAACAAAGACACATGCAATAGTTTGCACTATTTATTGCCTGGCATATTTCGCTGCATCTCGTCAAGTACAAACTGTAGTTATCACACAATATAAAATAAAGTAATTAGATAAATCCTTTAAGCTGAAATATTCGCATATTCACATGGTAATTGCAATCGTCTATCACGGTAATTTTAAACTGACTATGATGTCTTTCTGTTTGCACAAGGCTGACTTCTGCCTGTACATACCAATTAAGAAAATACTAAACAATTTATACTCACAGTCTGTATTAATTATTAGATTCCGCAAGACGTAGATGACGAGGTGAGTATGGAAGACCATGGTAGCAGGTTGAAAGAATTTGGAATGAATCATGTATAAAAATTCGCTGGAAAAGGGGGAATTAATAATAAGGCACCGATAAGGTCTGAATCCCTTACTAAATTGAGGAAAGGAAAATAAAATGCAGATTTAAATATCGGTAAAGCTAGAATTGACAGAATTTTAAAATTGATTTGCGCTGCCAGGTCGATTCAATCTAAAATGGCTACCAGGAAATGTCTTGAAAAATAAAGATCAGCCGGCATAATACTAACCGCGTCACCGTCCTAGTGTCCAATGGTCTATAAAATATATGTCTCGAACCATATCCTTGATGCTTCTAATACCTGTAAAAGGATGCTTACTTTCTAAAACTAGTGACAAAAGTGAGAGCCCGTGAAAAATACATAGAAGAATAGCGAAGTCAGAAAGCGGAGAAGGGCTGACAAAGGACAATATTTAGATGGCGCAGCAGGAGAGATAGAAGTAGCAGCTGCGGAAGGGAGTTTGAGCGACCTGTACAGCATCACAAGGAAAATAGCAGGAGAGTATAATCAACTAAATGGACTAGTTACAAAAGATCTCTCCCCCCTCCCATATATAAAACCTGCAGAAGTGACGCTTGGTTTTAGAAATTTAGAAAAGCTATCAACCTGGATGGAAAAGCTGTTGATCCAGATGGCATCCCAACAGAAACTATTAAAGCCAATTTAAACATTCTCAATAAATTAATGCACACATTATTTAACACAGTCTGCGCAACTGAAGAAATACCACCAGACCGAACAGGTGGATAATTGATGAAGATACCAAAGTGAAGGTACTCGCAGGAGTTCTAAACCTATTGAGAAATAATGTTAGTGTGAATTTCTGGGAAAATATTAAGCGGGATCATTCTGGAGAAAGTAAGAAATGCCAATGGCGAACAAGTAAGTGATGATCATTCAAGCTTCCGACAATGAAAAGAACTTTCACAATATTGATATGGAGTCTATTTGAAAATTGATGAGACACGGAAATTTCACGGAAGACCATTAAGAGCACTTGCAAGTATACAAACATTGAAATGCAGAATTTTTCGTGAAGGAAATGTAACAGATACGTTTAAAATAAGAATAGAAATGCAACAGCGATGCCCATTGCCACTATTACTATTCTTACTGACTATAGACAGGATTATAGAGATAACAGTAACTATCACTAGAAATAGCATTAAATGAACTCTGAAAGAACAGCTGGTGGATCTGGACGTCTCTGACGACATTGCCTTCCTGTCTCACGCACCGAATCACATGCAAGATAAACTAAATATGCTTGATCGGAGGTCACAACAATTAGGTCTACAAATATATGTTGGAAAGACAAGGATACGAGAACAACTTAAAAAAATTATAATCTGATTTACCTTGATGAAACATCTCTTCAAGAAACGGAATCAATTATATTTTTGAGCAGCAATGTAGACAAAGAGTATTTACAGTGGTTGTCTCATCTCATCTCATCTTGTTCCTTTTGTACCTTGCGGTGTCAAGATGAAGTATAAACAGCAGGCGAGTGCCCGCTTATGGGCTTCATGTATCGATACTCCCATGGACTCTGTTATCCCCTGCGTCCATCGTTTACGTGGTCGACCTCTTTCTCTGCTTCCCTCTGGTCTGTACATCATTGCTTGTTGTGGTATACTGTTAGCTGGTAACCTACTTGCATGGCCAAACCATTTGACCTGCTGCCTTCTAATAAAATCTAGTGCAGATACAACCCCAACTTAAGTCCTGATTTCTTCATTTCTGATCTTATCTAGTGGTTGTAGACAGTGAAAAAATAGGTCTGAACTTGGATAATAGGAGGACAGAAGTAATGGTAATATCAAAGAAATAGATCGTGCCTAAATGTACATTTATGTACTTGATGTTATTTAGGGGTAAGTGCATAAATTCAAATATGTGAGCACACGGATAGTAACAGATTTAATATGTATCACAGAGACAAAGAACATATCCGGACAAGCAGAAGCTGTATGTACTTGTCTTTGGAGGTAGCTAGCTTTGAACTCAAGCGTAGCCCACATACGCATTATTACCTCTCATGCACTGGACTGATTTTTGCGTGTAGGCCTACTTAGCTTTTCCTTTTATCAGTGTCCCTCGCCCTCAGGCGAACCTACCCCGTCTTCAGAGATACTTGTAATTTACATCTCCTAGTCAAGGACGAGAAGTCAACATTTTAGTCCAACTGACCAGCGTACGGGTTGAACCCGCTACCTCGGCATCAGCACACTGGATGTTAAATACTTGAACGTTCTTATGCTTTCGGCCAGGCTTACCTAACATTAAGAATATTTTATGCAGTAAACCCCGGTCATTGGAAGTTAGAAGCAGAATTATGTCATGCTACGTATACTTAGTTTTAACATCCCGGGCAATACAAAAAAATCCATAGATATTTCGGAGTTATGGTTTTACAGAAGAATGCTGAAAATTCCTTGAGCAGCCAACATGAGTAATCTTAGCATTATGAAAGGGGCTAAAATACATGTTGAAAAATGATAAAACACATATTGAAAGAGTATAAAACACAATTTTAAAGAGGCTAAAACACATTTTTAAACAGGCTAAAACACATTTTGAATGAATCTAAAACACATTTTTGAAGAGACTAAAGCAGATTGTGAAAAAGGCTAAGACACAAAAAACAACTTTTCACAAACACTTGAAAGAGTCGTCCTTTTTTGGCCACATTACGGGATACAAAATCTAGATATTGTGACAACTGGAAAGATATGTGGAAAGAAAAACAGAGGAAGACAGCGGGGAAAAAATATTGACTGTCGTGTGTCATCACACGTAGGTGTCTTAGCACACAAACTGATACTTGCCGCAAGATGCGGGGAATCATGATCACCCTCGCTTGCCGGCAAGGCACTTGATGGTGATGTAAACAAAAATAGGGGAACAGGTATATATTAAAAAGAAATACAAAAGGCAAGACGAGCTTTCATAGCGCTGGGAAGTTTATGGAAGCCATATGGTTTAAAAGACAAAAATGGGAATATCATAAATACCAACGAGGAAATGTGTAACACATGGAAGGAATACTTTGTTGAACTACTAAGTTGTGAAGCTCCAAGTAACACTTTCCCACAGGAAGAGGTTCTAACGTGGGAACCACAACTGAAGAACCTGCATTTGAAGATATCCTATATGTAATCAATCAATCAATCAATCATGTGCCATGCCGGAAAGCGTGGGCGGTCATGACTCGCCATTTCACTCGATCACCAGAGTCGTGGATCAGCTCAGTGTTCCTGTCTCGTCCATGCCATGTGGCCAAGCCATCCAGATATATTCCTCTCGGTCTTCTTCTTGGTCTGTTCCCTTCGATCTTGCCAGTTGTCACTAAGTTCTCCAGTACATTTCTTCTCATTACATGTCCAAAAAATTTTGACTGTAATCACACGACTTAAAAACAATAAGGCATGAGGGGCTGATGGAATTGCCTCTGAATTTATAAAGGCAGGTGGCCATGCATTACATCTAAAGCTATACGAACTAATAATAAAAATCTGGAGAACAGAAGAATTACCCCTTGACTGGAAAGAGTCATTATTGATATCTATCTTTAAGAAAGGAGACAAGTTCTAATCTGAAAATTATAGAGGAATATCACTACTGTTCACAAGCTATAAGATAGTATCCGCGGTATTACTAAATAGACTAAAACTATATTCAGAAGACATATTAGGTGACTACCAGGCGGGTTTAAGACAAAACAGATCAACAATTGATCAGATATTTATCTTACGACAAATAGCCGAGAAAAATTGGGAATATAAGAGAGATCTCCATAACATGTTTGTGGATTTTAAAAAGGCCTATGATAGTGTCCATAGGAATAGTCTATGGAATTCTATGCAGGAATTTGGAATACCAAGGAAGTTAATCAACATGACCAGACTATGCATGGAAGATACTTATAATATAGTAACATATAAAGGCAGGGCCGGTCTCTCTGGCCGAGGGGTTACAACACTTTCTCCGTAATCCCGTTTATCACGCAGAGTCTCGTAGCAGGGCGAGAGCTGGGAGCGGTTCGACCCCCGCTGGTGACTTGCGGGATAACTGAGCCGGCCGCTCAGAAAGCAATGGCAAACTACTGAGCGTAATCGTGCCAAGAAATCAACATACAGCTGAAAGATGCTGATGTTGACAGCCATGTCCTGTAAAGGATATGCAAAACTTATTTTTTTTATAAAGGCAGGAAATCAGACCTTTTCCAAATAACACCTGGCTTGAAACAGTGTGATGCACTATCGCCGCTACTCTTCAATCTGGCTCTAGAGAAAGTTGTAAGGAAGGTAAAGGAGGAATGTGCTATTGGAGGAACATCCAGACTGCTTGGTTATGCAGATTATATAGATATTATAGGGGAAAATGAATAAAATACGTAGGAAATATTGACTCACTTAAAGGAGAATGGTCAACAAATGGGGCTGGTTATCAACCAAGATAAGTCAGAATATACGGTAATTTCAAGAGAAGGAAGGGCTAAAAACTCTGGCAACATACAAATAGATAATATGACCATTAAAAGAACGGAAACGTACAAATATCTGGGTACAATCTTCAACTGCTGCAACATAATAAGGGAAGAAATACAAGCTAGAATCAACTCAGGAAATATGATATACCATGCACTACAACATCTGCTAAAATCAAATGCTCTATCTCGTAACACCAAGATCACAATATGCAAAACACTGATTAGACCAGTTGTCCTGTATGGCTCTGAAACCTGGAGTACAACTAAAGGAGACGAAGCCTTGTTACAAACCTTTGAGAACAAAGTCTTAAGACGCATCTTTGGGTCCATTAGGGATACACAAAGTGGAGAGTGGAAAAGAAGAAGGAGCAAAGACATTTATGATCTGTTTAAGTCCCCGCTATTCACTGGTATCATGAGGGCTAATAGACTGCAATGGCTGGGGCATATAGAAAGAATGGAAGATAATAGGGAAACAAAACTCGCTTACACTCAGGAAATAAATGACCGTAGATCCCGAGGTAGACCAAGAAAACGGTGGAGAGATAATATACAAACAGACTTACAAGCACTTGGAGTCAGCTACTGGCAAGAGAAGGTCAACCAGAGAGACGAACAGAGACGGCTTGTATCTGCAGCAAAGAACCTCAATGGCCCGGAATGCTGCTGCTGAAGAAGAAGAAGAAGAAGAAGAAGAAGAAGAAGAAGAAGAAGAAGAAAAGATATTATATCTGGTATCAAAAGTAGAATATGTAACTCTTATATCAAATCAGTACTACGGTATGGAATTGAAATACAGAGAACGACTAAACAATTACTGATAAACAACAACCATTGATGGATACCTGTGCAGAATGAATAACTGAAATGTATGACATCATCACTCACGCGGAGCTTCTTGGGAGAACTAAACAAAAACCAGTAAATCAAGAGGTGAGGACATGATGGTTCCGCTGGATGGGACACCGGATAAGCAGTTTGTGTGTGTGTGTGTGTGTGCGTGTGTGTGCGTGTGTGTGCACTCATTCATCCAAACATCTATTCATCATGTATGCATCCAGCCTATCATCAACCTATTCATATTTCAACTGTGGCCCCACCAACCTATTCATTCAACTATCCATCCATCCATTCATCTATCGATCCATCCATTCAATCTAACATCAACCTCTACACATTTCAACCAACCACCCACCAATCCATTTATTTACCCATCCGCCCACTAATTCAACAACCCACCCACCGATATCAATCGGTCGATCTAATCAATCATTCATCAGTCTAAAACCTCAACCATCCACCCAATAAATCCTCAATTCACAGAACAGTTTATTAAATTATCCAGTTATCCAAACATTTGTTCAACTATTCATTCATTCATCCACCCCTCATTTCTTGTATCATACAAACCGTTTATTTACGCATTTCCGTATTTATCCAGCTACCATTGCTTCAATCCAGCTACATATTTATTAAAATATTCACCTTTCAACTAAAATATCCACCAATTTATCTGTTCAACTATCCATCTATCGTGCCACTCCGCTTATCTTGAGCTGAACCTCAAAAAGAAAAGAATGATCAAATCAGTCAGAAGGCCACCAAACCTTACTCAAGACGACTACCACGTTATGGACAGACCAGAACAGGTCATTCTTCTGCGCCTCAGAACAGGACACAATAGATTACGCAACCACATGTATACAAAATTCAAGATTGGTGACTCAGCCATGTGCACATGTGGTTTGGCGTCGCAGACAGCAGAGCACATACTCCAGGATTGCCCAAACTACAACATATCCAGGCGAACCTTCTGGCCTAGAGAGACAACAGTGGAAGATAAACTCTATGGACCGCTGAGTGAACTGAAAAAGACTGTTAGATTCATACAAGAGACAACATTGCAGTTATAGACATAGTTTAGGCGAACGAAAGAAGAAGAAGAAGATCTTGAGCTCAAGGAAAAAAAAACACAAAAAAAAAAAAAAAACAAGGAAGTTTCCCCAGAGACCGTTAAAGTTAGTTGCATATCCTTTACAGGACGTCGCTGTCAACGCCATCATTTATTGGCTGTTCGTGATATCTTTTCAAGTTTGCGTTCAGTAGTTTGCCAGTGCATTCTGAACGGCCGGCACCCATATCATTTTGTGAAAACCAACACAAGGTGGTCTGCTGCTAAATTGCTCGCAGCTGTGTTTCGAACGCGGTATGCGGGATTAACACCTTGGCCAGAGAGAAACGTTCGCAGATTGACTTCCCCCAACACATGACTTTCATAACTAACATCCGGACACTAGTTCCGCATCATCTCCAATAACGGGCATTTGTTGGTTGTTCACCGGAAACCGGTAGAAAAGAGAACTTTTGAACATTCTGAATGTATCCGAATCGATTGCGACAGTACTTTTATCACTACTTTTGTCTAATAATACCCTTACGTTAGCGCATATTGATTATATTGGTGTGCAGATTATTTCTGCAGAATACACATCAGCTATAAACGGGTCTTTCTTATAGTCCATGCTGTGTGGAGTTGGCGATCATGCCTGTCCACAGCTTTAGAGTTTTTATGCTGCCTATCATTTCCTCCATGCCGTAATGTCAAACTGTCGGGCATCTTCTCTCTTGATTTGCTCCTGCTTCTCCTTCCACACAGACCTCCCGTTATGACGACACACTCCAGCCCACACCCTCTCATATGACATGTTTAAACAATATGAACTATCCTTTCCTTCTCGGACACCATAACCAGCTCTCTCTCTCTCTCTCTCTCTCTCTCTCTCTCTCTCTCTCTCTCTCTCTCTCTCTCTCTCTCTCTCTATCTCTCTGAGAGCCAACCTCCCACTAGATATCTTCACTGCTCTTTCTATCCGTCCATGGTATTCTCACAATTCTTTTATCTAACCACATCTTTACAGCTTCTACATAATTCTTTACTTGTTTCTTATTGTCCATGATTCGCTTCCGTACATCAGGACTAGGTCAATATAGCTCTTCATGAGACTTTTCCACACCTCAATTGACAATGATATGTAATTTGCTTTTGTTTTTATTTGTATATCCCATTTAAATGCCATCGCTGTCATCACCAGCATTTTACTGCTGTTATTGATGTCTTGGCAAGTGTTACGTTCAGTAGTTTGTCATTGCTTTCTGAACGACCGGCTCCTTTACCAACACGTTAAAACCCAGCGCAACGCGGTCTTTTGCCAAATCGGTCGCAGATGTGTTTCGAATGCAGGTAAGTTGGCTTACGAATCGCATCCGTAAATCCATGGAGACCGGCTTATTTGATTTACCTATGTGATAATCTCTTTCGGCATTGAGCTGGAGGCTGTTGACAAGGACATATCTAAAACTCGCGGAAAGAACATTTCTGCCCGAGACACAACCTCGGCGTCAGTATGTCTCTACTGAACCATGACCTGCCTTCATCCTATTGTGCCCCTCAACAGATGTAAAGTTCCAGTAACAGTACTGCAACCCTCGCTAGCTTCTGAGTTTGGAGGAGGGGAAGGACAGCTAAACAACACAGTCCCCATGAAGATGGTATTTCTGTACCGTATCGGAAGGAGAGTGTCTACACAAATCTCACCCTGAAAGATGCAAACAGGTCCAGGGCTGATAGACAATGCATCGGTTTTATTGTTAAATTATTGTCGTGCAGAGGCTCTATCTACCAGCCAGCCTACAAAATGTGAGGGTAATTCCTCCGTTTTTGTGAGGAGACACTGTTTGTGAAACAAGATAGATATTTACAGTGCTTGCTACGATTCTGGTTATCGCCAGTAACAATATAGATGTGTAAAAGTTAGTTGCATATTCTTTACAGGACGTCTCTGTCAACACCAGCAATTGTTGCTGTTGTGATCTCTTGGCGAGTTTACGTTCAGTAATTTGCCATTGCTGCCTGAACGACCAGCACCCATACCTTTTCGTTAATATAAAAAAAAAACTCATGGCCGTCTGCTGCCAAATCAACGGCAACTGTGTTTCGAACGCGGGAATGCGAGATTACGAATTACGTCCGTAACCACTTCGTCACGGAGCCGGCTAAAGGTGTATAAAAGATATTTAAATTAAGCGCTCTTTAATAAATAAATGCTCATTTGCTTCATTTATTTTCCTTGGACATTTATAATTTTGTATTTTATGACATGTTTTTATGGACAAATATATTTACCTCCTCCCTTTCTTCCTCTTCCTCCTACTTCTCCCTCTTCCTTCTCTTCTTCTTCATAACCTTCTTCTTCTCTCTTTTTCCTCTTCTTCTTCATCTTCACGTGATTCTTCCATAAGAGCACATGTTTCTAACAAGCGACACAAGTTATTACGTCCTTTTAAATGACTTTTACCAAGTTTCTGTATCATTATTTCCACAATCATCACATTCTTTTCTTTTCTTGTTTAGTTTCTCAATTCTTCATCTATACCGTATTAACTGTTTTGCATCTGGCAGTTCTTTATTCGTTAGTAGACTATTTGGTTATTTGTTTGACTTTGTGGCAAAAATCTCTATGGAATCGAGAATAATTCAACATTCTTCTTCGGATATTGTATTGTCAATCTGTTTTTGTGTTCTGTCTAAACTAAACGGACGAGACTAGTTAGTCAATGTTTACCTCTTTACAGAAATGGAAGGGAAACATAAATAAAAAATTTCAACGGGTAAAGGAAATGTTTACGGTTGAAAAATGGTTAGTTTTGTACTAGATGCTGCCACCACAGTATGAAGAGGTGGGTCTTCACCTATTCAAGTCCACCAGGTGGGTGGCCAGTCCTCTCCCTTATCTGCTTTCCTACCCACTCCCATAAATTGCTTGCTTTCAATTTTATGAGAATTGCTAGAAACCAGACAAAAACACAATTCTGTCTCTACTGGGTATTGAAACCGAACTAATGTTTTGGCAAGTTAATGCATTAGCCGCTCTTTCAGTGTAGCTTGCTTATGGTTAGCTGGGATTAATGAATATTACAGCCAGCTTGACACCAACAATAATCATAGCTCCAATAGAAACATCTGCACAATGTTTAGTCTAGCACGAGTTATTATATTAAACGCACACGGAATTACACATGAAAATAGGGCCAAGGAAGCCTGGAGGACGGCATAGTGAGTACAAATAACTGAAGCAAACATTTTTCTACAAACCGTCTCAGAACAACGTTCAAGAACATCTAATGAAACAGGAAGAGGCTGATGAAGACGAACAACGATTTGGCGATTCCAGTCTATTCAAACTGAAGGACTTTAGTTAAAATCATAGACTACCGTGCGGTTAACCTACTCCACACACCAACAATATCAGTGACTATGTATTTAGTATTTCAGCCAAAGAAATCTGTTCACTTCCTATGATATATAACTCTGCAGTTTGCACATCACGAAATGCAGCCAAATTTGTCAGGCAAGAAATCGTGCAATATATTATAGCTTCTGTGTTCACATTCTTTGCTTTATTGACTATACAAAGGCTTTTGATAGCGTTAGACATGTCAGCATGGTGGATATGCTTGCAGATCTACAAATTGATGGGAAAGACTTATAAAAAACATATATTGGAAACAACAAGCTGCAATAAGGATTGATAATGAAGTGGGACAGTATCAGCCAATTAAGAGAGGTGTTAGGCAGGGATGTGTGATGTCTCCAGATCTTTTTTCCCTGTACAGTGAAAATATTTTAAGAAATGTAGAAGATATAAATGGAATCAGCATTGGAGGACGAAACATCAATAACATTAGATATGCAGATGATACAGTATTAATTGCAGACAATGAGCAGGACCTGCAACAATTAGTAGATGCGGTTGTTGTACACAGTGAGCAACTGGGGTTAGAATTAAATTGTAAAAAGACTCAGGTTATGGTCGTCAGTAGGAAGGAAGAAGTGCCACAATGTAATATACAAGTAAATGGAAATATTCTTCAACAAGTGAATCGGTACAATTATCTTGGAACAGTTATAACATCTAATGGGAGATGGCCTTGAAGAGATTAGAACAAGAATCGCCATGGCGAAAGTAGCCTTTAGCAAGATGAAAAACATTCTGACCAATAAGAAGATGTCAATTGAAACGAGAAAAAGAGTGTTGAGGGGATACATAGAGCCTGTTCTTTTGTATGGATGTGAAACTTGGACAATGAGCAGTCAAGCTGAAAAGCATCTGATGGCTGCAGAAATGTGGTTTCTGAGGAAAATGCAAAGAATACCATGGACAGACAGAAAAACCAATGACCAAGTACTACAGGAGACAAATGAACATCGTAAACTGATTAGAGAAATTAGACGTAGACAGTCAACATTTTTTGGACATGTTATGAGAAGAAATGGATTGGAGAACTTAGTGACAACTGGCAAGATCGAGGGGAACAGACCAAGAGGAAGACCGAGAGGAAAATACCTGGATGGCTTGGCCACATGGCATGGACGAGACAGGAACACTGAGCTGATCCACGACACTGGTGATCGAGTGAAATGGCGAGTCATGACCGCCCACGCTTTCCGGCATGGCACATGATTGATTGATTGTTCACATTCAATAAAGTAATACTTTGTTTTGAAAAAAAAGAAGAAAAAAACAACATCAACAACACCAACCACCCAAACAACCTTAATTTTTGAAATAAATTATGGAAACTGGTAAAATCCATGAAGCACAAAGAACCTAGGAAGAAATAAATGATAATTAAACAAAGAAACTTCATGCATTCAGGGAACCCCCCCCCCCAGGAAAATACACTGATGGAACATTACGCTAGTACAAATTATATTTATGTCACCACAGGACACACAAGTTCAGCTAAAGAAGAGCAGACATATAATAATAACACAGAGCTAGCAGCAAAATATATGATGGAAAATGTAAAAAATGGGAAAAATGAAACAGGCAATGGTAGTCTTGAAAAAGAAGAAACCACAAGGAAATGATAGAAATACAAATGAAACGCCAATAGGACTTCGTACTAATGCAAATAAGAAACTATTATTATAGTAAAAGAGAAATAGTCTCACAGGATAGGAAATAAGCTCTACTAATACCAGTCCTAAAGAAAGGAAAAGAACTGGCTGAAACAAATGGCTATCAGTCTACTTAGCTGTGTAGGGACATTAATGGATCGCTTTATCATTAGCAGACTAATGTAGCGTCTGGAAGAAAAACTCCACAATAAGCAGGGTTCACAAAGTACTGACGGGCTGAAGTCCAAATAGCTTACATAACTCAGGAATATATAGCGCCTGGAAGAAAACCTCCACAACAAGCAGGGTTCACAAAGTACTGACGGGCTGAAGACCAAATAGCTTACATAAATCAGGAAACAGAGATTTCGGAAATGCATTTGATAAAGTATGGAAGGAGGGGCTAAAGTAAAAATTGCGAAAAATGCAGGTGTTCGGAAGTATGAAAAGACCGAACAGAATTGATAAAAAAAAAAATCAAGGACAGACCAGCAAGAAGATGATATTGAAGCAAAGTGTTCCCCAAGTAGGAGTTTTCTTGTCAATATTATTCCTCCTCTTCATCATCGTGTGCCATGAAGATAAGCGTGGGCGGTCATAATTTGCCATCTCAGTCTTGTAGCACTTTCGTTTTGAGGTCATGATTATGCTATGTGGCCGACGTATTTATCTCTTCGCCTGCCTGCCTCGTTTTTAAAAATGAAAAGGTATGGGTGCCGGTCGTTCAGAAAGCAATAGCAAACTACTGAACGTAAACTTGCCCAGGAATCACGAACATCCACAACATGCTGGGGTTGACTGACACGTCCGAAAAGGATTTGCAACTAATTAACTACCTTTGTTCTTAACCCATTATTATTGCCAGCGTATCCTAGTGATATTAAGTTTATTTCTCTTTATAAAATGCCGAACAAGTCTTGAATGCCATCGTCTAATTTCTCTGATCAGATTTGTTTCTTGTAGGACCTTTTCATTCTTTGTTCTATCCGTTCATGATATTCTTTGCATTTTCCTCAGAAACCACATTTCCACTACCATTAGATGTTTCTCAGCTTGTCTGCTTATTTCCATGTCTCACACGTATATAACAGTATTGGTTCATCTATAACATGTCACCGCTATTATTCATAGCACATATAAATGACATAAATAATACGCTAATCAAGGAACACACCTCCAACAACGTCGACCATTTAGCCATGAAGACTTGTGAAGAATATAGTAGTGCAAGTTTACAATAGGATGCACTAAGCCCTATTAATACTGGAAGCATGGACAGCAAATAAGGCTAATGAAAATAAATGAGGAGAAAACAATATAGTGGGTGTTTTCCTTGTCAAAATAAATCACAGCACTCTAAGCTATTGTTGCATGGTAAAATACTGAACCAGGAAGACAATCCAAACTGCCTAGGTGTCACATTTGATTGTCGTCTGACATGGAAAACATACTTGGAGAAACTTCGAACAAGAAAAAGGCAAACAATTACAATCATGCAAAATCTTGCAGGTAATATAATAATCCAATAACATGGGGAGCAGATGAGAAAGTTGTCAGGAAGCAATATACAGTAAAACATCGGTTTTCGTCGATAATCCGCCCTAAAATCGGCGAAATCCGAAACCGACGAAAACCTAGGCAATTGTTTTCATATGAATCAATGTAAATCCTATTAAGTCGTTCTTGAAACTCCATAATACATACAAAAACACATTTTAAAGAGAATAAATACGGTGTTTAATACTATTTTTCGGCCCCAGACTTGTCCGAAATCACAACGTCGCCGTGCATAGTAACACTGTGTATACCAGTGCGCCCTTGAATGTTTCAAACCATCCTCTGCTGGCTTAAAATCATTAAGTACACTAGCACTCGTCCCAGGAATTTTCTTAATAAGATCGGCATACACAGTCTTCCTTTTCACATAATGATTGCCTCCGAAACAGTTTCGCCATCTAACTGGTTTTGATTTATCCAAATTAATAACAACTGTTTGGCATCTTCAATTGTTTGCGATCTATGTTTCGTTATCACATTCATGACTTTCGCTACATTAACCTCTTTATTTCTTCCTTTTTCGCCACAATGGAACTTATCGTGGCTGGTGACTTCCCCTGTCCGTACATGCGGCTGATTTCAGCAATCATTGTGCCACTCTCGTATTTTATTATTAGCAGGTTAGATGCTGGCACAACGAAAAACAACGCCAAGTAATGCTCACAAAAAAAAAAAAAAAAACACGCCAAAATGAACAGAATAACGCGTGGGTCCTTTTGGTTTTAGCAAAATTAGCAGCGAGGTCATGTGGCAGGCAGACGAAATCCGAGGCAACCGTCAAAAACCGAGACACATTTTTCGCGGAAAATTGACGAAAACCGAAACCGACGACAACCGAAGGCAACGAAAACCGAGGTTTTACTGTATAGGGTGACTGAGGCCAATACATGAATATAGTATTGCAGCTTGGGTAACAGCAGCTAAGTCACACATTGACAAAATAATCAACGTCTAAAATCAAGAAATGCGAATCATAACTGGAAGCATGAAATCAACGCATATTAACAATCTGGAAAAGATTACATATCCTCGACCCATGCAAGATAGAAGTGAAAGGAGAGCACAGTAACAAGCAATAAAAATACTGACTGACCACCCTATGTTCCTTGGCGTTAATGGTCTTGAAGGGAGAAAACTAAAGCGTAACAGCTTTGAAGAATGGCACAAAGACAGACTAATCCCATACTCAATATCAATCAATCATGTGCCATGCCGGAAAGCGTGGGCGGTCATGACTCGCCATTTTACTCGATCACCAGTGTCGTGGATCAGCTCAGTGTTCCTGTCTCGTCTATGCCATGTGGCCAAGCCATCCAGGTATTTTCCTCTCGGTCTTCCTCTTGGTCTGTTCCCCTCGATCTTGCCAGTTGTCACTAAGTTCTCCAATCCATTTCTTCTCATAACATGTCCAAAAAATGTTGACTGTCTACGTCTAATTTCTCTAATCAGTCTACGATGTTCATTTGTCTCCTGTAGTACTTGGTCATTGGTATTTATTATTAAACCACATTTCTGCAGCCATCAGATGCTTTTCAGCTTGACTGCTCATTGTCCAATATACTCAATATACCAACATCCAAACCCAGTAACAATGGAAACAGATTCACAGCCTGGAGACAACAGCGCCTGCTAAGATGATATAAATCATGTCTGGTATCGAGAAAAAGAACACCCCCAAAAGAATAAAACAGAAAGAAAACAACCACAAACTAAGCACGTTACTCAAGTCTGGACCATAGCCTGTGCAGAAATCTTTTTTACATAAAATAAACGTGGAGGAATTCTCCTGAATCTTAAGATAGAGCAAAGAGGATACAGTCAGTGGCAACTGTAGCATTATCAAGACACTCCATAGCAGAGAAAGAGCCTTGAAAATTTCAGCATATATGCTGTTGACAAAGAAACAAAACGAAACAAATAAATCTCTTAATAGAAGTGAAGTCAGTTGTTTCAATGCTGAAGAGCAGAAACTTGCAGAAACAAATGACTCAAGGGCAACTCCCCATGAACAACGTCAGAAATCCAAAATCATTGTAAAAAAAGGATCACTTTACATTACAACATGCCTGAAAATGAAAAAGCCGACAAGATTGACAAAGGAAGGTTGAAAACTATCTAAACCTGATATAGACATAAGCAAAGATGAGGCCTAACCATATATAAGAAAGACGTATAGAGTAGAGAGGAAATCAAAACATCCAGGTTACCAGAAAGATGAAGCATAGTACAAACTGCACCGACAGAACAAGTAACAATCTTAAAACTTATCACAGGACACAGTAGAGTGGAACATTACTTGTTTAATCAACTAAAGATAGTGAAGACTGTGACTGTAGAACAGCTAAATACGTGTTGCAGGTATGTCCTTCATATGTCGTGTCCGTCATGTGCCGTATGATTTTTTGAGGAAGTTGAATTCGATGTTGGCTGTGATTATCAGTAATAGTCTCTCGAAAATAAGTATTGGTATGTCTACTTTTAGTTTTGTATGTTTCATGCTTTCACATATGATCTTAACTGTTTCATCAAAGAGAACGTTGGTGAATAACAAGGCCATAACCATGGATGTCACGTGGTTATGTCGTTTAAGATACATTATATCTAATAATTTAACCAGTTGGAATGTGTCTGTGAGTATTTTGGATTGAACGAATATCGCACTGGCTTTAACATTTCGGTAAGCCATTTCACCATCTGGTGATGGGTGAGCTGAATATAGATAGAATCGGTAATATTGGTATCACGACCTTGCGAAGATTAGGCAGGCATACAATTAGGGAGCTTTGGAGCCACCTGGGATACGTTTCTTATGGTTTTCTTTTAATTCTGCGGTCGTCTCATTGATGAATTTGCCATTTACAAATGACCAGAATTATTTCCTCATTTTTATGCATCCAGATCTTCTGACTTATTTCCTTAAGGACCTGACTGGAATGTAGAATGATCAAATAAAACACAATCTTCCATTTTAGATTGGTAGTCTGACCAGTCCGTTACTATTTCTTTTCAGTTCGTGGGGAGTGCGACACATGTACTGTACCCCAGACGTCGGTGTGCCCTATCTTCGGCATGCATTTGAGTAAGGGTTGCTTTCTGTTGACAGATTTCATAATGGGCTTCATCCACCCATAGGTGTGTTTATTTCCTAACAAGTTTGCCATGATAGTGGCCTTATAGAAGGCTTACTTTTTTGCTATTCACATTAGGTACGGTGTGATGTCTAGCTCGTTTCCTGTTGTATACACATCTAAATAGTCAACACCGTGAGACGTACCCAATATGCCGGGGTCAGAGGCAGACGCGCAACCTATGACCTACTTCTCCCTATCATATTGCTCTTTTATGTATACATTTCTTTTTCCGTATCCTTTTTACAGAACATCAAATCACCTGTGAAATGCGTTTACTGCCCCTTAGGCCCAGACACCGATGTAGATATAAAGAGAGACGCAATATAAGAGTGTGTTTTGTTCCTTTATATAACCTCTGTATAGAGTAGATAGAAACAAGCTATGGGAAATCCTTAAACAATATGGAGTGAGTACACATCTAACAAACCTATGTAGAAGTTTATACAACAACAGTGAATGCATAGTGAGAGCAACTGGAGAACACTCAGAACCCTTCACCATAAGATCCAGAGTACGACAAGATTGTGTCCTGTCCCCTCTCTTGTTCATAACATATATAGACAACATATGTAAGGAAACCAGCCAAACAGAGACTGCAAGAACACCGCATGACGAGAACACAGAAGAAGAACCATCTGCCAATTACACCATTAGAGAACTCCTGTTTTCAGACGACCAAGCACTAATAGCAAAATCAGAAGCTGCATTACAAGATCACATGAATAGTCTATACGAAATGTGTAGGGAACATAACATGAAAAACAGCATACGTAAAACAGAGGTAATGACTATAACTAAATAAGAAAACACAATTCACCTAAACGAACATCCCTTGAAACAAGTAAAGAGTTTAAAGTACCTAGGAAGTATAATATCATCAATAACAAATCAGAAGTCGAGATCTAAAATAGATGCAATAAGGCAAACCAACTCATTGGACAAATGACACCAATACTAAAATACAAACATGTATCAATAACTACCAAGAAAGCACTTTGCAACACAATCTTCCTACCAACTCTATGTTACCAATGCAAAACCTGGACAATGTCAGAAAAAGAGAAAAGAAAAATCATAACAACAAAAATTTGATTCCTGAGAATAATACTCAATGTATCAAGAAGAGATAAGATCAGAATGAAGAAATCAGGACTAAAGTGGGGGTTACAGCTGCGCTAGACTTTATTAGAAGGCAGCAAGTCAAAAGATTTGGCATGCAAATAGGTTACCAACTAACAGTATGCCATAACAAGCAATGATTTACAGACCATATGGAAGCAGAAGAAGCGGCCGACCACGTAAACGATGGATGCAGGGAATAACAGAGAGAATATCGACACATGAAGCCCATAAGCGGCACTCTCCCGCTGTTTATACTTTACCTCGGCACCGCAAGGTACAAGAAGATCATGATGAGATTAGATGAGATGACAGAGAGGATATAAAGAAAGAAGCAATAAAAGAGTGTGTTTTGTTCCCTTATATGACCTCTATACAGAGAAGGTATAAAGATGGGATAAGAGAGAAGCCATATAAGTGTGTGTTTTGTTCCCTTGTATGACCTGTAGACAGATAGGATATGCAAAGAGAAGCCACATAAGAGTGTATTTTGTTCCCTTAAATGACCTGAAGATAGAGAGGATCATTTAACAATTAAATAAACAACCAGGATTCGGTTGACAATCAATTAATAATCATAGATATGATGATGATAAGTCTCGCTAGCAGAATCTGAACACCTACTCCATGAACTAGTTAATTATCTAAACAGCATCACTCATGAATATGGATTTGGTGTTAATATAACGAAGTTAACAATAATTGTACGAGGGGAAGTCGATAAGTAAATCACAAATGGCTGTAGAAAAATAACTAAATATGATAACAACTTGAGGGACGCAGAGGTGTTTCCAAGGCACCAGGGCCGGGTTATATACTGGCCAAGACCTATTGAAGCGTCCTCGTCGAGCGTCCTGGGCAACAGGTCCCTTCGGGGTCCTGGCTAAATTCAGTGGGATCGTCGATTCCTCCGAAGTCGGAGAGTGTCTGCCTGTACTGCGAGGAACCACCAGTCTGCACACCAATAAGCCAGACATGGGACAACGGATACTCACGCAAACCTCAGGTCCTGTATGACATCACACTGATGCTGGACAAGAGGATGCCTTCATCCGACATACAGGACTTCACGCTGGAGCTCAAGCCAACGAACATAAGCAAGCAAGCATAACAACTTGAAACCGGTTTATTTGTATACATACATTGTCCCTTTATTTCTCAACATAATTTCCACCAACATTGATGCACTTATCCCATCGTTTTATCAGTTATCCCAAACCGGCTGCATAGAACTGCGTGTTCTGTTTTCTAAACCACGTTTTCACGTCACATTCAACTTATAAGTTTATAACTCATAAGTTTCAACGTGGGTTTTCAGTGTACTTAGCCCCATCTGTTTGGTCCACTGAAAATCCACCTTGGCGGGAGACATTTCGCGAATGAAGCCGAAGTTGAATGTGAAGTGAAAACGTGGTTTAGAAAATAGAGCACGCAGTTCTATGAAGCCAGTTTGGGAGGACTGATAAAACGACGGGATAAGTGCATCGATGTTGGTGGAAATTATATTGAGAAATAAAGGGACAATGCATGCATAAAAATAAACTAGGTTTAAGTTGCTATTATACTTATAGTATGTCCACATTTGTTTGCCGCAATATAAACATCAATATCTCAGTAGCCAACTGAGGCAAACTTATGAAATTTAGTATATAACCTTATCATTATGTCCACCCAACAAAAAAATTTTTGTTCTGGAGATTTTACAGCAGGTTTTAAAGTTTGTTTATATGAGATATATAATTTACGGTTCTGATATGAAATTCATAATTTTAAATGTATTACAGCGTAGCCAGACAATCAGGGCTCAATTTTGAATATTGTACATGTTTTCACAGGATTGGCCTTTTGCCAACCCCCCGCGTTGTTCAAACTAAGACTGTTCAGAGGTGTCTCAAAATGTGGGTTATTTCATGAAACCTGATTAATATGTTGTTTTTTAAAAAAAAATCTTATCACTTATCGCTAACATTGAAATGTGTGAATATTTTTCAATGGGCTTTAATGCGAAATTGTACACTTCAAAGAATCGCTATGCAGTTGTACACATATTTTTGTCAAGAAGCTGATCGCAAGAAACTGTTTTATACTATTACAAATTCCGAAAAAAGAACAATGCATGCATTGGGCTTGAGTAAACGGGCATTTTGTCAAAGGGTGCAAGAATCTGGAATTAAACCACCACGCAATAACCAAATGGTAGGTAGAAAGATTATTGTAGACAGTTTTGACAAAGATGTCATAAGGCGAGCTATTATAAAAATGCTTTAAAAAGTCGCTTGATATACGACAGGGTCGACTTCATTGCACCGGGTTCTATCCCATATGGTTCGGTCTCTTTCCGCAGCGCGGAAATCATCGCACAAAGCACGAACTCCGCAGCTCTAGCGACGACCCACAGAAGTCTCAGAAAAATTTAACTCGTGAACTGGAATCGAACCCACGACGTTTGGAGCCCGAGTCAAAAGCTTGACCACTTCGCCACAGAGATTCCTAAAATTATAAAAATTTTGGATTTTATATCCAGGATTATCCAGCATTATAAAAATGATGGATGCCAAAGAAACAGTGACTGTAAGAAAACTTAGGGTTTGGTTCAGAAAGAACAATAACATAGAGCTATTCAAAACAACTTTGCAGAAAATTATAAGGACATTATCTTAACTATTTCAAGGGTGGTAGAAATAATATTTGCGAGCAACCGCATTTAGGAGCCATGAGTAGCAGATACCTACGTAAAATAAGGGAAATGCGCAAAGAAAATTATGGCATAGTGTGTTTGGATGAAATGTGGATCAATGCGCACCACACAAGTGATAAGAAATGGCAACCAGTGGATGGACAGATAAAGCGATATGTGCCCAGTAGTATAGGACAGCTTTTGGTCATGGCCCATGCTGGTAATACGCACAATGGCTTGCAACAGAATGCTGGGCTCGTGTTCGTATCAAAGCATACAGACAATAGGGATTATCATAATAAGATTAATGGTAATGTATTTAGAGATTGGCTTGAGAATAATATATAATAATATATGTCTGTCTGTCTGTCTGTCTGTCTGTCTGTCTGTCTGTCTGTCTGTCTGTCTGTCTGTCTGTCACGAAGACTCACAGCGGGTCTGTCACCCATGTGTACGTGTGAACAAACTACACAGACAGCTGAACAGATCCTTAAAAATGGAAACATGATGACTAAATTGCGGTATCATTTCTGGTCACTCCATACGCACATTAACGCACAGCTATTTGGAAGCTTTCACGAGCTCAATATAAAAAGCTAAATGCATCCTAGTAACATGAATACGTGTGTACAATTATTGACCAGCAGCTGAAGAAACAAGAAGGAAATGAAAAATAAGGTAAGAAATATATTCCTTCTACTTTCCTGTCAATTTACACATTATTTACTCCATACCTCTGTACATTCTCTGTCTTTACTAATATTACACATTGCACCCCTCTCGGGAATCTCCGTGGTGAAGTGGTCAAGCCGTCTGACTCGGGTTCCGAGGGTTGTATGTTCGATTCCTTCATTTCACGAGTGCATTTTTTCGGAGTCTCCAGAGGGTCGTCGCTGGAGATACGGAGTTCGTGCTTTGTGCCACGATTTCCGCCCTGCGGAAAGAGACTGAGCCATATGGGATAAAAACCCGGTGTAATGTTACTTTAAGCTACTTTTTTATTGCACCCACTCCCATACGAACCTGGCTACGCCTTGTACTTGTGTCTTTACCAGAAATAACGTGGTTTACTGTAAGACTAGTTTGTTAGAGTGAATTCACTACATTTCCCCCAAAACATCAAAGAAATGTTGCCGCTTTCAATGATTTAAGTTGCTTTTGGACCTATCAAAGACATATTCCTTGGGTGGGGGTAAATATAAGACGGCTGGGAAAATTTCATAACGATGCAACAGACAGTTTTCAAAATAATTGATCGTGAACGAAGGCAAACAAATGTGGACATACTATAATTCTGTTTCTCCAGCCATTTGTGACTTACTTATCGACTTCCCCTCGTAATTAGCAAAGCCGATGAAATCAACATTAAAGTCAATCATGTGTGCTTTCATGGGTCAGCATGACCGAATGGATACGAATGCTCGCTCTTAAACTTCCGATATACTGATGTCGAGGTAGCCGTTCAATCCCTACACCGCTCAGTTGGACTAAAATGTTGACTTCTCATCCTTGACTTGAGAACATAAATTACAAGTACTTTTACAGTTAAATTAATACAAGTGACAACATTGCAGTTATAGAAAATTTTCAAGCGTACGAAAGAAGAAGAAACAAGTACCCCTGAAGTTGGAGTGGGTTCGCCTGATGAAGGGAAACATTAGTAACTGGCAAAGTTAATCCACAAGTTAAAATCAGTCCAGTGCTACTAGAAGTCTAATCACGTGTATAGATTACGCTTAAGTTCAAAGCGAGTGGACGCAATTGCGAAAAGGCTAACTTCACCATTTTGATGCTTGTTCTAATCTCTATGAGGCACCTTCCATTAGATAGTATGACTGTTCCGAGATAGATGAACCGATTGACTTGTTTACGAATTGTACCATTTATTTCGGTGCAACATTGTGGTATTTCTTTCCTTTTGGAGACCACCACAGTCTCCGTTTTTTTACAAATTAATTCTAACCCTAGTTGTTCACTATGGACAATAACTACATCTGTTAAATACTGCAGGTCGTGTTCATTGTCTGTAATAATATTGTATTATCTACACATCGTATATTACTGATGTTATTGTTCTTCGAGCCGGTCTCCATAGCCTAGGAGTTTAGTCTTTCTGCGTAATCCCGTATACTCTTGTGAGTAACGTGATGTGCGCGAGAAACGGTAGCGGTTCTGCCGCGTCGGTAACTTACGGGGTATGTGAGCCGGTCACTCAGAAAGCAATGGCAAACTACTGAGCGTCATCTTGCCTAGTACATCAACAGCAGCTGAAAAATGCTGGTATTGACTGCAACGTCCTGTAAGGGAAATGCAAGAAAAAAAATGTTCTTCGATGCAATTCTTCTCATATCCTCTAAAGTTCTTATATTTTCACTTTATAGGGAACAACTACCTGGAGACATGATACATCTCTCTTGATAGGCTGGTATTGACCTTCTTCAGTAACACATTATAAGACGGCTTGTTTTTACCAAGTTATTATTTTAATAAGTCTAATGTTATTCCCGTAAATTTATAGATCTTTACGCATCTTTATCATGCCGACGTTTCTTACTTTATCGAAAGCCTTTTTGTAGTCAATGAAGCAACGATGTAGGTTTCTGTGTACTTCTATAGAACACTCCATTAATGTTCTCAGCAAATACACAACATTTACTGTACCCTTGCCTTCTTCAAACCCACATACTTCTTCCACTATTTGTGTCGTGTTTTCGTCTCAACTAAGGTAACAGTGGAACTGAAAAAATAACGGCTAAACAATCTTGCAAGTGTCTAAAATATGACGAACAGAGAAAATTACTTAGGCCTACCTCAGCTCAATTTGAGGACAAGCTCTTGGGAGATGTCAACAACCCCAAGCGGACTGCTGCTTTCTTTAAAATATATTCAGGACGACGTCTGAGTGTGTACGAAGAAGAAGAAGAAGAAGATGACGAAGAAGAAGAAGAAGAAGAACGAACGAGCGAACGAAAATCTTTATTTTCAAAGGGTTAAGAATTGGGCACGCAGGCCCGTCTGACATTCTGCCCTTCTGCTCTATTTCCTCTCATACATTCTTTCATTCAACATCTGTTATGAAGCAATTCTTTGACAACAAAAGAATAATCATTAAAACGCATGAAAAATAATCAATAATACATGACTCGTTGAGGCAATGTTTAACATGGGCATCATAAATACCCAAGGCGGGTGTAACGTGCCACACTTATGGGAATGTTGTTTTTTCTTTTTCTGGCTAGTTGTAGTTCGAGATAATTTACCATTATTATTGTCTTTGTTGCTGTTTTTTTTTTTAAGGGGGCATGTAGTCTGTTTTAAGGTAGTGTTCAAACAGGTTGCGACTGTATGTATAATGACTGGTGGTGTCTTTGATTTCTTGTGGAAGATTATTCCATAACTGAGTGGCAGAGTATGCTAAGCTTGTTTTATATAAGTCTATCCTAGGTTTAGGGACATGAAGTATATTTAGTCGTTCACTATGTCTTGCGTTATATTTAAACAATGGCCAAAGATAGCTTGGGGATCTTGAAATAGGATTTTGTGAGTTAGTTTAGCCTTATTAAAAAGTAGGCGTTTGTGGAGTGGCAGTAACTGAAGACATTCATGTAGGTTAGAATTGTCTGTAAAGCTATCACCATTGATTAGACGCACTGCCCTTTTCTGGAGCGAATAAAGGCGTTTTGTTATTGATTTGGAGCATCCATCCCAGATTGTGGAGCAATAATCAATATGTGTTTGTATGTGGGAAGTATAGAATATCTGTCTTGTTTTTTCGTCGAGGAAGTTGTTAAGTTTGGCAAGTTGGTATACTTTTTTGGCTATTTGTTTAACTAGAGCATGAACATGGGAATTAAAGGATAGATTTTGATCTATGATATGACCCAGTGCCTTGTGCTCGGTTACACTTTCTATAGGTGTGCTACCAATGTGCAGCTGAAGAAGAAGAAGAAGTATAAGAAGAAGAAGAAGAAGAAGAAGAAGAAGAAGAAGAAGAAGAAGAAGAAGAAGAAGAAGAAGAAGAAGAAGAAGAAGAGGAAGAAGAAGAAGAAAAAGAAGAAGAAGAAGAAGAAGAAGAAGAAGAAGAAGAAGAAGAAGAAGAAGAAGCAGAAGAAGAAGAAGAAGAAGAAGAAGACGAAGAAGAAGAAATGTTGCAATTTTTCCGCATCTCATCAATCAATCAATAAGGTAGCGTCTCCACGATGAAGGTTGGTTGCAATGCTCTCCAACGCTGTCTGTTTCTCAGCCTGACTGCACTTTCTGTCGGATTGTTGTTCGTCCATCTCTTGATGTTATCTTCCCACTTGTATCGCTTTCTACGTCTTGCTCACTTGCTTTCAACCCTACCTTCCAGTATAATGTTTATAAGAGTGTCCTAGTACTTTACAGAAATTCAAATATCTGAACACATATACAACATCAGCTGGAAGACCAGCACAAATATAAAGAACATAATATGACAAGCAAAAACGGCATTTGAGGTTAGGCAATCCATTCATGCATGCTAATTAGGAACAATTTTAATATATGGCAGTCAAACTTGGACAATTAGTAAACACGCCACACACACACACAGAAACATCCCCAGAACCTTCAGAGTTGTGGTTTGACATAAGAATGCATAAATGCCTTGTACAACCAAAAACGTTTTGATAGAGACTTAGATATCACAAACATAAGATATAAGGCGGTCATTTTTGGCACATTATGAGAAGAAAAAAAAATAGTACATATTGTGACAGCTGCAACGATTTGTGGAAAGAAAGATAGGGGAAGAGAGCGATAGAAAATTCTTAACAGTCTTGTGTCATGGCACGGAGAGATCTCAACACACATGTTGATATATGCTATTGGAGAACGTAAGAAGTGGAGACACATAATCACCTATGCCATTTTTATGTGATGAGGAGAGAGGCATTGGAGAACATCGTGACGACTGGAAAGATGAAGGGGAAGAGAGGGAGGGGCAGGTCAAGAGACATGATACCGGATGGTGAATACTTCACAGCTGCTGTATCTTCCATTTGACTACCTGTGCCTTTTTCCAGAAGCATGAACGCCAACGCTAGTCGGTAGTCGATAATGCACTTTATGATGATAATAGCTACCACATCGAGATTCGAAACTGTCACCTCCAAATAATAACAGCGCCCCGCTGCAGACCTATATAAAGTGTATATCACAAGAGGCTTCGACGACAATGTCATGTACACAGGCGGATCAGGGTTAGACCCTTGGGCTCGTGGCGCCCTAAGCTAGGAAAGATTGGCCACCTATTCTTCCGTGCTTTGATGCCTATATAAAGTGATCGTTCTTCACACAACAGAGTCCTACACACAAAAGACACATTGAGGTTTCTACTGTGGAGGAAATAGTTTAATTTGTTTTATTATTACACGCAAATCACACCACAGATCATTCATACTACAAACTGTGCCCCTGTGTTTGCTTACGCTTCAGAAATACTTGTTTCCATAGCAACACATTGCGATTTTACAAAATCGATCCAACAATGAAAATGAAATAAATATTTTGGCGGGTTCAGGACAAATGAATATCACATTATTCATCGAGCAACACCAGTCAAATACTTTGTCCGTTACAAGAAATAATCGCCGCATTGATTATTGTATGCTTGTGTATCAAATATTCATTAATCTCAGGGGTTAAAATCGATTACTTAAGGATGATCATCACAACTGACGTGTGTTATGTGGCTGGTGAGAGAAATCACATGCAAATACACACCTTTGGTTTGCTTCGTGAATAAAATATGCGACATAAAATTTGTGTGGAAATGAATATGGAATTATAGCTTGCGACATTAGCTCTTTATCTCACATTCCGTGTATGTCAACTCCTGCAGTCATTGATGTTACTGGCAATTACTCTATCTCAGACTGTTGCTAACTTGAATCATTTCTTCATTTCCAGACAGTTCCTAATTCATCGCTTTAATAATGCAACTTCCAATGGCAAGGATTTATTGCATACAATCTTCTTCAACTGTCAAGTGCAGTTTTTGCTTGCTAAATTTTGCTTGACATTTGGTATTTTCAAGCAACAACAAATTGGGTCAAAAAAAAAAAGTTAAAGCAAAAAACAGGAGTGAAAGTTGAGTGATTAGGAACGAACAATGTAGTTGTTTCCCCTTTCCTTCCATGTTCACTTGCCTGTGGGATGCGTCTTCAACCATTAAATGTTTTGCATATCCTTTACAGGACATCGCTGTCAATATCAGCATCTTTCAGCTGATTATTGATTTCTTGGCAAGATTACGCTCAGTAGGTTGCCATTGATTTCTGACGAGCTCCATACTCTCATAAATCACTGGCGCGACTCGAACACCTTCCAATTCTCGTGCGCTCACGTCAACCACGAGAGTATTCAGGGTTACGGAGGAAGCTGCTAACCCCTCGGCCAGAGAGACCGGCCTTCAACCATTAGCAAGCTTTTAAGTTGCCAGAGTAAGTGGGAATCCTAATCTGTGGTGCTCTGGCTAACAGCAAAGATAACCCCAGAAGTATCCAAAAATCCCGATGGAGTAAAATAATACAATAAATATTCCATGCGAGATCCATAGACTACAGGTGGCCATTCAAATAACAATAGATATACATTTTAAAAATGTTGGTTCTGATTTACACTCATACAAGAAAAGAGAAGGACACACTAGACAATATAAGCATTGAAAGTTGTAGGCACACCAAAATTTAACATGACCACTTCTAAGTTACGAAATCACCTCCATGGTAATTAAACATCCGGCGTGATGATGCTGAGTTTGCAGGTTCAACACCTACACCGGTCAGCTGGACTAAAATGTTGACTTCACGTCCTTGAATTGGGGACGTAAATTACAAGTACGCCCGAAGTAGTGGGTTCGCCTGATAGCGAGTTACACGGATAATAGGGACAACTAATCCACACGCAAACATCAGCCCGGTGCACTAGAAAGTAATAGCACGTGTCCAAAGCGAGCAAACATAAAAAAAAATAATTCAACAACTTCCACGGAAGAGCTAATGTACTTCTGTTTTCGACTAGTGAATTAAAAAGTGCAGTCACTGAACAGGGTATTTTAAGTATCCATACACATGTGAAGTTAAGATCTCCCATTCCCCAGACAATAAGTTTGGATACCAGTTTTCTGAGGCCGGATTGACCATGTGAATACTAAATAATCTCTTCAAGATGGAAATGAACTTACGCTCACCGAGTCGGCAAGTACGCTAACCACCAATCTACTGCAACCCCTAATTTCTATACAAACGTCTATCAGGTTAATAAAATGGCTGAAAGCGAATTCTTTCAATCCATATTTGTTGGTTCAGAATCATTACCTGTAAACATATTTCTAAGTTTCAAATAAATGGTGCCAAAGAAAGCATTTCCCTGTTTCTGAAGATCGAGGCTTCTTAAACATTTTCTTCACTCAAGGAAGCCATTTTTATCAGATGAGAATTCTCATGACCCCTCATTCTGTTATAAAATACATAAATACTAAAACTATACATAATAATGGAATAAAAATACAATCTGAAAATGTACATCGCCAGTTTATTTTACGACACCCCGGCTTTGAGAAGCCTTGGTTTAGAGTGAACAATGGAAGATGGAAAGAACAGAAAGATCAGAAAGAAAAGAACTAGAAGATGATTGCACGGAATTTGTTTTGAAGACGCCATTTACCGGAGATTCTGGGAGTAACCACAGAGACATTTCGTGTGGCGGGTAAATAACTGTAAAGGCTCGAGGATGGGGTGAGGGGGGGGGGGGTCGTAGGGGGTATTGGACAAATACGTGGATGAAACAAATATTTATGGCTAAGACAGAAGACTAACAGCAAACATATACTAGGAGCAAATAACAACAGTAGAATAAGAACTTAATGACTGTGCAGTGTTTGAAAATATTTCCGGTCCAAGTTTTGTATTGACCTATTATGTTGCATGAACTTTACAGAGGGTGAATACAACACCTGGACCGGCAATATTTTCAAACACTGCACAGTTATTTAAAATACACCCTGTAGATAACCTCTTGTTGATATAAAGTGTGGTGAGGGAACATATTTCTTAAGGGATTATATTCAAACAGAAAATACTAGAAGCCGGCAATGGCCAAATTAAATTAAGAGCATACAAGAAAGAAAGGTTTTATTGTATGAATCTATAAAATTATTTTCATCAATAAGAATCAGACAAACAGTTTTATTTGTCCATGTGATGAGAAGAGAGTCATTGGAGAAAATCGTGACGATTGGAAAGATGAAAGGGAAGAGAGGCATGGGAAGTCCTAGTGACATGATACCGGATGGATTGAGACGGTGGCATGGAGGAATATCATCAGCAGAGTTGATCCAGACCGAGAGCTGTGGAGAGACATGAACGCCTGCGTCAGTTGGCAGGGCACTTGATGGTGATGTGCTCAATATGATATGTGTGGCTCCTATGTGAGTCCAGGGACTGGACATATAACCAAGCTCCTTCCCCTTCTTTGTCCCTGCTCTTGTACTCAGGGAACCGTGGTGGCATGGTGGGTTAAGCCCTTCAACGCTAGATCAATGGTACAGGTTCAATGCCCTGTAGTGGGAATTCCTGTTTCCACGTAAGTAAGGATCTGGGGTCGACCCAGCTTCATAGAAAGAGCATCGCGTGGTTTTCTGGAAACTGTCTTGAGAGGAAAAGCAGTAAGGAAGGCAACTGGCCACTTACCTCGTTGCGTCGTGGCCCAGAATTAATGAAGGTGTGGCATCTCAGAACCTAACTATACTATCTGCCATGTGGCCACCTTTCCTAAGACTCAACAATAGGCACACACGAGTGACCAGATACTCACTCACTCACTCACTCACTCACTCACTCACTCACTCACTCACTCACTCACCAACCCACCCACCCACTCACCCACTCACTCACTGACTCACACGCTGACTCACTCACTGACTCACTCACACACTCACACACTGGCTGACTGATCGAGTGACTGACTGAGTGACTGACTGACTGACTGACTAACTGACTGACTGACTGATTGACTGACTAACTGACTGACTGACTGACTGACTGACTCACCCACTCAATCACTGACTCACTGACTCACTCACTGACTGACTCACTGACTGACTCACTGACCCACTCACTCACTGACCCACTCACTCACTGACTGACTGACTGACTGACTAACTGACTGACTGACTGACTCACTCACTCATCCACTCTCTCATGCACTCACTCACTCACTCAATCACTCACTCACCCACTCACTCACTCACTCACTCACTCACTCACTCACTCACTAACTAACTAACTAACTAACTCATTCACTCACTCACTCACTCACTCACTCACTCACTCACTCACTCACTCGCTCACTCACTCACTCACTCACTCAATCACTCACTCACTCACTCACTCACTCACTCACTCACTCACTCACTCACTCTCACTCTCTCTGACTCACACACTCACTCACTCACTCACTCACACACTCACTCACTCACTCACTCACTCACTCACTCTCACTCACTCACTCACTCACTCACTCACTCACTCAAACACTCACTCACTCACTCACTCACTCACTTACCCACCCACCCAGCTTAAATGATTAAATATTAATGCTAGTAAAGAATTAACACTGTATAGTAAAGTTATGTATAGCATAAGTAAAGATGTAACGCTGTATAGTCACGCTGTGCATAACATAAATGTGGATGTAAAACTGTGTGGTTATGATATGCATAACATAAGTAAAGATGTAACACTGTGTAGAAAAGCTGTGCATAAAATAAATATGGATGTAACACTGTCGTTATGAGGTGCATAACATAAGTAAGTAAAGATGTAACACTGTAGTCACGTTGTGCATAACATAAGTAAAGATGTAACACTGTAGTCACGTTGTGCATAATACAAGTAAGTAAAGATGTTTCTCTGTAATCACGCTGTGTATATAATACGTAAAGATGTAACACTGTAATCACGCTGTGAATATAATAAGTAAAGATGTAACACTGTAGTCACGCTATGTATATAATAAGTAAAGATGTAACAATGTAGTCACGCTGTGAATAACATAAGTAAAGATGTACCACTATATTCACGCTGTGTATAACATAAGTATGGATGTAACACTGTAGTTACGCTGTGTATAACATACGTAAAGATGTAACACTGTAGTCACGCTGTGTATAACATAAGTATAGATGTCACACTGTAGTCACGCTATGTATAACATACGTAAAGATGTAACACTGTAGTCTCGCTGTGTATAACATAAGTATGGATGTAACACTGTAGTTGCGCTGTGTATAACATAGGTAAAGATGTAACACTGTAGTTACGCTGTGTATAACATAAGTAAAGATGTAACAGTTTAGTCACGCCATGTATAACATAGGTATAGATGTAACACTGTAGTTACACTGTGTATAACATAAGTATAGATGTAACACTGTAGTCACTCTGTGTATAACATAAGTAAAGAAGTAACACTGTAGTCACGCTGTGTATAACATAAGTAAAGAAGTAACACTGTAGTCACACTGTGTATAACATAAGTAAAGATGTAACACTGTAGCCACGCTGTGTATAACATAAGTATAGATGTAACAGTGTAGTCACGTTGTGTATAACATAAGTATAGATGTAACACTGTAGTCACGCTGTGTATAACCTACGTATGGATGTAACACTGTAGGTACGGTGTGTATAACACAGGTAAAGATATAACACTGTAGTCACGTTGTGTATAATATAAGTATAGATGTGACACTGTAGTCACGCTGTGTATAACATAAGTAAAGATGTAACACTGTAGTCACGCTGTGTATAACATAAGTATAGATGTAACACTGTAGTCACGCTGTGTATAACATACGTAAATATGTAACACTGTAGTCACCCTGTGTATAACATAAGGAAAGATGTAACACTGTAATCACGTTGTGTATAACATAAGTATAGATGTAACAGTGTAGTCACGCCATGCATAACATAGGTATAGATGTAACACTGTAGTCACGCTGTGTATAACCTACGTATGGATGTAACACTCTAGGTACGCTGTGTATAACACAGGTAAAGATATAACACTGTAGTCTCGCTGTGTATAACATAAGTATGGATGTAACACTGTAGTTACGCTGTGTATAACATACGTAAAGATGTAACACTGTAGTCACGCTGTGTATAACATAAGTAAAGATGAAACACTGTAGTCACGCTGTGTATAATACAAGTAAGTAAAGATGTAACACTGTAATCACGCTGTGTATATAATACGTAAAGATGTAACACTGTAATCACGCTGTGAATATAATAAGTAAAGATGTAACACTGTAGTCACGCTGTGTCCATCCATCATGTGCCATGCCGGTAAGCGTGGGCGGTCATGTTCTGCCATCTCACTCTATCAACAGAGTCGTGGATCAGTTCCGTGTTTCTGTCTCGACCATGCCACAAGGCCAAGCCATCCAGATACTTGTTTCTAGGTCTTCCCCTTGGTCTGTTCCCCTCGATCTTACCAGTTGTCACCAAGTTCTCCAAATCATTTCTTCTCATAACATGCCCAAAAAATTGTGACTGTCTACGTCTAATGTTTCTGATCAGTTTACGATCTTCATTTGTTTCTTGAAGGACTTCTTCATAGGTCTTTCTGGCTGTCCATGGTATTCTTTGCATTTTCCTCAGAAACCACATTTCTACAGCCATCAGATGTTTTTCAGCCTGGCTGCTCATTGTCCACGCTTCACATCCATATAAAAGTACAGGTTCTATGTAGCATCTCGACACTCTTTTTCTCGTTTCAATTGACATCTTTTTATTGGTCAGTATGTTTTTCATCTTGCTAAAGGCTACTTTTGCCATGGCGATTCTTGTTCTAATCTCTTCAAGGCATCTCCCATCAGATGTTATTACTGTTCCGAGATAATTGTACCTATTCACTTGTTGAAGAATATTCCCATTTACTTGTATATTACACTGTGGTATTTCGTTCTTCCTAGTGACGACCATAATCTGTGTCTTTTTACAATTTAATTCTAACCCTTGCTGTTCACTGTGTGTAACAACCGCATCTACTAAATTTTGCAGGTCCTGTTCATTGTCTGCAATCAAGACTGTATCATCTGCATATCTAATGTTATTGATGCATCGTCCCCCAATGTTGATTCCTTCCATATTTTCAATATTTCTGAAAATATTTTCACTGTACAGGGAAAACAGATCTGGAGACATTACACATCCCTGTCTCACACCTCTCACACGCTGTGTATATAATAAGTAAAGATGTAACACTGTAGTCACGCTGTGTATAACATAAGTAAAGATGTACCACTGTATTCACGCTGTGTATAACATAAGTATGGATGTAACACTGTAGTTACGCTGTGTATAACATACGTAAAGATGTAACACTGTATTCACGCGGTGTATAACTTAAGTAAAGATGTAACACTGTAGTCACGCTGTGTATAACATATGTATAGATGTCACACTGTAGTCACGCTATGTATAACATACGTAAAGATGTAACACTGTAGTCTCGCTGTGTATAACATAAGTATGGATGTAACACTGTAGTTGCGCTGTGTATAACACACGTAAAGATGTAACAGTGTAGTCACGCTGTGTATAACATAAGTAAAGATGTAACACTGTAGTCACGCTGTGTATAACATAAGTATAGATGTAACAGTGTAGTCACGATGTGAATAACATAGATAAAAATGTAACACTTTAGTCACGCTGTGTATAACATAAGTATAGATGTAACACTGTAGTTACGCTGTGTATAACATAGGTAAAGATGTAACACTGTAGTTACGCTGTGTATAACATAAGTAAAGATGTAACAGTGTAGTCACGCCATGTATAACATAGGTATAGATGTAACACTGTAGTTACACTGTGTATAACATAAGTATAGATGTAACACTGTACTCACGCTGTGTATAACATAAGTAAAGAAGTAACACTGTAGTCACGCTGTGTATAACATAAGTATAGATATAACAGTGTAGTCACGCTGTGTATAACATAAGTATAGATGTAACACTGTAGTCACGCTGTGTATAACCTACGTATGGATGTAACACTGTAGGTACGCTGTGTATAACACAGGTAAAGATATAACACTGTAGTCACGTTGTGTATAACATAAGTATAGATGTAATACTGTAGTCACGCTGTGTATGACATAAGTAAAGATGTAACACTGTAGCCACGCTGTGTATAACATAAGTATAGATGTCACACTGTAGTCACGCTATGTATAACATACGTAAAGATGTAACACTGTAGTCTCGCTGTGTATAACATAAGTATGGATGTAACACTGTAGTTACGCTGTGTATAACATACGTAAAGATGCAACACTGTAGTCACGCTGTGTATAACACAAGTAAAGATGTAACACTGTAGTCACGCTGTGTATAACATAAGTATAGATGTAACAGTGTAGTCACGATGTGAATAACATAGGTAAAAATGTAACACGTTAGTCACGCTGTGTATAACATAAGTATAGATGTAACACTGTTGTTACGCTGTGTATAACATAGGTAAAGATGTAACACTGTAGTTACGCTGTGTATAACATAAGTAAAGATGTAACAGTGTAGTCACGCCATGTATAACATAGGTATAGATGTAACACTGTAGTCACGCTGTGTATAACCTATGTATGGATGTAACACTGTAGGTACGCTGTGTATAACGCAGGTAAAGATATAACACTGTAGTCACGTTGTGTATAATATAAGTATAGATGTAACACTGTTGTTACGCTGTGTATAACATAGGTAAAGATGTAACACTGTAGTTACGCTGTGTATAACATAAGTAAAGATATAACAGTGTAGTCACGCTGTGTATAACATAAGTAAAGATGTAACACTGTAGTCACGCTGTGTATAACATAAGTATAGATGTAACACTGTAGTCACACTGTGTATAACATAGGTAAAGATATAACACTGTATTCACGCTGTGTATAAAACAACCAACGGACCCTTTTACATGCATTAAGGTGAATCGGGCATACAGTGGTAGAACAATATATTGTTTATAGACCAACCGGCAATCGGAAAATGATGTAGTGAACATAACACTGATCGCCTTTTTTTTAAAAATTCGCATATCCTTTACAGGACATCGCTATCAACACCAGCATCTTTCAGCTGTCTGTTGATCTCTTGGCAAGATTACGCTCAGTAGTTTGCCATTGCTTTCTGAGCGGCCAGCTCAGTTATCCCGCAAGTCACCAGCGGGGGACGAACCGCTCCCAGTTCTCGCCCCCTACGAGACTCTACGAGACTCTCCGGGATTACGGAGAAAGTGGTGTTACCCCTCGGCCAGAGAGACCGGCGGTCGCCTTTACTCCCCATTAATATTTAAGCTATCCATGTTAGACCTGGTTGACCTGGAATCACGGGTCAATTTATCAAAACTGGCCTGTAGGCAAGCGTCTAGGCGGCATGCCATCACAATTCCCTCTATGCCACCAGCCACGACTGTCTAGTGACAACAGAGTTCTGTGAGGTCGCAGTGCTAACAAGTCCTGTTTGTAGCAAAAGGATACGATTTGAAATAACAGGAAATCAATAGTTTTGGGTCTGTGGACTCGTCAAAGGGGCAGCGAGGAGAGTAGGATTTCACTCAAGATGTGAATCGATTCTGAAGAGTTTAATGGTGCATTCTTGTAGCTTCTGAATTGCTCACTATGAAGTGGCACAACTTGAATTAATGAAGCCCTGGTTGTACAGTTTTCGTTGGGTGTCGGTAAACATGACTATTCTATTCTTATATATGTGGGCAGTTAGCACGGGATGGTAGGGAATGATGCACGCGTCACATGCAAGTATTATAGTGTGCGTATTTTACAAAAGCAATAGTAACAGTGCCTGCGATTAGAGCAACAGCAGCAATAGCAATAGTAGTAATCGTGTCAAATGTAGTTTACTACTACTATTACTACCACTACTACTACTACTACTACTACTACTACTACTACTACTACTACTACTACTACTACTACTACTACTACTACTACTACTACTACTACTACTACTACTACTACTACTAATACTACTACTACTACTACTACAACTACTACTACTACTGCTACTGCTACTGCTGCTGCTACTACTACTACTACTACTACTACTGCTGCTGCTACAACTGCTGCTGCTGCTACTACTACTACTACTACTACTACTACTACTACTACTGCTGCAGCTACTGCTGCTGCTGCTGCTACTACTACTACTACCATTACTACTACTACTACTACTACTACTACTACTACTACTACTACTACTACTACTACTACTACTACTACTACTACTACTACTACTACTACTACTACTATTATTACTAATTCTATTCGTAGTTGTTGTCATCTTAGTATTAGCAGTAGTAGTAGTAGTAACAGTGGTGGTGGTAGTAGTAGTAGTAATAGCAATAGTGATAGTTGTAGTAATAATAACAATAATAGTAGTGATAGTAGTAGTGGTAGTAGTAGTAATAGTAGTATTAGTAGTAGCAGCAGCAACAGCAACGAGAAAAAGAGCGTTGAACTGCTAGATAGAACCTATGCTTTTGCATGGATGTGAAGTATGAACTGATACTGTGGAAATATGATTTCTGAGAAAAATGCAAAGAACCACGGACAGAAAGAAAAACCAATGACAAAGTCCTTTAAAAAGAAAAAAAAAACTAAAAAAAAAAAATCGTAAACTGATTAGAGAAATTATACGTAGACATTCACACTTTCTTTGTCACATTATGAGAAGAATACATTGGAGAACTTGGTGACAATTAGCAAGACTGAGGGGAAGAGAACAAGGGGACACCTGGATGGCTTGGTCATGTGGCATGGTCAAGACAAGAACACTGAGTTGATTCACGACGTTGATGATCGTGTGAGATGGCGACACATGACAGCCAACGCTTATCGGCATGGCACATGATGATGATGACATAGCATCGGGTTCGTTGTGTCAAAAAACTCGAACGGCAATCCAGCATACGTGAAAGCTGATTTACCAATTAAATCGTGCTTAAAGAATTTAGATGTGTTGTTTTCAGTGGCACCACATCTTTAAGCTAGCGTGTCGAGGAAATGGCACATAAGTAAAAACTGTTTCTAGGAACCTCCACAAACGAAAGACACTTAACATTATTTGTTGTTGTTTTATTCGCTTGAGTTGAACGCAAACATAGTCGTAGCACGTACTACTAATTCTAATGCACTGGACTGGGTTTTCGTGTGGATAAGCTTTCCCTATTATCAGTGTTCCTCGTCATCAGGCGAACTCACACCGACTTCTGAGGTAGTACACAATGTAATCTTAACTGATAATGAAACACAACTAGGAAGGGGGAGAATATGAAATTGGGGGGTCAATGGTTCAACAGGGCGATCACAGTTATCTTCATATTCTATACAATCATCATCATCATCATCATCATCATCATCATCATCATCATCATCATCATCATCATCATCATCATTTGCCCTGACCACAGGCGTAGGCGATCACGCCTCTCCACAGATCTAAGTTCTTGGTGTTCCAGACCAACTCAGCTGATGATTTCCCTCCATGTTTCCGACTGAGTTCACCCAGTATCATTTCTCTCTGCCTGCCTCTGCCTCCCCCCCCCCCCACAAGTCTATCCTGTTGTTACGATGTTGTCCAATGCTTCTATTCTCATTATATAACCAAAAAAACTCCGCTTATCTCTTTCTTGTAGTGGTATTCACTTTTCTACTTTCATCTGCCTCCTCCGTGTAATCTTTGTTAGTTACTCTAGCAATTCATGGTTTCTGCTGGTTAGTCTGAGAAATCACATGTCTATTGCGTCCTAGTTCTGCTAATTTGCACATTTACACATCATTATTCACTGTCATACACCAAAACAGGTTCTATATAACATTTCAGTACTCATCATTCTTACATTCAGTGATAGTGACCTTTTCTGCACTTAATCTCTATCTGATGTTATGATTACTCCACGGTATTTACATTGATCAACTTTGTTAAGCATTTTCTCTTCTGTTGTTGTATCACATGTTAGTGTTATCTTTTTCTTTTATATAACAATTGTGTAGAAAAAACTTAACATATCATAGATACAAACACAAGCAATACTTACAATCACAAATCATACATACAAACACGAGTCATTTTTACAAATACACAAGGTGTATATAAAATTAAATCTCATACATACAAACAGATGTCGCATGTACAAACAAGAGTCGAATGTACATTTAAAGAACGCCAACGCAAGGCGGCCTGCTGTCAAATAGCAGCTGTGTTTCGAACGCGGTATGCGGGATTACGAATTGCGTTCGTTATCCTTTCTCCACAGAGTCAGTAAGCACACGTCATACATAAAAATACAAGCCTTATATACACACGCAAGCTATACACACACACGCAAGCTATACATACACACGCAAGCCATACAAACACACGCAAGCTATACATACACACGCAGGTTATACATACACACTCAAGCTATACATACGCACGCAAGCTATACATACACTCGCTAGCTATACATACACACGCAAGCTATACATACACACACAAGCTATACATATACACGCAAGCTATACATACGCACGCAAGCTATACATACACTCGCTAGCTATACATACACACGCAAGCTATACATACACACGCAAGCTACACACACACACAAATCATACGTTCAAACAAACGTATTATATTATGAATCAGATAAATCATGAAAGCCACAGCAGCGGGTAGATGAGCTAACGTTCTACCGCAGACACGTTCGCAAGTATGTAATAGGACATTGCTAGCTAAAATCATTCTAGGAAAGCCATTTTTCAAACACTTCAAATTGTCTGTTTCCTGATGTTTACCTGTCATAGGGCACTTCTCTTTCATTCATCATCATCATCATCATCATCATCATCATCATCATCATCATCATTATAAAATTGCTTGTCCTGTGCGCAGCTGGTGTCTAAGCGGTAGCATTTAAATGCTAGTCAGATAAGTAGTTTCTATTTCCCAACACTAGAATCACACTCTGCAAACACCATCAACATGCATTATAATAATTAGGGTCTCAATATTTGAACAGCCTGCGTGCCCAGTTTTGAGACTATAAACACTCGTGTATTATTTCGCGAGCATAGAAGTAGAAGAAAGAAGCAGAGACTTGAGGACGCACTAGACAACATAAAAGTTGAAAGCTATAGTTACCGACCGGGATTCGAACCTGCCACTTCAAAATGACGACAGCGTTTCACTGCAAGTGCATGTTACGTGACCAGCTCGATTATGGGAGCAGCGATAACACAGAGTCCATCACATGTGCCTGTCTGCCCGGCATTTACGTCCTCTGACCTCCGTCAAGGCAGATTTCAAAACAAATGACCTATAGTCTCAGGTCGACCCAGTCTAAACTGTAAGTAAGTAAAGGACCTTTTTCCCGCCTTAAGGTGCATCGTGAATATGGCGATAGACCCATATTTGTATAAACCAATCGGCACTCGGTTGGTGATGAGGTTAGTACCATACTGCCCTGAACTGGGTATCAGGATATATCAGGAGAAGCGAAGGCCGTCAGCGTGATAATGACCACACAATACATCGATTCACAATAATTCAGCAATTAATTCAGGAAAATTCTCGCCCGGGTGATGTGATTATCTACACAGATGGGTCGGTGTTGAGAGGTAGGAGAAGTGCTTGGGGGTTCTTGGCAAAAACTAATGGTCGGCGTTTGGTGCAGGAGAGCCTGGCGTATGATGACACTACATCTA
Organism: Cepaea nemoralis; assembly: GCA_014155875.1. NCBI lineage: Eukaryota > Metazoa > Mollusca > Gastropoda > Stylommatophora > Helicidae > Cepaea > Cepaea nemoralis. The sequence goes on from JACEFZ010021328.1 coordinate 100,834, forward strand.
GCTTAAGAATGGAGGTGGAGGCGGTCAGTGCAGCTTTCCGCTGGATAGAAAACACGATACATACACATATTGTGATTGTAACTGACTCAGAAAGCATGCTGAGAAGGGTGAGAACAGGCAAGCTTCGTGCAGAGTGGCTTGCTTCGCTTCGGAGGTCACAGGTAGCGAGCATCACCTGGATCTTTTTTCCTGGGCATGCCGGTGTGCGGGGGAATGAACAGGCGGACAGATTGGCTGGCTCGGCAGAACTTGGTGGAGTATTGATGCATGACAAGGCAGATGTGGTTGCGACCTTGTGGGAGCACGTGTACGCCTCGGAGGAGCAAATGGATCACCATAGTCTGGTTAGAATGAGGCAGCGAGGAGTGACGAAAGGATCTGGCTCAGGAGATTGCTACTGGAACTATTAGTGTTGGAACTCTTCGCTGGTTGCTGAGGATGGAGACGGAGCGCTTATGGGAATGTCCCGAATGCTGTGATGTCGGTTCCTAGATCAATCAATCAATCAATCAATCAATACATCGAGTGCTCCACGGGGGTGTTTACATTCTTGTTACTGCGCCGATTGCTGAAGACTAACGGCATATAGGTATGCAAGGTATGCTACAAGAACTCCTAGACGTTAGAGCTGCGTTTGGAAGAAGAAAGGGCAGACTGATTCCAATATAGGTACGCAAGCGCACTAATCACTGTTCTACAAGAACTCCTAAATGTTAGAACTGCCACCTTGGAAGAAGAAAGAATAGACCGATTCCAGTATAGGTACGTAAGTGCACTAATCACTATGCTACAAGAACTCCTAGACGTTAGAGCTGCCATTTTGGAAGAAGAAAGGGCAGACACCGAGTGATACGAACACTATTCTCGGTCATATTTTGTGTATTTATTCTGACTTCTGTTGAAGCTCGGCAGCAGTAAACTCCTTTTATCGATAATGTTTTACTGCGTGCTGGCAATGCAGCTTCCGAGACATGTCTCGCCAATAATGGCTGTCGTCTGCCGCCCGCCTAAGTGCTGCGTATATCTCATCTGATTCGTTTTCCAAACCTGCTCTTTGTTTCCTTCTACATTAGGAAAAAATATTGTTATTTGTCAGAAAAAATATTCTTACGTTGATTTACACGCACGCATGCACGCAGGCGCACCCACACACATTCACACACACACACACACACACACACACACACACACACACACACACACACACACACACACACACACACACACACACACACACACAGAGACACACACACACGCACGCACGCACCCACCCACCCACCCACACAAACACACACAGTCACACCACACACAAACACACATACATATATATATATATATATATATATATATATATATATATATATATATATATATATATATATATATATATATATATATATATATAAATGGGGTCATAAAGACTAGTTTAATTGCTTTGTTGGTTTCACTGAGCAGTTTCTCATTTAGCTTGAACAACTATTTACCGTACCTGTACAGACAGATGCCGCTATGAAGGATCAATCAAATTAGGAAACCCATTTATCTTATTCCATCACAAGACACGCGCCACATGTTGCTGATGCAGTTATGAGTAATGCACATCCAATAACTGGCCAAGTGATGTATTTAAATAGTCATAACACTTATGAACAAGTTATTTACAAATCTAACATCAGCTTTTGCTTGTCAGTTAATCCAAAGCAACACTGGGTATCCTGGAAACACAGTGTTTGTAAAACTAATAAAGAACAAGTGAAGTTTATTCTTTTGGATAACATGAAACAGATTTGACAACTTTAAATACACCATTTGAGCGGTTATTGGACGTGTATTACATAACTGGATCAACAATAAGTGGCTCACATCTTGTGATGTAATGAGCTAAATAAGAGTTTTAATTTGATTGCTACCGGATAGATGTATACACATGTGGCATCTTTAACGTATTATTCTTCCGATTCCTATCCATTTGTTGTTACCTTCCTTGAACACACGCTGTAAAACATTCTGAAGCTGATTAAGTTGACGTTCTTTGGCTCAGAGATTGAACATTACTCACTAAACTTTTCATTACGTTTATGTGTTTGTTATGCAATCTGTTTATGCCAATTACCTACCTCTCATATGCTTACAATGAGACTTATTTAATGTGGTAGTTTTTCTCCACATGTATCTATTTTTAAGCAAATAAAAAGTGATTCCCGTAATATGCGTGTAGAGAGTACCAGGGATACGTTTAAGTTAAAGGTGATGGTAGTACCATGACAGAAACTACGGTAGCGTTGGAGGTTTTAGCACTTTACATATGCTAGTTTAGCGACATATTGAAGCAGGTAGACTAGTTGCGATCCTTGCCACCTTTCCGCTGTAGAACATTTTTCAGTGCTGAACCTCTCATATGAGTAGTTTATACTCCCCCATCATCTCAGTGCTGAACTATACTCTCTTTCTTTACAGTGCTGAACCTCTCACAGTGTATACCCCTCCATCATCTCAGCGCTGAACCTCTCATAATTTACACCCCTCAGTCGTGTCAATACTGAACTTCTTATAGTTTATAGCCCCCCCCCCCCCCCCCCCCCCCAAATCATCTCAGTACTGAACCTCTCATAGTTTACACCCGTCCATCATCTAAGTGATAAACCTCTCAAAGTTTATACACTTCCATAACCCTCAGTGATGAACCTCTTATAGTTTATACCCCTCCATCAACTCAGTGCTGAACCTCTCATGGTTTATAATCCTCCGTCATCGCAACGCTAAACCTCTCATAGTTTATACACCTCTATCATCTTAATGCTTAACCTCTTATAGTTTATACTCCTCCATCGTCTCAGTGTTGAACCTCTCAGTTTTAACGCCTCTGACATTTCAGTGCTGAGCCTCTCATAGTTGTAACGCCGCTGACATTGCAGTGTTGAACCTCTCATAGTTTTAACGCTTCTGACATTATAGTGTTGAACCTCACATAGTTTTAACGTTTCTGACATTTCAGTGCTGAACCTCTCATAGTTTTAACGCTTCTGACATTTCAGTGCTGAACCTCTCATAGTTTTAACGCTTCTGACATTATAGTGTTGACCCTCTCATAGTTTTAACGCTTCTGACATTTCAGCGTTGACCCTCTCATAGTTTTAACGCTTCTGACATTTCAGTGTTGACCCTCTCATAGTTTTAACGCTTCTGACATTTCAGCGTTGACCCTCTCATAGTTTTAACGCTTTTGACATTTCAGTGGTGAACCTCTCATAGTTTTAACGATTTTGACATTTCAGTGCTGAACCTCTCATAGTTTTAACGCTTTTGACATTTCAATGGTGAACCTCTCATAGTTTTAACGCTTTTGACATTTCATTGCTGAACCTCTCATAGTTTTAACGCTTTTGACATTTCAGTGGTGAACCTCTCATAGTTTTAACGCCGCTGACATTTCAGTGTTGAACCTCCCATAGTGTCCGTTGGTCAATAAGAGTATGGGCCTAGCACCATAAGACCAATGCGCCACAATGGGGGTAAAAGGGTCTGGTACTGACACCAGTGGCCGTCTGCGGGGGTAAACGACTGCAAGCCGGTCACTTCATGTCTCGCGGCCGTATGTTTATATATGTTATCGGCATCAAGTAATTTGCCGACTGGCGTAAGCGATCATGCTTCTCCGCGAATTGTGATCTACGGCGGCATGGATCAGTTGATGTGTTGACTCCCTCCCGTGCCATGATTGATGGCTATATATGTTAAACACTGACTATGTTACACTGCTATATGCAATTAACATATTCATCACCTATGAGTGCTATGTGTTAGCATAATATTTTGTTACAAAGGCAGCTGCTGTTTCATTATCTTGACGACTGTTCTTGTGCCTAGTCATTCACTTCGTGCGTGCTCTAATCTCATTTCTCGCATATGTATCCAACCAGTCTTGGGCACTGAATGCGTGCAGCTGATGTATTTGTTAAACTCAGACATTTTCTGTACACATGTAAACAGCTATGTGCGTCTTCAGAGTGATTATCCATTATGTGGCTGTTGTTAAACTGGGTCTTCTTCTCTAGTACCGGTTTACTATTGTGTTACCCATTTTGAGATACGAGTACATGTCATGGAGGTACCCCGATGCCAGAGAGTCGCGGTAGCGCGCGTGACTCTCATGCTTGCCTGTCCGCCCAATGGTCATGTGTTCGAATCAACGCGAGGTGACGGGATTGTGTCCAGTAACCTGGGCTCTCAGGTGTACCAGCTTTAAATGAGTACCATGAAATAATACGGGAAGTAAAGACAGCTGGTGTAATAGTGATCACATATGAGAGTAGCACCACATCTTCTGTACGCCTCAAGGCATGAACAGTGGTTCCGTGACATGGTTTTACTTAAACCGTGGCTCTAGGCCTGACCTGACCAGATGAGCTTGACCTGTCTACTTATATAAAGTACATCATCATCATGTGCCTTGCCAACACATGGGGAGGAGGATCATGGTTGACCAGCTCACAGTCACCAGGCTCTAGGATCAGGCCTCCTTACCGCTCTCCATGACATGATTTGGTAAAGCATCTAGGCATCTATATCTTTGTCTTCCTCTAGTGGTCTTGTGGTCAACTTTGCCAACAAACTAAGGTTTCAAACTGATGTTGCACCTCTAATCTTGACTGTCTGCATTTAATTTCTCACAGAAATCAGTAAATTTTCCTTAACCCCTTGAAGGACTGTCAGTTTTGTTTGATTATGGATCCTTATGAAAGTTAACAGTTCCAATACGATTCTTCTTTATTGTCATTTAACAAGGAGTCGCGACAATATAGTGACTTGTTTATTCTCCTGCAGGTTCAAACGTACTGCCTTTAAATCTATTTGGTTTTGAGGGTTATTCACACCTACCACCCCAAGGCCACCCCAGCGTCATGAAATATACTTTTCTCGAAGATAAGGTTGGCATTGTGGTGCTGCCCACATCGTCCTCCAGGAGTTGCCCTTTGATCAACAAAGATCGGCATACCATCGTTTACACTGTATGCTGCCGTGGCATAGACATCCCGTTTTTAAGTTATTTTAGTTATCTTGATGTATCTGTTTCTCTTTTTCTTTATCGTTCTTGTTGTCACCTTCAATCTATGAACTTCATTTAGATATCCAGTTTTGTAATCTCTTATTCTCTCTCTCTCTCTCTCTCTCTCTCTCTCTCTCTCTCTCTCTCTCTCTCTCTCTCTCTCTCTCTCTCTCTCTCTCTCTCTCTCTCTCTCTCTCTCGTATTTTAAAAGTCAGATTACATTTGGCTGAGCAATTTAAAAATAAGACGGCACACACACATAACCGATCGCAATAAGAACTGTGTAGGTTTTACTTCTAGTGATTTGTGATCTATTTTAATGCATCCGGGTTTGTGTTCTCATCTGAAAACTGCTTTCTGGAATTTCCTCGTCTTACGGCCAGCAGCAGATCACACGGAGTGCGTCAGCTTCTAGCCGATCGATCAAACCGTATTTATATCCATGGGATTTCGCGCTGTCGGTATACTTCGGGAGACTGTGGACGAGTTTCAGAATGTCCGTCTCACACGTTTTATGAAGCGTGATCTATTATTCTTCATTAGGGCAACGGGATATTTGCATAAAATGTAAAAAAGTAAAGAATCATTTTGCGTGTCTTTGAGTATAGTGTGTACATGGTGATAGCTGCATATCTATATAAACCAATCACCACCCGACGGGTGATATGATCAATATCAAGCAGGCTATCTTTATTTCCTAGAACCCTGATAGGTTCCTATTTTAGGCTGGATCAACTGGAAGCTCTAGCCAATGTCAAATCAAATCCCATGTTCCTTGGGGATTCCAACACATGTCCACCGGGCGGGAAGGCAAGCACTCTAGCCAGCACGCCAAGGCGCCTCCTGGGTATTTGTATGTCGTATGTTAAATACTGCATTCTATCAAATGAATAACATTGTATGCACTAAACCCTTGTCATTGGACGTGAGATCAAGAATTCTTCTATGTTACATAGAACCAGATTTAACAAATGGCTGCGAATACTTGACAATTAGTAAACAGGCGAAAACACCCATAGACGCCTTGGAGATGTGGTTTTACAGAATAATGCATACAAATTCATTGGACAATCAAAATGAGCAAACTGCACATTTTGAGGTAATCTGAGTTGCAAAGACAACTTAATACAAACATCAGAAAAAGCAGCCATAATTATTTTGGCCACATTATAAGAAAACAAAATGAAACATGTTATGACAATCGGAAAGATTTGTGGAAAGAGAGATAGAGGAAGAAAGCGAGGGAAAATTCTTGACAGTCTTGTGTCATGGCACGGAAAAGATTCAATACAAGAAATTATCCATGCAGTTGGAGATCGCAATTTCTGGAGAAGTATGATTGCCCACGACAGCTGGCAAGGCACTTGATGACGATGGTGCTAAATAACAGTTATAGCCTCTAAACCAGGCGTCTGCAGCCTATTTGTAGTGTTGTGCAGAAATAATGTCGTAAAGTCATTCAGAGCGCAAGCCTTGGTCAGTCAATATCTAATCCACTTTTCCCCCACTAGCATATATCCACTTTTTGCCTTTTTTATGATTTATTTTAACGACACCATATTACTTAATAATAATACTAACAATTGTGCTATGGTCTCCTATGGACTATATTGGCATGGGACAGCCGATAGAACGATAGCTTTGTGATCGGTAGAGAGGAGGAAGATGGCACGGAAATAAAACTTTGTCAAGGTCCACATTGTTGCTCCATACTCACTCATATCGCACATTATAAACTAAAATATCTAACAACTTGCGCTGTGAAGAGATGTAACAACAAGAATGGCTTTGACATAATTATATGCTTCTATTTAATTAAAGATTCAATGTTTTATAAGATCGTAAACGGTACTTCAGTTCTCATAAGGTGCTATTGAAAATAGTTCCACGAGCCGAACTTGACACGTAGGTTGCCGAAACCTGCTCTAAACTATGTAATGATTGCTTGGACAGCGATCTTTTAATTCTACATCCGGAAACAAACATCATGCCGGCAGACATCATGTGTACAATTATCATAAATATACTTTTACAGTATAATTGTTTGTATATTTCTATAGGTGTGTTATAGTCATTTGTCACGTTTCTAATATATTGGTATGTTATCAGCATTGCGTATATTATATCTATGTTCCTGTTTTCTCGTATCTCCCTCTGGAGTATAGGCCTTCTACCATTTCACGTCAAGCCCTTCTTGTCCCATATTTTACATAGTTCCTGGCCTATCTGTCTTCATTTACACATCTCTGTTTGTATTCGCTTCCTAGTGTGAATGTTGGCCTTCATATCATGCAGGACTACACCCCCCCCCCTTTTCACACACACACACACACACACACACACTCACACACACACACACACACACACTAACACACGCGACTGCTATTTCATGTCGTTCCTTGTTTATCTGTGTTCATTCACTCATCTCTGTTTTGTATTTCCTTTCTCGTGCGTATCGTTGCCTTCATATCATACAAGACACCCCCCGCCCCCCCCCCCCCCCCCACACACACATACACACACACACACACACACACAGAGACACACACACAGGACTGCCAAAGTAACTAACAACGTTTGCCTGTAACCGGTTAACGAAAGTGGAACATTGCACGCAACCGCAAGAAGGCGACGAACAGCATTCCCTGGTCACATGATGAGATGAGATTCACCGGATAACATGGAGACGATTGGAGATGTCAGCGCTGGAAGAGGCTGAGCCTGTCCCAGAGAAATGAGGCTGAAACAGTCTAAGATGGTAGCATGGGGAAATAACATTAGAACTGATCCAGGGCATAAAGGGACGAGATCCAGGGAGAGACATGAATGCCAATACCATTTGACAAGACACATGGTTATGTTTGTGTGTGTGTGTGTTTGTGTGTGTTTGTATGTATGTGTGTGTGTTCGTGTGTATGTGCGTGTGTTTGTGTTTGTGTGTGTGTGCGCGCGCGCGCGTGTGTGTGTGTGTGTGGCAAAATTGAAACAACTGGGTTGTTTGTCGAACGAACAACAGTATATCATTGTCTGGAGAGAATAATGCGAGAGGAAGTAGCCATAGGATCTGGCCGACACTCAGTACTCGAGCAACACCCAAATGGACACATAATCAGACTGCAACAGTTACCACTAGTAATGAGACTCTTCGCTGGCTGATGAAGATGAGGACGGAGCACGTATGGGCAACACCCAAATGGACACATAATCAGACTGCAACAGTTACCACTAGTAATGAGACTCTTCGCTGGCTGATGAAGATGAGGACGGAGCACGTATGGGGATGTCCCTAGTGCTCTGATGTCGGTACTCGAATCAACTTAACGCGACTCGAGCAACAGTATAAAGGAATAATCGTTTGATTCTAGCTACGGTAAAGTGAAACTAGACAGTAAGCATTTACATAACAAGCAAAAGAAACGTTTGAATACCTGTAGAGATAATAATGAGATATCAACGCCAGGAACATGTTGCTCATTATATACCTGCGCTGTAAGGAATTGTCAAGGCTTCGGATTGGGTTATCTGTCCTCTATCAGGAACAGTCATGCACGAACAGTTATAGAACACATGATAAAAACTCGAGCAGAAGATTTGGTAGAGTGTTTCAGATCAGATATGAGACATCCCTTAAATTAACATGGGGTTTACACCTGTTTCTGATGGTTCAGTTTCTAGACACAAAGATGGAGTGTCAGCGAGCTTCTTAACTCTTATTGGTAAAAGTTAGTTGAATGTTCTTTACATGACTTTACGCTTGGTAGTTTGCCATTGTTTTCTGAACGTACATACCATTGTGAAAATCAACGCAAAGCTGTCTTCTTCAAAATCGTATGCAGCTGACTTTCAACACGGTATAACAGGATCGTGAAACTGCGTTTCCTACCACTACATCACAGACGCCAACAACTCTTAGTGGTTAACAAAATATATACAACGACAATTACTGCCTATATACCTTGCAGTGTATAACAAAAAAAAGGGGGGGGGGGTGTCTTGTTCCAGGCTATTGCAGTCGCCGCGAACTGGTAATGTTAGGGTTGTCCTTCCACTTCCTACATACAAATATCCATAAAATTACCGAGGATTTGACTCCGAGTTTCCGGAATGGGAGTCTGACATCCCGGTAACGGTAATTTGAAATTCATTACCTTCGATCTTCTTAAAATTGAAAATACCACCACTTGTCGACACACAAATTACCAGAAGTGACTTGTAGAGATACTGGAATAAAATATGACACACGGAGAAGAGACTTGCAGAAATACTGGGAAATAATACATATGTTTAATTTAATCTGGACTTATAGAGTCGCAAGTACTAGAACCATTACATTCCCACTACTAGAGCCATTTTATACCAACGACTGGAACCATTATATATCAACTTATGGAACCATCTTACACAATCGCCAGAGTCGTGGATCAGCTCTGTGTTCTTGTGTCGACCATGCCACGTGATCAAGCCATCGAGTTATTTACTTCTCTGACTTCCCCTTTGTTCTTTTCTCCTCAGTCTTGCCAATTGTCACCAAGCTCTCCACTTTATTTCTTCTCATAACGTGCTCTAAAAAAATTGACTGTCTGCGTATAATTTCCCCAATCAGTTTACTGTTTTCATTAGCTTCTTGTAGGAATTGCTAATTGGGTTCTTTGTCTGTCCATGGTATTCTTTGCATTTTCCTCAGAAACCACATTTCCACTGCCATTAGATGTTGTTCAGCTGCTCATTGTCCACGTTTGACATCCTTACAAAAGTACAAGCTCAATGTAACATTTCAACAATCATTTTCTCGTTGCAATTGGCATCTTTGTATTGGTTAGTATGTTTTCCATCTTGTAAAAGGCCATAACGTGTCTGCCAGAAGATCGCCTTACCTCTCGTGGAGAAACGTCTCGTCGACTTCATAAACTACACGAGGAAATAGGCTAAATTGTATCTGCGTGTTGTTGCGAGCTTGCGTGCAGAGTCATTGACAAAAACTGGGCACAAAACATGGCAGTTTTTCTGATACATTTGTATAGCTTAATGATTTGTAAAGTCCCAGGTAACGCACTTTAAGTTGAAGAATAAAATAGAAGCACTTAAGCGTAAATTAAAACATTCGCACGCACAGGTGAGTCTTTATTAAATATTTGAATAATGAAGACACAAACAATATATTGCACAGTTTAGTGCCTGGCATGAGTCACTGCATCTCGTCAGGTGCACACTGCAGGGGAAAAAGTTCAACATATAATGACGCAGGTAGCGTATTGACGCCTTTCAACCGAAATAAACAAATCACAGTGTTTTATGTTTCAATGTCATTATGGTAGTTTTACAGGGTGTATTTTTAATGATTGTGCAGTGTTTGGAAATAATGCAGGTCCAAATATTTTATTTACCTATTATGTTGCATGAACTTTACAGAGGGTGAATACAGCACTTGGACCTGCACTATTTTAAAACATTGCACAGTCATTAAAATCACACCCTATAAATAGACGTTCATGGGTTTATGTGAAGCCACAGCCCTTCAATATCCTTGGTGTATTCCGCTTTCCTCTGCAGCCAGTGCGATTCTAATGATTGGTGTGTGTGTAACTGTGTTTTTAAGTGATTTGATATATTAGGAAACATTTATTATGTATCCCAATGTGTGGATGGGTGATTGGATGTGATAGTCTCTTTAAAACTCAGCAGGTAAAACATAGTGGTAAAGGAGGGGTGGCAAAGTCAATAATCATGAGACATCCAATCACTCATTAACTCGTGGGGATCTTAACCAACGTTTTCTCAAACAATCAATCGTTTGTTGACAGTTTTTGTGTGTGCATATCCTTTACAGGACATCACTGTCAACACCAGCATCTTTCAGCAGTATGTGATTTCTTGGCAAGATTACGCTCAGTAGTTTGCCATTGCTTTCTGAGCGGCCGGCTCACATACCCCGTAAATTACCGATGCGATTCGAACCACTGCTGATTCTCACCGTCATCACGTTACAGACGAGAGTATACGAGATTACTGAGAAAAGTCATAACCTCTAAGCCACGAAGCCGGCTTATTGACAGTGGCGATCTCAAATAATCTTTTCTTCACACATTCAGCCACCTATTCAAAACTTAACATATCATTTATTCATAGAAATAGGACTGGTGTAACCTTTGCCCCACACACCCAGTCACAAATTCACATGCGGCGATCTAAAATAATCTTTTCTTCAGACAGCCAGTCACTCATTTACTCGTGGAGATTCAGAATAACCTTTAGTCACACATCCAATATTTCATTACTCGTGAAGGTAGGCAATAACCATTCAGTCACTCATTCAGACGGTGAGGGATTGAATAACCTGTACTTACACGTCCAATCACTCCTTCTGACGGTGAGGGATTGAATAATCTGTACTTACACATCCAATCACTCCTTCTGAGGTGAGGTATTGATTAACCTGTACTTACACATCCAGTCACTCCTTATGACGGTGAGATATTGAATAAGGTGTACTTACACATTCAATCACTCATTACTCGTGGCGATATGCAATATTCAATCAATCACTCCTTCAGAAGTGAAAGTATTGAATAACCTGTACTTACACACTCAATCACTCCTTCAGAGGAGGTAAGCAATAACCATTCAATCACTCCTTCAAACTTGAAAGTAGGCAATGACGATGCAATCACTCCCTTAGAAGTGGAGGTATGCAATAACCATTCAATCACTCTTTCAGACCTCAAGGTATAAAGTAACCTTTCCTTATGCATCCAAAGCTCATTTATTAGTACATACTAGCTTACTTACACATGCAATCACTAATTCACAGTTACAACTCCCCATTTTATTTTACCCAACGATCTTTAGAACGAACTGGCTGTGAGGAAAATGGAATTCATCAAGGGTAGTGAAGAGCTTTAGCTTCACAGGAAGCTAAACCCGACAACATAAAATCAAAACACACCAATAATCATCACTAAACCTTGCTCACAGTAACATAAATTGTAACATAACTAGACCATTATTTCCAAGCCAACTGTTATGTTGTGATCAGGGTGTTTCCCCCATTCCTTCCTTCCTGGGTAATGAACCGTTGCATATACGTCTATCAGCGTAGGAAGGAAGTATCGATTGTGCCCAGAATACCCCAATACACGCCATTCAAACAGTAATCGGCGAAAAAGTAACGGATTTCTTTTCACGTCACGAGACGTTTTTTGGTATACAGTGCTAGCGCCATAGATTCAAACAGTTAAGTTAGTTGTATGTCCTTTACAGTACGCTGCAATCATTGGCTGTTTATTATGTACATGCAATCACCGATGGTTATTATGTTCAGCACAGTACCGTGCGGTAGATTTTCTCCTTATGATGCAAGTCTTCGAAATGCCGCCTCTTACATGTTTTTTGCTTTCTGAAAAATGCCGCAACCTTATGAAGCTCCGTTACGGTGCCGCCTGATGCGGCCGCCCCTCTGTATCAAAGCACGGCACGGCCCTTGTTCAGTAGTATGTCATTGATTTCTGAAGGCGATCGCCTGTTACTATCGAAATCAACCCAAAGCGAACTGTTTCCGCAGTTGATTTTGAACCTTCTACTCGGTTTGACGGAGAATGATGAAACTGCTCGTCTTAGTGTCCGCACAAAACCTTAGAGTAAGTTATTCAAACAGTATAAGTTCGATTATTTCAGGACTAGCAAATCGGGTACATGCATTTCAAATGGGGTAAGACGCCGTATTCTTAATGATACTGACTGCAGTAGAGTGAGGGATCAACACCATCGTCATCATCATCACCAGCATCATGACCACTACTACAAAAGTCAGGGTCATCACTACCATTACTAACTGGACTAGCAAATCTGGTACAATAATTTCAAATAGGGTACGATGCCGTATTTTTAGAGTTAGTATTGTGCTGCAGAGTAGACCACGGCTTGGGATCAACGTCATCCATCACCACCACCACCAGAATGATCACCACAACTACCAACACCACCACCACCAACTATACCATCATCATCATCATCATCATCATCATCATCATCATCATCATCATCATCATCATCACTATCAGCAGAGAAATGGGTTAAAACTATTGATTGCGAGGACTAGCAGGCTATTTATATTAATATATTGTCTAAGGTTCCAGGGGCCCACTTCATTAGGAACACACGGGGCCCACTTGCCATAGGGCAAGGTAACACCATGTCCAGCCCACCACTTATCGCCAACATTACCAACGACTCGTTTTGCCATGGAAGTTTGTACGTAATGCGTTTCCAACAGCCTCTTTCTTGTACCTTTAGGGCGTACTCATTGAGGCTCATTGAGTCGTTATCTTGAAATTGTTAATTGCATTTCATTATCTGCAGTGGGGTTACACTGTACGTTTCCCATCCCTTCCTCGGTGACTACCGAAGAATACTTCTTATGTGCAGCCGGTTTGGGAGGACTGATAAAACGATGGGCTTAGTGCCTCAATGTTAGTGGAAATTATGTTGAGAAATAAAAGGACATGTATGTATAAAAATAAACTGGTTTAAAGTTGTTATCATAGTTAGTTATTTTTCTACAGCCATTTGTGACTTACATATTAACATACTCTCGTAGTAGCAACTAACAGTATTAGTAACAACTAACAGTAGTAGGAACAACTAACAGTAGTAGTAGCAACTGACAGTAGTAATGTCAACTGACAGTAGTAATGGCAACTGACAGTAGTAATGTCAACTGACAGTAGTAGTAGCAACTAAAAGTAGTAAGAACAACTAACAGTAGTAATGGCAACTGACAGTAGTAGTAGCAACTAAAAGTAGTAGGAACAACTAACAGTAGTAGTAGCAACTAACAGTAGTAGTAGCAACTGACAGTAGTAATGGCAACTGACAGTAGTAGTAGCAACTAACAGTAGTAGTAGCAACTAACAGTAGTAATGTCAACAGACAGTAGTAGTAGCAACTAAAAGTAGTAGGAACAACTAACAGTAGTAGTAGCAACTGACAGTAGTAGTAGCAACTAACAGTAGTAGTAGCAACTAACAGTAGTAATGTCAACAGACAGTAGTAGTAGCAACTAACAGTAGTAGTAGCAACTAACAGTAGTAGTAGCAACTAACAGTAGTAGTAGCAACTAACAGTAGTAATGTCAACAGACAGTAGTAGTAGCAACTGACAGTAGTAGTAGCAACTAACAGTAGTAGTAGCAACTAACAGTAGTAGTAGCAACTAACAGTAGTAATGTCAACAGACAGTAGTAGTAGCAACTAAAAGTAGTAGGAACAACTAACAGTAGTAGTAGCAACTGACAGTAGTAGTAGCAACTGACAGTAGTAGTAGCAACTAACAGTAGTAGTAACAACTAACAGTAGTAGGAACAACTAACAGTAGTAGTAGCAACTAACAGTAGTAGTAGCAACTGACAGTAGTAGTAGCAACTGACAGTAGTAATGGCAACTGACAGTAGTAGTAGCAACTAACAGTAGTAGTAGCAACTAACAGTAGTAATGTCAACAGACAGTAGTAGTAGCAACTAAAAGTAGTAGGAACAACTAACAGTAGTAGTAGCAACTGACAGTAGTAGTAGCAACTGACAGTAGTAGTAGCAACTGACAGTAGTAATGTCAACAGACAGTAGTAGTAGCAACTGACAGTAGTAGGAACAACTAACAGTAGTAATGTCAACAGACAGTAGTAGTAGCAACTAAAAGTAGTAGGAACAACTAACAGTAGTAGTAGCAACTAACAGTAGTAGTAGCAACTGACAGTAGTAGTAGCAACTGACAGTAGTAGTAGCAACTAACAGTAGTAGTAACAACTAACAGTAGTAGGAACAACTAACAGTAGTAATGTCAACTGACAGTAGTAGTAGCAACTGACAGTAGTAGTAGCAACTAACAGTAGTAGGAACAACTAACAGTAGTAGGAACAACTAACAGTAGTAGGAACAACTAACAGTAGTAATGTCAACTGACAGTAGTAGTAGCAACTGACAGTAGTAGTAGCAACTAACAGTAGTAGTAGCAACTAACAGTAGTAGTAGCAACTAACAGTAGTAGGAACAACTAACAGTAGTAGGAACAACTAACAGTAGTAGGAACAACTAACAGTAGTAGGAACAACTAACAGTAGTAGGAACAACTAACAGTAGTAGGAACAACTAACAGTAGTAGGAACAACTAACAGTAGTAGTAGCAACTAACAGTAGTAGTAGCAACTGACAGTAGTAATGGCAACTGACAGTAGTAGTAGCAACTAACAGTAGTAGTAGCAACTAACAGTAGTAGTAGCAACTAACAGTAGTAGTAGCAACTAACAGTAGTAGTAGCAACTAACAGTAGTAGTAGCAACTAACAGTAGTAGTAGCAACTAACAGTAGTAGTAGCAACTGACAGTAGTAATGGCAACTGACAGTAGTAGTAGCAACTAACAGTAGTAGTAGCAACTAACAGTAGTAATGTCAACAGACAGTAGTAGTAGCAACTAAAAGTAGTAGGAACAACTAACAGTAGTAGTAGCAACTGACAGTAGTAGTAGCAACTAACAGTAGTAGTAGCAACTAACAGTAGTAATGTCAACAGACAGTAGTAGTAGCAACTAACAGTAGTAGTAGCAACTAACAGTAGTAGTAGCAACTAACAGTAGTAGTAGCAACTAACAGTAGTAATGTCAACAGACAGTAGTAGTAGCAACTGACAGTAGTAGTAGCAACTAACAGTAGTAGTAGCAACTAACAGTAGTAGTAGCAACTAACAGTAGTAATGTCAACAGACAGTAGTAGTAGCAACTAAAAGTAGTAGGAACAACTAACAGTAGTAGTAGCAACTAACAGTAGTAGTAGCAACTAACAGTAGTAGTAGCAACTAACAGTAGTAGTAGCAACTAACAGTAGTAGTAGCAACTAACAGTAGTAGGAACAACTGACAGTAGTAGGAACAACTAACAGTAGTAGTAGCAACTAACAGTAGTAGTAGCAACTAACAGTAGTAGGAACAACTGACAGTAGTAGGAACAACTAACAGTAGTAGTAGCAACTAACAGTAGTAGTAGCAACTAACAGTAGTAGTAGCAACTAACAGTAGTAGGAACAACTGACAGTAGTAGTAGCAACTAACAGTAGTAGTAGCAACTAACAGTAGTAGTAGCAACTAACAGTAGTAGGAACAACTGACAGTAGTAGTAGCAACTAACAGTAGTAGTAGCAACTAACAGTAGTAGTAGCAACTAAAAGTAGTAGGAACAACTAACAGTAGTAGTAGCAACTGACAGTAGTAGTAGCAACTGACAGTAGTAGTAGCAACTAACAGTAGTAGTAACAACTAACAGTAGTAGGAACAACTAACAGTAGTAATAGTCAACTGACAGTAGTAGTAGCAACTGAAAAGTAGTAAGGAACAACTACAGTAGTAGTAGCAACTGAACAGTAGTAGTAGCAACTGAACAGTAGTAGTAGCAACAGACAGTAGTAATGTAGCAACTAGACAGTAGTAGTAGCAACTGAACAGTAGTAGGAAGCAACTGACAGTAGTATGTAGCAACAGACAGTAGTAGTAGCAACTACAAGTAGTAATGATCAACTAGACAGTAGTAGTAGCAACTGACAGTAGTAGTAGCAACTGAACAGTAGTAATAGTCAACATGACAGTAGTAGTAGCAACTAACAGTAGTAGTAACAACTAACAGTAGTAGTAAGCAACTAACAGTAGTAGTAGCAACTGACAGTAGTAGTAGCAACTGACAGTAGTAGTAGCAACTAACAGTAGTAGGAACAACTAACAGTAGTAGGAACAACTAACAGTAGTAGGAACAACTAACAGTAGTAATGTCAACTGACAGTAGTAGTAGCAACTGACAGTAGTAGTAGCAACTAACAGTAGTAGGAACAACTAACAGTAGTAATGTCAACTGACAGTAGTAGTAGCAACTGACAGTAGTAGTAGCAACTAACAGTAGTAGTAGCAACTAACAGTAGTAGTAGCAACTAACAGTAGTAGTAACAACTAACAGTAGTAGGAACAACTAACAGTAGTAGGAACAACTAACAGTAGTAGGAACAACTAACAGTAGTAGGAACAACTAACAGTAGTAGTAACAACTAACAGTAGTAGGAACAACTAACAGTAGTAGGAACAACTAACAGTAGTAGTAGCAACTAACAGTAGTAGTAGCAACTAACAGTAGTAGTAGCAACTGACAGTAGTAATGGCAACTGACAGTAGTAGTAGCAACTAACAGTAGTAGTAGCAACTAACAGTAGTAATGTCAACAGACAGTAGTAGTAGCAACTAAAAGTAGTAGGAACAACTAACAGTAGTAGTAGCAACTGACAGTAGTAGTAGCAACTGACAGTAGTAGTAGCAACTGACAGTAGTAATGTCAACAGACAGTAGTAGTAGCAACTGACAGTAGTAGGAACAACTAACAGTAGTAATGTCAACAGACAGTAGTAGTAGCAACTAAAAGTAGTAGGAACAACTAACAGTAGTAGTAGCAACTAACAGTAGTAGTAGCAACTGACAGTAGTAGTAGCAACTGACAGTAGTAGTAGCAACTAAAAGTAGTAAGAACAACTAACAGTAGTAATGTCAACAGACAGTAGTAGTAGCAACTAAAAGTAGTAGGAACAACTAACAGTAGTAGTAGCAACTAACAGTAGTAGTAGCAACTGACAGTAGTAGTAGCAACTGACAGTAGTAGTAGCAACTAACAGTAGTAGTAACAACTAACAGTAGTAGGAACAACTAACAGTAGTAATGTCAACTGACAGTAGTAGTAGCAACTGACAGTAGTAGTAGCAACTAACAGTAGTAGGAACAACTAACAGTAGTAGGAACAACTAACAGTAGTAGGAACAACTAACAGTAGTAATGTCAACTGACAGTAGTAGTAGCAACTGACAGTAGTAGTAGCAACTAACAGTAGTAGTAGCAACTAACAGTAGTAGGAACAACTAACAGTAGTAGTAGCAACTAACAGTAGTAGGAACAACTAACAGTAGTAGGAACAACTAACAGTAGTAGGAACAACTAACAGTAGTAGTAACAACTAACAGTAGTAGGAACAACTAACAGTAGTAGTAGCAACTAACAGTAGTAGTAGCAACTAACAGTAGTAGTAGCAACTGACAGTAGTAATGGCAACTGACAGTAGTAGTAGCAACTAACAGTAGTAGTAGCAACTAACAGTAGTAATGTCAACAGACAGTAGTAGTAGCAACTAAAAGTAGTAGGAACAACTAACAGTAGTAGTAGCAACTGACAGTAGTAGTAGCAACTGACAGTAGTAGTAGCAACTAACAGTAGTAGTAACAACTAACAGTAGTAGGAACAACTAACAGTAGTAATGTCAACTGACAGTAGTAGTAGCAACTGACAGTAGTAGTAGCAACTAACAGTAGTAGTAACAACTAACAGTAGTAGGAACAACTAACAGTAGTAATGTCAACTGACAGTAGTAGTAGCAACTAAAAGTAGTAGTAGCGTGTGTGTGGACTACACTCAGATTCAAAGCGAGTTCGCGTACAGAAACAACGAATACAAACTATAAAAGCTATACGTCATAAAGAAGATGTAGAAACACACGAAGATAATTAGATAAGACAGCAAGTGCACTGACCAGGACGTGTACTGACAACCTTGTGATCATGTGATCATATTTCCAATGAAGCGGGGATTGTTGTAAAGCTTACCTGCCCATTAATTACTAGGCAATTTTTACGTTCAGTAGTTTCTATTGTTTGCTGAACGACCGACACTCTTACCATCGAATTCAGTCTGCTTCCAAACCGTCTGCGGCTGAATTCGAACACTCGATTAAAGCTGTTGGCTGAGTGGCTAGATTGCCGGGCTCTCCTTCGGGAGATCCGGGTTCGAATCCCCGATAAGATGTGGAAAAATGAAAACCCTAACCTGCACAGTTGGCGGCGACTGCACTAGCCTGGTGGTCTGAATACCTCCAGACCTCCCTGCCCTACACCGTAAGGTACTACAGGGAGTAGATGACAGACACTCTGTATGACGGGGAAATTGTGAAATATGTTAAGCCCTATGCATTACTAAAGAAACACGTTAACGAACCTAGACGAAGTAAAACAAGGATACAAGCCTGCAGCAGTCCCTGGGGAATACGTGGTCATTGAAGTAACGTGAGAAATACATCCTTAAGCGTTGGCTTGCCACTTATAAAATGAAAATACAGCAAAGAAGAAGACACTAAATGAAAAGGTTAAACTTACACGTTCGTTCAGCGAGGCGCTGTCATCACATGGAAGCCGCATCCTAGAGTCTCCATGTGGCCACTATAAAGCGTAACGGACAACGACCCCATTCCAAGCCAGCGATGTAATGGGTGTATGGTAAATAAGTAAAATTAAAGATCTCTTTTATACGTCTAAGGTGCAGTGGTCATATAGGACTAGATCCATATTGTAATCTACCAAACGGTACTAAGGAGGCGATTAGGTCAGTATCACATCGGCCGCCTTTATTTCCCAAGAGATTTCCCGGTTTCTATTTTTAGGCTGGGTAGAGCCGAGAGTCCAGGTAATAGTATTCGCCCCGTTGCGGATCGAACAGTAACCACCCGGTCGGTAGCTTCGCAACTAACCCCTACTCTACCGTGGCTGTAACAGGGCCAAGTTCAAACTCCTGATCACGGAAACCAGATAAACACCAACCGTAACAGGGCGGCAGTTCCCACTGGGTAGTTGCAGGATCAGCACGCAGTTAAAGTAGATGTGAAGAAATTTCTCAACAGATTTCCCTTACAGCTTAGACCGTCTCCATCGAAATAGTGGGGCGTAGTTAATGCCTTTAGTACTTCACGCGTTCCGATTCCGACGAATAGACTTCTCATCCCAGGACTGATATTGGCCTGCTGGCGACTTCGACACTCTGAGGATTGACACTTGGTAGTCACCAAGTTTCACAAATGATGTTGTCATCGTCCCTGGTGGATAACAACCTGCTGTTAAACCCCATCGCAACCTTGACAAGCAGGGCAGCAGAAACGCAATTGATACGAACAAAGATCAAACATACTTCACCGTGAAGGACTTCATTCTGACCGTTTATTGAGTTTGATTCAAAGAACAACGCACGTTGAAGAATCGATGTAAAGTTCCAAATCGCCAAAAATATCAATGAAACAAATGCCGCCACCTATCTGGCAAAATCAAGCAACTTTCTCCGTCTGATAAACTTATGCGGTCAGACATCTAATGATCTTTGTTAACCTTCACTGAATGAAAATTCGCAGACCGATATTTCGAGCTATTGAACCAACTTTACTGTTCTCTCCGGCTGTAATCCTTTCTTGTTCGTTCTGATCTGCTGCGTCCTTTCTATCCGGTTGTTATATTTTCTCTCACTCTCTTGTTGTCAACACTTGTCGTCTCTAGTGATAACACCAATCCCTACGCGAAATTAATATTTATTTATAGCGCATTCTCGTGCAAAAAGGGATTTTCATATGGGTGTCTTCTGCCATCCCGGAGGTCCAAACGTAAACTCATCTCTCCTTCTTGAATCTACCGCCAGGACAGTACGACCTGGTTATGTCGCCCCTCTGTACCCAGCCTATTATGTTACACTGCTCCCCGTGGGTATATGGTGCTAGTCGTATATTTCATAGACCAATCGACAACAAGTGGGTGATGTAGTTAATATATCACCGGTCGCCTTTATTTGCACAACCTATCTTGGTAATCATCTTCAGCTGGGTCAACCCTGGGGTGCAGATCCACGAAAAACACAGTCGCTTCACGGAAGGGGATTCTCTCACGATAACCAACGGCCGACAGGTAAGCGAGCTATCAATGCACCGCCGCTTTTGCAAGGAACGTGGTATGACGTTTATCTTCAATGTTCGCCTTTGGGATCTCAGTCTATCTTTTTGAGGACATTTTATGCATGAAACTTGACAGCGAGAAGTTTGACAGTAACCTTGTCGTAGCCGAAAGTATGTGATAAATTATACAGAAGATCAGATGGCACAGATTATGGCCGAATAACCAAACCATCCACCCGCAAACATAGATGGGTATTTTTCAACCGATGTGACCCAGCCTGTGCTGAGCCACGAAAGGTTCATGGGTACTGCAAGCAATGTCTGTTTTCAATTTCTATGAGGTTGTGAACAAGCAACTAGAAAGTCAATAGAGGCCCTGGAGATGTGGATACACAGACAAATATGTCGTATTTCATGGAAACAAAAAACAATCAAATACAGAGGCTCTAGAAAGACTGGGAATGAAAAGAGAGTTGATGAAATTAGAACAAAAACGAGGCAAGCGAAATATTTCGGCCACTTTAAAAGACATATTATTCTTATAAAAACCATACTGGAGGGCAAGTTTGAGGGCAAGCGAGCAAGAGGTAGACAACGATACAAGTGAGGAGACGAACATCAAGCGATAGACGTACATAAATCTGACAGAATGTACAGCCAGGGCGAGAGACAGTGATGGCGATCCATTGCAGCCAACCTTCATTGTGAAGACGACACCTCATTGATTGATTGTCGATCCCTGAGCGGTACCGGTCGGGAAATAATAATCCTGCCTCTACTGAGATTTGAACCCGGACCACTGTCTTGACAGGCAAGCGAACAATCATTGTGCCACCGCGGCATCTTGTTTATTAACATCAACCTAGACGCCTTACACCGACCCTCTAGATTTTTGTTTCCTGATCCACGAAGGTTATAGAAAGCAGCCCATTTCGTATAAAATATTGATATGCAACTATCATCTGAACATGTGTGGGAGACATACAAAGAGTTGAGTTGAGCTAAGCTCAAGACCTGCCTCGCCTTAATCTATGACCTTTGACCCTATCCATGGCTTCATGCTGTGGGTGATCCCTATCTGCAGCAATTCTCAGGTATCATTTGGCGTGAAAGTCCCTATGCCTGCCCGCCATTGTTGGTAGCGCCAGGATATTCCTCATGCATATAATTGGTGTGTCCTCTGTGCACACCAGGATCACCCTCATGGCCGCATTCTGTATGCGCTCTAGCCTTTCAAGCTGGCTCTTTGACAATGTTAGCAGCCCCATATCATACTCATTGACAAAAATTATTAACTGGTGAAAAAAAGACAAAGAAAGATCACCCCTCTAGTAGCTCAGCATGGCCGAATGGATAAAAACGCGTGTTCTTAAAACATCAGGTGTGCTGATGCCGAAGCAAGGGGTTCAATCCATAAACCGCACAGCTGAACTAAAATGTTGACCTTTCGTTCTTGACTTGGGGACGTAAATTACACGTACTTCTGAAGTCGGAGTGGATTCGCCTGATGGCGTGGGACACTTAATAAGAAAGGCTAAAACACACGCAAAATTCAGTCCAGCACTACTCTTAAATTCAAAGTGAACGAGCGAGCGCAAGAAAAAAGAAATCACACCTGTGTTGTGCCTCCAAGAGGTAGAGAGACTTGAGTCTTCCAATGATCATAAGAACTATGTCGACGGTAGCGCAGCTACTGATTGCTTCTCCCATATCGGACAGGTCAAGGAATATAGAGAGTAGACGATTAATGGCCCAAGCCTTGTCTTGTAGGTAGACTGGGGGACAGTAAGAGGCTGTGAAATGCACGACCGAAAACATGCTTGTCGAAGTCGGATGGACTGAGACACAGGCTTGATGGAACAGTGCAATGTAACTCACTTGGTGATGAAAGAAAGAACTTCAAGACCTTGCAAGTTCCAATGACATGGTCACGTGTAAAATTCTACCTCGTTGTTCAACACTATGGCAACTCCAACAGTTCCAGGAAATAGAAAGGAGTAAGAAAAAAAAAAACAATACAAAATGGGACAGATAATGTAAAAAACAGAAGAAAAAATAACTGGCAGAAACTTACGTACAGACAACAATCAGATGCGATGAAAATATACAGTGTGTAGCGATGGAAAGATACCACAACGGTCTCCTGAGTAATGGGAGACAGAATAACAAAGAAGCAAGCATTCCTTTTCTTAAGCTTGAACAAAACATCAATGAACAATTAGTGTATACTGGTTAAAATTTGGGAGCCTAACGGAGACTGATGTCAAGACACGAGAAATACATTCATAAGCATTGATTTACATTTACAGAAGCAACTAAGACAAGTAATGATAAAAAGAAATAATAGAAGATGTAACAAATTAAGAAGCTATTTAATTTAAATAGGAATAAATATTACCAAGCGATTAATAAACAAGTATGCAGCAACTGACAGAGCACATTCACAATGTGCAAGTGAAATAATACGTATATGTGGAAAAAGTGACTACCCTAGGACCTCAACAAACCCAATAGCAAGTGCAATAACAATATATTATTCAGCTTGAAATATAAAACACTGGAACACAGCACACATTTTCCCTCTACACCTTCTTCAAAACACATATCCCGAAATAGGGACTTAATACTGGTCTGGGATGTGAAAGTACCATCATATGTTGTGGGCCTGTATGCACAGAGACATAGGCGGCTCTTTTCCTCTGTTGGCTGGCATAGATGCCTTGTACCCCCGCGGTCATGACATTATCAACTACACTAACTAGCTCGTCTGACACATTTCTCAGATAAACATATGATCTTCATTAACGTCTAATCAAATTGTTTTTCGCTCGCTCGCTTTGAACTCAAGCGTAGTCCATAATACAACCTCTAGTGGTGCTGGACTGCATTTTCGTGTGGATTTGCTTTCCCTGTTAACAGTGTCCCTCGCCATCAGGCAAACCCACTCTCCTTCAGAGGTACTTGTAATTAACTTCCCCAATTCAAGGATAATAGGTCAACATGCGTTCCTATCCATTCGGCCAAATGATCTACTAATAAAAAATAAAAAAGGTCGGAAATGGAAAATTGATTTAGAATGATTAGACTGTAAATAAACGAATAATTAATGAACAATACTATAGACTGTAAATAAACGAATAATTAATGAACAATAATATACAGTCTACATATGACTAAATACAGGAAAAACTTCATTTGATAACTATATTACCTTATAATATTTCTCAATTAAATACATGTATTCTAGAGAGATTGGAAATGAAAAGAGAGTTTTGGAAATAAATAAAATGAGAACAGTTAAATATGTTGACCACATATTTAGACATAGCAATCTCATTAAAAACCATACTGGGGAGGAGCTGGAAGAAGGGGAGCACAAGGTGGACACAAATACAATGTAATAAATGCTGCTATTAATTTACAAATACAGTTAACAAATAGAAGGCTTTTCATACATTGTATTCGACGAGCAATAAACGATTGCTAAAATACATCGGGGCATTAGCACTGAGCGGTTCTAGCCAATTTTGTGCAAGCAGAAAGATTCCATTTTAAATTTGCAATTACCGTAGGAATAAATAATGCTCCACATTCGAACAACTCCAGCGACTATATATTTCAAGTATTTCAACTAAAGTATAATTGATTTATTCACTTCTTATCATTTATATCTCTGCAAGCCGCACCAGACGAGATGCAGCAAAATATACCAGGTAATAAATCGTGGAAGATATTGTTCTTGGCTTCTGTGCTAAATACACTAAGGGAATACATTGTTTTGAATTAGGCTGAGAATTATTTCTGAGAACAGGAGACAGTGGAGTGACATAAGCTGACGACTCCAACAATGATTTGTGACTGAAAAACCTGATAATAAATGGGATTCAGAGCGTGTTTGTGTAAACTATATGCAATTCCCACTGTGATAGAGGAACCCGTAAAGAGTCTCAGCCGTGTGTCCGATGCCACCCTGACGGACAAGAGCGCTATAATAAAAATATACGAAACAGCGGTAAACAGCCTGCGTGCCATCCAGAAAAGCAAACTTATAGGCAAATTGAAGATCTGGTGTCTCCAATTCATGCTGATTCCGAAATTCCAATGGCCTCTGCTGATATACGATCTGGGCACGAGCGTTGTAGATGCCATTGAGATGAAGATAAGCAAATGGATAAGCAAGTGGCTTGGAGCATCACTAGGTTGCTCTAGCGAAGGTTGCGCTAAGCCGTAAAATAGACTAAGCTAATGGGTAAGCAAGTGGCTTGAAGCACCACTAGGTTGCTCTAGCGAAGGTTGCGCTAAGCCGTAAAATAGACTAAGCTAATGGGTAAGCAAGTGGCTTGGAGCACCACTAGGTTGCTCTAGCGAAGGTTGCGCTAAGCCGTAAAATAGACTAAGCTAATGGGTAAGCAAGTGGTTTGGAGCACCACTAGGTTGCTCTAGCGAAGGTTGCGCTAAGCCGTAAAATAGACTAAGCTAATGGGTAAGCAAGTGGTTTGGAGCACCACTAGGTTGCTCTAGCGAAGGTTGCCCTATACCGTAAAATAGACTAAGCTAATCCTCCCGTTCTTCTCCGTTATGAAGGAATTTCAAAGTCGGGAAAGCAAGACTCGCGATGATTCTGCGGGTGTCTCCAGATGAAACAGTCAGCACCTCACAAACCGCTCTCAAAACGAGTAGGAAGTGAAAGGTCGACAACGCAGTCGAAGTTGCTTAGGCAACACTTAAACAGAAGGAAGTAATCGGCACACCCAGTCGGATAGAAGGGGGTTCGGGCACCATGAAAGAGCTCAGATATGGACAAAGACGACGACCAAGGAACGCAGAGAAATGATAGTTCAGGAGATCTGTGAGGAAGAGGACGAAAAGAGAGTGGAAATGGCTGCCCAGCTGGCGCAGCAGGGCCATTGGATGTCATAGGAGGGGGTACTACATTATTCCCTAACATGGAATGAAATCACTGCGCCTAAGTTTCGTCGTCCTATACTCCTACAATGTCCCGCCATCAGCTGCCAATCTAGTCAAATGGGATAAAGCCACCAACCTGCCACCAACCTACAAACCCATCAAAGACAAACAAGGTAAACTACTGTTATCTGATGACCACCAAAAGCAACGATGGGCAGAACATTTCAAAGAAATATTAAATAGACCGCAGCCTGACAGTGTTCCCAACCTGGATGGAGAAATCACCATGCCACCACTAGATGCCTCCTGTGAGTCATGCACCATGGAAGAGATTAAAGCAACCATAAAAAAAATTGAAGAACAACAAAGCTGTTGGTGAAGACGACATCTCAGGTGAAATGCTCAAAGCAGCAGATGAGAATACCTTACAACGTTTGTTACAGCTGATCAATGAAATCTGGCAAAACGAATCCCCACCACAACAGTGGAAGGATGGTGTAATTTTAAACTGCCAAAAAAGGTGATATGTCTGATTGTAATAACTGGCGTGGTATCACCCTACTGTCAGTACCAGGAAAACTTTTTTGTAGCATGTTACTTGAGAGATTGAAAAAGTCTATAGATGAAAGGCTCAGAGAAGAACAAGCTGGCTTCAGACCAAAACGGTCATGTATAGACCACATTTTCACTCTTAGAATAATCATTGAAGACTCTGTAGAATTCCAGTCGAAATTAATCACCAACTTTGTCGACTTTCAAAAAGCCTTTGACAGTATCCACCGTCCTTCACTTTGGAATCTACTAACATCTATGGTTTCCCTACCAAATATATCAACATCATAAAATATTTCTATAAAGAGACACGTTACTGCGTGAGAACAGAATCAGGCAACTCTGACTGGTTCTCAGTGGAAACAGGAGTGAAACAGGGTTGTGTCTTGTCGCCGATGCTCTTTGGAATAGCTATCGATTGGGTCATGCGCAAATGCACAAACAACACAAATAGGGGTATCCATTGGGTTGACAAAATTCTAGAAGACCTGGACTTTGCCGAAGACATAGTGCTTTTGAGTTCAACACACCCAGATGCCCAAGAGAAAATAAACCATCTCCAAAATGTTTCAGGACAAATTGGTCTCCAAATTAACACCACAAAAACAAAAACTATTGATCTTACCAACAGTTCAGACGACACCAAATTAAGCAACCATGTTCTTGAAAAAGTCAACAGCTTCACATACCTAGGAAGCAAAATGACATCTACAGGGGACTCAACACCAGAAATATTATCTAGAATCTCACTGGCATCTGGTGCCTTCAATAAACTGTCAAACATCTGGAAGTCAAAGTCACTCAGCCAACATACGAAACTTAAAATCTTCAATTCTTGTGTGATTCCAGTGCTAACGTATGGATGTGAGAGTTGGAAATCAACGGTAGCTTTAGATAAAAAATTAGACAATTTTGAGAACAAATGTCTTAGAAGACTTCTAAACATCCAGTGGACAGATTTCAAAACCAATGCGCAAATAAGACAAGAGACTAAGCAAGATATTGTATCCAATTTTATAAGAAAACGCCGTTGGAACTACATAGGCTATGTACTCAGAATGGACAAGACAAGACTCCCCTACCAAGCCCTCTTATGGTCACCAGTAGGGAAAAGAAAACGGGGAAGACCAAGAGAGACCCTGCGTAGAACCATCAGCAGAGAAGGCTCATTCAACGGCCAAGTGAACATCCAAGATCTACAACAGGTAGCAGCGAACTGCCAGACATGGAGAGCCATGACTTCTGCCCTATGCTCCGCCTTAGGCTCAAGAGGAAAGACTAACTAACTAACTAACTAACTAACTAACTAACCAACCTGCCCTGTCCCCACTGTAACGAGAAAGTCCAGACAGCGGAGCACGTGCTGTCTGCATGCAAAGTAGTCATTTGCCAAGGTCGATTCACATGGCGCCACAATAAAGTTCTTGCTGAGCTGGCAGCCACAGGGGATGAAGTTAGAATGCGGGCGAACAGAGGGACCAAAGCTTTACAGATATGGATTTACATCGTCAGAGCTGGGCAGCAACGTAGAGACAAGGTAGACTTGTGCGGATGATTGGGAATTGACTGTTGACCTGAAGGGCCTTAGCGCGTACCCGGCAGTGATCAAATAATTGTAATTGCGACCTGACATTGTACTTCATTCCTCGTCGGCAAAGCAGCTAACGCCGATTGAGCTGACCGTTCCATTTGAGTCGATAATCGAGGAGCTGCACTTTTACAAGATGGAGAAGTACAATGACATGGTCGCAAGTCTGAGACAGGAAGGGTACACTGTCAGGCTATTCGCCGTAGAAGTAGATGCAAGAAACGTCTGCTTGTGAAAGCTGGACTGTTTATCAGCGACACGCTAGGAAATTAAACCACTTCCACACAGTCTGCCTTAGGAAGTTACTGAAGATTAAATGGCAAGACAAGATTCCAGACACTGAAGTCCTAGAAAGAGCATCCATGCCCAGTATCCACACTCTACTGATGAAGAATCAGATTCGCTGGGCTGGTCATTTGACTCGCATGCCAGATCACAGGCTCCCTAAAAGAATTTTTTACAGCGAACTGCGTTGTGGTAAACGCTCCCAAGGTGGCCAGAGGAAACGCTTTAAAGACACTCTGAAAATTTCACTGAAGGCTTTTGGAATTCATCATGACACCTGCGAGGCTGCAGCCAGAAACCGAAATTCGTGGCGTGCATCATTACGGAAGGGTGCAGTCATATGTGAGGCAACCAGGACTGCAAGAGCTATGAAGAAAAGGCAGGACAGAAAAACCACTGCAGGAAATCCTCCTCCAGAAACGTCAAGCATTCCTTGCCCACATTGTCAAAGAACATTTCGAGCCAAAATAGGCCTTATCAGCCATCTTAGAACCCACGGCTCCATATCTTCAACCCCACTGGATGTAATGAATGGTCATCATTATTCTTGATGGACAAACAACAACAGACGCAAGAGATCTAATCGCCCACTCCGTGTATGAGGTGCTAAAACAGTTAGGCATCAACGGACAAACGAGGACGAGACTGAAACGATTTGGTGGGGCAGCCGAAAAGCCTCGTGCTGGCTGTGGAACAATCGGAATTTAGAGTGGGACAAGTCCCAACAGTAATATTATTAACGTTTCTGTCTGTAACTGCAGGGGATATAACATCGGAACCAATCTCTCAAGTAAGAGCTAGAATTTGTACTTTCTTGCAATAACGGCTGCACATTGTAACAACAGAGACATCTGAAAACTACACGCAAACGAAAGATAACTGAAGATGCAATTACATAAAAATAAAATAAACAATTATGGATGCGTGAATTAAGAGTAAGTCTGACAAGGAGAGACGTTTGAATGGAAGAATACCAGGTGTGTACAACCATCGTCTACTGAACATATTAGCATGTACCTTTACCCTATTTGCTGCTGGAGACAGAGCATGTATGGGTTTGCCTGAAGTGCTACAATGTCGATCTTCAATCAATCAATCAATCAATCAATCAATCAATCAATCAATCAATCAATCAATCAATCAATCAATCACACAGTGCAACAAATAAGTTTCTTGGAATATCAACAGAAAGACTACATAAACAATGGTTAAATCAAAGAAAGAGATAACACCACAATGTGATACTCTCTCCCCCCTTCCCCCCCCCCCCCCCCCAAAAAAAAAATAAAAATAAATGTATGTAACCATGTCAATAAATTCAAATATTTGAGTGGCAATCACCCCATCAGATGTTAGATGAGTAGAGATTATGGACAGAATAGGCTTCACAAACGCTGCATTTCTAAAGGTGAAAAGTATCCTAATTAATAAGTAATTTACATTGAATGTCAGAAAAGTATGACTGAAATGTCAAACGAGAAAACCTGCTAAGTGTGGAATGTTAAAGAATAAATTAGGAAGAGCTGGGAGGCAACATAGATGTTGTTTGTGAGAAGAATTTTGACAGAGTACTTTGGACTGCCAGAGTAACTAACAACATTGCCCGGAAGAGGCTAGAGAAAGTAGAACATTATACGAAACAATAAAAAGAAGACACATAGTCTGTGGTGCTATAGTGTGAAAGGAGGCACAGGATAACATCGTGACGACTGGGTATATTAACGGCAGAAGGGCCAGGACAAACCGATAGAGAGGGTGCTGTATGGATAAATACGATGGCATGAAAGAATATTTTCAATAGTAGTAGTAGTAGTAGTAATAGTAGTAGTAGTAACACTACTACAACTAGAAGTAGTAGTAGTAGTAGTAGTAGTAGTAGTAGTAGTAGTAGTAGTAGTAGTAGTAGTAGTAGTAGTAGTAGCAGCAGCAGCAGTAGTAGTTGTAATAGTAGTAGTAGTAGTAGTAGTAGTAGTATTAGTAGTAGTAGTAGTAGTAGTAGTAGTAGTAGTAGTAGTAGTAGTAGTAGTAGTAGTAGTAGTAGTAGTAGTAGTAGTAGTTGTTGTTGTTGTTATTATTGTTGCGTTTGTAATAAGACGAGAACATATAGGAATATTGTCAAGACTGCAAGGTGCCACTCAGTATTACTAATAAGGGTATAGGAAGTAGTTGTACTAGTAGTATTAGTAGTAATAATATTAGTAGTAGTAGGAATAGTGATAGTTGATCCAGTGGAGAAGAAGAGAAAGAAGAAGAAGAGGAAGAAGAAGCTCGGAAGAGGAGGGCAAAGACAAATAATATGGAGGAGGGAACAAACACACAGAGACAACATAACATATGAGTAAGAAACAAAAAAAGAAAGAAATCACAAGCAGATATAACATAGAACAACTTCGCAAACATTCAGAATTCGACTGTCAATTACAGGCTCCACGTTTCTAATCAAGCGAGCGGGGGGATGCAGATGGAAGACATTGTTATTAACGAATTAAGAGATGCATGCACGAAAAAGCACGCGTTTAGAAAATTTACTGATTAAATGATATTGTTCTTAGTTGCGATAAATGCACGGATTTCACTAATTATAAACATAGTCAGCAAGAGTTAAGTCCTATTTCTTCTGGTTAAAATGTCAGTTGCATATCCTTTACAGGACGTCGCAATTAACTCCAGCATTTAATGACTGTTAGTGATTTACTTCATGAAATTATGTTACCAGACATATAGTAGGACCAACACCTTGCGCCCCATATATTAAGAAAATAGAAGATCAAATGGTTTGGCCACCTCCTTAGAATGCAACACCATAAACTATCAGTAATGGCCCTATATCAAAGATCTGCGACGAGAGCAAGAGGACGCTCAATAAGAAAATGGATTGACGACATCAACGACATTGTACAATCACACGGAATTACACTATCCAGTGCCACTCATCGGGCGCTGGAACGTCAACTATACCTCCCCATGAAGCTTAACGGCAAAAGGGAAGATGATGATGATTGATTTACTAGAACATTTGGCAGTCTATTTGGACGTTTAAACTTCCGGTGATAGGGTAGGTAGATCGTTCCCCACACCGGTCTGCTGGACATCAACGATGACTTCCCGTTCAGAAAGCAATGGCAAACTACTGAACTTTCCTAGAAACATCACCCCGGTGATGTGGTTGATCGCAACCACCTGCGAAAGAAATACAATATTTTTTAAAATTAAGGCAAGTTTAGATCAGTAACTTGTCATTGCTCGACGTCTCATACCATGGAGAACGACGCAAAGTGGTCTACTTCCAAATCGCTGGCGGCAGATTTCGAACCCTTGACTCAGTATGTTAAGGAATTACGAAACTGCCCGTTTCACTATTCCCTAAGCCTCAGATACCGGTTTTGATGTGGTACAAGTTAGTTTGGTGGTGGGGGGGGGGGGGGCGCGGGAGCTGCGTGGTCTCGAGGTATGGTGTCAGCCTCGAGTGCTGGAGGTCCCGGGTTCAGGCCCCGGTAAGGACCGGGATTTTTTTTCACGTGGGCTTCTAGTAATAAAATTTCCCCTGGTCTCTGGGTAGTGAGATCGGACGCCCGTGTGTATTGTTGCGCACGTAAAAAATCCCTTGGCAGTTGGAAATCGAAAAAGAATAGCTTAACGGCGCTGCCCGGGCAAAATTTCGGGTTAAAAATCTACCCAAAGTGTTTCAGGATCCCCGCTGATGATACGGAGTTCGTGCACTGAGCTGAGCTTCTCCAGACTCAGGTTTGAGTTAGGAGGAGAACGGAGCACTTATGGGTTACACCCGTGTGCCGTGATGTTGATCCATCGACTAAACTAAACTAAACTAAACTAAAAGTTAGTTGCATATCCTTTACAGGACGTAGCAGTCAATTCCAGCATGCTTTGACTGTTTGTGATCTCTTGGCAAGTTTACGTTCAGTAGTTTGCCACTGCTTTCTGAACAACATGCACTCATACTATTTTCATTAAAAAGACCAATGCAAGGCGGTCTGCTGCCAAATCGCCCGTAGCTGTGTTTCGAACGCGGGTTGTGGGATTACGAACTGCGTGCATAACTCCTCCGCCACAGATCAGTTTCAACGTAATACCACTACTTTATAAGTATTCTTTTTGTGATATGTTTTCTAAAATGTGAAGTTTAGCCTGGGTTGCCGACTGCTCAGCCCGTTCGTTTCAGTGTCCAACTTCTTTTGTGGTTTGAACGTGCACAAAGTGTACATAGTCCATCCAATTTGTTCCTGTGCTGGAAAATGTTAGACCTGGATCTATAGCCCCAGGGACAGCGGGGAGTATGCCAGTCATTTCATGTTTTGCTAACAGCCATAGGTCTACATCACGAAACGAGCCGGGTCTGCTTGAGATAGGAGACTGCCCCCCCGGGAGAGATGTGTGGTATTGAACGTTTTCCTGGAAACTATTCCTATTAGTCCGTCTGCGCTCCTGGCATGTGTGTGTGTGTGTGTGTGTGTGTGTGTGTGTGTGTGTATGTGTGTGTGTGTATGTGTGTGTGTATATATATATATATATATATATATATATATGTTTGTGTGTGTGATGTGTGTGTGTGTGTGTGTGTGTGTGTGTGTGTGTGTGTGTGTATTCATATAATGATATTCATACAATGAGATATTGGGAAAGACGATTAATTTTACGCTGCACTGCATTCTTTGACTCTAAAATTAAAGTTCGTTTCCACTACTTTGGGTGGAGTCGCGGTAAGTGGCCAAGGCGCTTGCCGGCGTGGTGGTCGTGTGTTCAAATTCCCAGTATAATGGTTGGTTTACAATTTACCTCGACTGCACGGTCGGTTCAGCCAAAAAATGGTTTCCTTATGGCTGATATTAGTAGAAAAAAGAAGCAGAGAAAGGCAGAATGATAAAAAATTCTTGACTGCTTTGTTTCATGGCATGGGAATACTCAGAGCATGGGCTGATACATAGTGTTAAAGAAAGCTCTGTGAAAAGGTGTACCTGTACGCCACCTCTAATTGACACAGCACAAGCTGATGATGTTGATAACGCATACACAGTCTGTATGTATCGTCTCTAAGCCAGTACAATCAAACTTAAAGTTTGAGCTTCGGACATCTGCAATAGTACATTGATATGCTACCCACCTACACCACATTGCGCATGTACTAATTCTAAGTTTTGTATGTAGTCTGAGAATGGAGGTGGGAGCAGGCACTGCGGCGTTTCACTGAGTGGAGGACAAATTGCACACACATGTTTGTGGTTGACATGGACGCGAGGATGAGCATGCTGCGTGCAGAGTGGCATGTTTTGATTATAAAAGTTAAGGTAGTAGATAAGTAAGATCTGTTGGATCTTTTCTTCGGGACATACTGGTGTCTTAGGAAACGAGCAGGCGGGCAGGATGGCTGGGTATGTGTAGCTGGGCGGGAGCTTTGGTGCACGATAGGGCACATGTGGTTAGGGCCCATTAGGCCTTTAGGATCATGTTTTTTTTTATCATATCCTTTACAGGACATCGCTGTCAACACCAGCATCTTTCAGCTGTATGTTGATTTCTTGGCAAGATTACGCTCAGTAGTTTGCCATTGCTTTCTGAGCGGCCGGCTCACATACCCCGTAAGTTACCGATGCGATTCGAACCACTGCTGATTCTCACCGTCATTACGTTACCGACGAGAGTATACGAGATTACGGAGAAAAGTCATAACCTCTAAGCCACGAAGTCGTTAGGATCATGTACATGCTGGAAAGCCCCGGTTAACATCGAGGTTACGTTCTTGGAAAACGAGATTTTAAGTGAAATGACGTATAGCGAAAAACTATTTCCCATGGAATTAAATGAAATACAATGTATTATGTAATGTTTATCATGATGGTTGTTGATTTTTATTGGCTAAATAGAGGTGGGTTGGAGGGCGAATGGTAGAGTTATTGGGGCGTAGAGGCATAACATTCTGCCTCTTCATCTGAGGATGAAACTGTAACCTTTTCCTGCTTGAACAAAAAATGTGTCCAATGTCTTCTGCACAGTAAACACCCTCCTC